>JAYMTL010000004.1:0-367361 GCA_036897445.1 Pelargonium tetragonum
GAAGGAATTACTCCTTCATTCCAGTTACAGTAGAACTCTTAGGGAATTAGATAGGTATTATAAATATGGAGTGACTTACCTACAGTAGAAAGGAATTTTAGGACTCTCCTTGCTAAACTAAGATGTTAGAGAATCAGAATTAAAGAATCCTTTAGCTACACCAGCCAAGAGTATAATATAGTAGAGTAAGGAGGATAGGAATATAAGTATAATAGGGGATAGGGGGAAGTAGATTATTGTCTTAATGTAGCTAGTTTCTTATTGTAGTTTTAGTTGTTTACTTTTTTAAGGTAGATTCCTCTTTATAGAGAGAACCCTGTATAGTTTAGAGTATTGTACTAATGTAACTAATGTACTTCAGGCTAGTTAGTTATAGAGTAGTCTATTACCGCGGGATTCTCCCTTTCTTTTTCTATCTTTTTAGAGTAAGCAGTAAGCAACTAAAAGCACATAAAAAGACGTTCTGGATAGTTTAGGGGTGTTCTTGTTTCATTTTGTAAACGAATTTCTCTTTTGTGGGAAAGAAATTCATGTACTTTTTCCCTATTAAATGAGTAGTCTATCTAGTCAGATCTTGTAAAAGAAGTAGAATGAATAAATCCCAAAACAAATCACCTACACCTATAGAAAACGCTTATCAGTTACTCATTTCTAAGAAGGGTTTTCTCTCCTTATTTGTAAAGCCGGTAAACCCAAAGTTCTGCGCATTAGAAAAGACATTACCTGATTATTGGTAAGGCACCCGTCAATTGAAGAAGTGCCCATGGGTTATAATCCCTTTATCTCCTAAAATGAAAGGGCTTGTTTACTAAAATATAAGAGTGAATTTCTAAATGAATGATAGCTAATCTTCCTATTTTTATAAAATCGCTAGGAAGCTGAGGAAGCTGTTGAGGAAGTTGTTCTACTTGTTGTTGTTTCTTAAGTGTCTTCTGTTGTTAGAGCTGCATCTTCTATTGCTTCTGTATCTGTACTAGTTGATTAAGAGCTAATACTATAATACCTATAAGCTTAAGTAGTTGTTTAACTATAAGTATAATAATAATATATGTATTAATTAGTTAATGTATTAGTATATACTGTAGTTAATGTAGTTCTTGTTCTATTGCAGCCTAAAGGGGTTTTAGGGCTATCGCACCTTAAACAATATATATGTATTTCTTGTTGTATTTCTTTAGTAGTTATTTAGTTGTTAATGTATTGGGGTAGAGGGTACTCCCCTAAACATATAGTGTAGTTGTTTGTCTTTAAGTTATCTTACTCTTGTTTCTTTATCGGTTGGGAGTAGAGAACCTTAGATTGAATAGGAGTGAATCTATAATTACCGACTGACACAAAGGAGGCCATAGAGTCTTTAAAAGTACGTATACCCTCAGCAACACACTTCTTCTGATTCTACTCACCTTGACCTCTTTTCTTATGTCTTATGCTTATTAACATTTCGTATTACAAGCCATGTTAAAAGGATGGTGATAGGAAAAAACACCTTACCTATCACCATAAACTGAGGAAAAAAGCTCTTTTAGATATAAACTTTAGTGTTGTTTTAATCTGTATTACTGGATTACTGGGTTCTTTATCTTACAATGGATTGAAGGTAAGGAGTTGCCTTTATGCCTGTTCCTATTCCTATTGTGCAGGGGATTCTTTCCAGGTATTCCAGGTATCGGATCTTCCTCTCCAAAGCGGGAGAATGCAAAGTGGCTGTCTTCGACACCTTCTTTTCTTCTTAGTCTTAGATCTCTATTATACCTATACATTACTATCTCTTTTCCTTATTCTTTCTACTACTCTAGATACTCTATAATACTTTAGCAAAGTAAGATCTTTCTTAGCTTGAGTCCCTATTTTATTAAAACAATAACCCTTGTTAATGAATCCCGAAAAAATAGAAATAAGACAATATATAGTAACTTTAATAACCAGCTAGATAAGTTAACTTTTTCAAAAAAGTATAACAAAGTATAGGAAGTGGAATCCCAATTAGCTAGTTTCTATTATAGGATATAGGAGAAAGAATTTGAGGACATGTTAAAAAAGAGAAGTTCCTATATTGTATATTATTTAGGAGTGCTCTATCCATGTCTATATAGGGTTTTTAAACTCAAGGGAGTTTTTTACATAACATATGTAATACTTAAAAAAGGATTCTTAATAGCTAAGAAAATGCAAGTTCAACCTTAGGTTCAGGTTAGGTTTTATAGGGAAAAGTTCCTAAATATAAGTGAAATTTATTAACAAGATAGCTTATCCAGTTTTCTTCTTTATTGTTAAAGTTAAATAGTTAAGTCCGCTAATCTAATCCAAGGAAAATAAAAGTCAATTTAAAAGTCATAGAATTTCCGTAGCTATCTAGAGTATCTTTACATGCTCCCTTTAGTTGTTGCTTTGTTTCATTGAGTTTGCATTTGCTAAAAGCTTTCGCGGTTAACAAAAAAGGTTTAGAGGCTGATCTAGCTTCAGTACTCTTGTTCTAAAAAAGATTCTAAACCAGGATATAGAGAGTTGTTATACTTTCTTTTTGGGAAAAAGATAGAAAACCGAGTGTTTTACAAGAAAGCTATCTAAAGAGCTTCTGCTAAAGGTTTTTAAGTAAGTATAATAAGGTTTGTAAGGGGAGGCACGTAAGCAAGGAGTTTTTACCCTAAAAAATCTAAAGTTTTAAGGATTTCCCTTTTAGTTAAATTAAGATCTTTCAGAGGAGTTCCTATTTCTTTTTAAGCAAGTCAAAAGGTTCCTTTTTCAGAAATTAAGAGCTATAAAGTCTAAAATTTTAAAGTAAGGAGTTGCCTTCGTGTTCCTTTAACGAGCTGCTTCGTTTCCGCTAAGGACAACCTTGAGCGAGGTAGGGTCCCTCATTTTCAGTCTAGTTATTATAAATTATAAAGCCAAGAAAGCTAAGGGAAACGTTGCGGGGTTCTTTTAGTTGTTTTCGAATTGAGCAATCCCGGGGTTATAGGAAGACTCTTATAGTTCTTTGGTAGGTTGTCTAAAAAAGGGATTTCCCTAAGGTCCGGTTAACTATAACTATATAGGAGGAAGCACAAATCTAAGACGCGGAGAATTCCCGGTGATTAGAACCCAGGAATGCCGGGGATAATAAAGAAAAGAGAACTTAATATGGGACAAAGAATGCGGCGAAGTTTATATCTGTATTTCTAAATTTTATAGAGCATTCTCGAAACTTATAAAGCCTGCTTTAATTTAAACTTACTCTGGCTCTTCACTTTTTTTTACTTCTATTGTCAAAAAGATCTTAAAATACTAAACTCTACCCTTTATATTAGAGAAAATTCCGGCACAAAAAAATTAACTTTGGTAGGCGTCTTTGGTGAATTGAGGTTCTATGAAAATGCTTTAATACCCGTCCTTATTTGGACAGTCGATTATGCTATGGGATCCGGTTAGTTATACTATAGAGGTTCGCTGGGGGTTCTCTTGATATTTTAGAAATCGGCTTTTAGTATACATTATATTAAAGGTTACATCCAAATTTGAGCCTTTGCTATTCCTGGACTATAACTCCATTTGGTTAACCCAGGTATTAGAGACACTAAAAATTCTACTAAAATCTATTTAATTGCAGGGGTTCCTTTTCCGATGAACTAAGAAACATAGTACCAAATTCAAACTTTAGAGTTCTTGTGTTTTTATCAACAATTGTAGGGTATAACCCAAGTGAGCGGGATTCTCATGAGTACTTTACCCAATGCAAATGCTACTATAACTGGAACTGGTAGTTTTTGTTTTATAAATTCTGGAGAGAGTCGTATGCTTTCTAGCAAGGAGCTCCCTTTTATCTTCTTAAGGAGCTCCCTTTTATCTTCTTTTGGATACTTCAAAGCCTTTTTTGCGAGGCTAGGGCAAGGTTCTATTTCTTAGGAGTTTATTCCTCCCGCAACTCTCTTTTTAATTAATATTTAGTTCTGAGATATAAATACAAAGAAGTTTTTTTATTAAAGAGCGGGCCTTGCTTAGGTAGATGACGAGACTCCCCAAGGAGGAATTTTCTTCCTAACTAGAATTGTTCTAATACTCTTTTTTTAGTGG
Organism: Pelargonium tetragonum; assembly: GCA_036897445.1. Lineage (NCBI taxonomy): Eukaryota > Viridiplantae > Streptophyta > Magnoliopsida > Geraniales > Geraniaceae > Pelargonium > Pelargonium tetragonum. The sequence continues at coordinate 4,051 of JAYMTL010000004.1, forward strand.
AGCTTTAGAACTCTTGAATTTTAAAGGCACTTGTTTTAGGAGGAGCAGAAGCTGCGTTAGGAGTACTGTAGCTATTGTCTTAATGTAGCTAGTAGTTAGTTATTCTTATAGTTTATAGTTACTTTAATGGTAAACGATAGGAATCCATGGGTTATAATGGTCTTTGTACTTCTTTCCTTTTACATCCCTAAACCAAACAATTCAAAAAGGGGCTTACTTGGCACCTAAACTAAGGATAAAAAGCATTCCCGACCCCTTTCTTTACAGGAAATTAACGGATTTCCAGGCTTTCCATTTAAAGTTTTCTTATTTAAAGAGATAGGGAAAGGTGTAGTCTACTTGTGTTTTGTCTTACCTTGTTTCTTCTAGGTTTCTTTCTGGATAAGGTAGAGTCTTTCAGATCAAGGATTTTTTGAGTAATAATAAGTTTGACTTATTAAGAGAGGGTTCTAACAGGAAAAATGACAGAAGTAAGTATTGAGAAGCGGACAAAATCCGGGTAATTCTAAAAAAGGGAGGGATTCCGTTGCGGACTTAAGCAATTTAAGGAGTTAAAGCATAGGGGATGTAAGGGGAGTTTAGTATACTAAAAAGGGGACTTGAAGGATCTTATTTAAATTAATCTTAATTAACTTTCTACCCATTTTGTATCTTTGCTAAGTTAAGTAAGGGGCTGATCTCAGCTACTAAGCAGAAAAGGGAAAAGATATAATCCACCACTTCCATGCAAATCCTCAAAGTTTTAGGTCGAATCTAAATTAGACTGTTAACGAAGATTTAAAAGCCCTTTTAGGAGTACACCTACCTGTTGCCTGTACCTATTGTGTATTCTTCTTAGGTAGTTGTAGTTAAGGGAGTATCTTACCCATTAGTAGTAGAATGCTCTATTATATTAGTTATGGAATACTTTATATAATAGAATAGGAACGATTAATGTATTAGTATTTCTTTTAGGAGATAGTTATCTATTTCTTGTTAAGGGAGAAACCCTCAGGCTCCCAGTGCTTATCATAAAAAGAGTATACGAACCCTGTAGGAGAATGAGGATAGCTCCTTTTTGCCGGCCGAGAGGTACCAAGGTTAATGTTTGATAGTTTATTGAATATACCTACTGACGTTCTAACCTCCTTATTCATCATAATCTTAAAAGGACTCCCTTTTTACCCAAACGACCTAGACCTACCCGACTGCACACCTTTTTTACTTAGAACTTTCTCTTTATTATGTAGCTTGAAAGCCTAACTCTTATTTAACCTTCCCTTTTTAACGCTTCTTAAGCAGGGGCCCCTAAGGGTTAACCCGGATTCGCTCTTTATTCTTTTGGGGTTAGAAGCTTGAGCCCCTATTATGAATTTTTTTAGAAAAGAATTCCGCAAGTCCCCAAGTTTAATATTGAACATTTTATTTACAAGCAGGGTTCCCTTGAGATAGAAGTCCAGCCGGAAAAAAGAAAATCGTTACGGTATCGAAAGCTCGGGGTATAAGACCCTATATAGAATATAAAGACTCAGTTAGAAAAACTCGTTTTAGCAACCAATAGCACGCCTTAGATCTAGTTACACGCTTAGTAAACTTACTTACTCCACGCTCTCAAGATCAATACTAGGCTAGGCCACTTAACTTTTAAAAATAAGTAGAAGTAGAAACTTAAAAACTTATTTATAAAGAACTCTTCCTGAGAGAGTCAAACAGAATAACCAAGGTTTTCGTAAACATAACATAGGATAATCAAAAATTTTCTAAGGAAACGCCCTGGGGCAAAACTCCTTGTAAAGTGGATTGTAATTATGGATAATAGTATACTTAGAGGGCTTCTCTTCGAAAGAATTAAATACTCCGCACCTAACCTAAGTAACTAGCAGTGGAACCTTCTGAAGTCAAGAGACCTTGTCCTAGTAAAATGAAGTAAGGGCAACACCCTTTTGAATTGGAGAGAAATTCTTTTTAACTGGTTAACTAACAGGGAAATTCTTAAGGAGAACTCGCATTTAGGAGTCCTTTGCTCGTATCAAGGTAGAGAGCCCCGGCTTGGACGTTCGTACCCAAATAAGTACTCTTTTAATGTGTATAAAAGGATCCGTTTTTAGAGAAGTCCCTTTACTTACGGAGTTAACCCCTACTAAATTTTTATGCACAGGAGTACAGGATTAAATAGAAGGTTTATAAGGCTTACGCTTCTTTTGTGACCCCAACTTCTAGTTATAGATGGATCAAATTCCCTATTATATATCTTGAAAGTCTCGGGATAGTTACTGCCCCATATTGCTGAGAGCGGTAATTGTTGTAAACTGATGTATATATGAAATATAAAAAACTAGCGAGGTATTAACCTTATAAACAAGAGGAACCCACTATTAGTCTTTAGCCCATAAGTAAGACTAACCCAATGAGCGGACGAACTCCCGCGAGCCGTTAACTTAGGAATTACCCTACCGCCCCTTTATTAACTCAAAAGAAAAAGAAGCTCACAAGCTATCTAATCTAAATAAAATCCCTCTTGACCAATATACACAAAATTCTAGGATAGATAATAAAATGAGTATAATACCTCTAACTGAGCAAAGCCCGGGATTTCCTATTTTTCAGAAGTCCTTTTGAATACAAAGGGGCGTCCCTTTATCTATTTCAAGTACAAGGGCCTCATTAGAAAAGAAAATGGAATTTCTTTAGTTACAACTAAGAGGAAGCTCTAGTCCTTCATATCTCTGTTCTTGTAATAAACATAGGGAAAATCCTTTTGAATTTATGGCAAAGGGATGATTTTCAGCACTTTCTATGTATCAGTAACCGAAGTTTAAAGAGAACTCTTCTGGAGATATCTGCTCTACTAAGGAAATCCCGTGGATATTCGGACATTTAAAAAGCTCCCGCTTTCTTAGTTAATCCAGTTAATGAATAGTAAAAACTTCCTTGGTTGCCTTTATCAAAATATAGATAAACCCACTGCTTTGCACTTAGAATACTTTCATAATTATATTCTTTGCTTTGAATAAGCTTTGAAAAATGAGTAAATCTTCTTTATATATCTCGCTAAGTCTAGTTTCTTATAACAAAACCCTTAATTCCGAGCGAGGATAAATAGGTCCTAGTGGATTCCCTAACAAACTTACTGTAAACGAAAGCAGGTTTACTTAGGCTTATGTTAATGACAAACCGGTGTGGGTTTAGTTCCTGAAAGAAAGTAGGCCCTTGTACTATATGAAATCAACAAGAAAGGGATCCATTTTAAGTTAACCAAGAAGTTCTCTCTAACGAGCCTTTTTTAAACCATATCCATCGGTTAAGCCCTTGTTGTTAAATTATACGCCGGTTTTTCGCAATCCTAGCGGGGAAACCCCTAAAATATAAGACGAGTTAGAATACACCTTTAAAGAGTCTTTTATACAAGGATCCTTTCTTTCTAAAGTGACGCACATAGAATCTAGGAGTCTTTTTTGCTTTAATTACTCACTGGAGTATCCAGCGCCATTTTTTTCTAAGATAGAATAGAAAAGTTTGCACTACTGACTTTGACCCTCAAGGAATAAACCCTTTACTATTTTATGAGCTATTCCTTTTTAAAACTGCATAGCTTCATAGGAGGAAACCCAATAAAAGAAGTCCTCGCCGGTCTTATACCCGAAGATTTCATTTGCTTAACCATACCCACATTTAGAATCAACACTCAGAAATACCTTGAATTAAGAATGTTGTATCCCCGTTTAGACTTTCATTATTTTATTTTGAAACCAAAGCAGCTAAGTAGTATACTACAAAAACCCATCAATATGAAAAATGGAAAACTCGGGTTTTTATTCGTTTTACAAGACTCTATACTTGAACTTGTTAAGCGGGCGGGAGTAAAGAATAAGCATTCTTATAAGTATTCTTAAATGAGCGGTACGATTTAATATCCTGCTAGAAAAGAGACTCCTGGTGTTCAGAAAGTATACGTAAAGGTGAAGGGAGCAAGAAAAGATATTCTAAGTCTAAAAGTAGAATTAGATAAAACCAAAGATAATGAGCGCTAGCCAAGAGACTTTCTAGTAAAAGTTCGCTATTACTTCAACTGCTCGATACTTAAAGGGGAGCCCTTTATGGAGTAAAAAGTCAAGCTATAGCTTTTTTAAAGCGCTTGGGTATTGTAACAAAAGGGGCTCTGGGTTATACAACTGCCCAGGAATAAGGAGCTTATCAATGCGCGTTAGTTAGCTAAGTCATTTTTTATTATAAAGAACTAACTTCTTTAACTTCCCCATAAGCTAAGAGTGTCTTAATTTCGATGGAATATACTGGAGCAAAATACAGAAGTATGGGAGCTTTGCAGCTTATGCAAATTGACAGTATTTACTCGTTTTATAACAAGCGAGCGCTTTGATTTGAAGAGTTAAGCAAGAAATTCTTAGGGCAGCTATATTAGGCAAATCAAAAAGAATAGGAAAATTATGCAAAATTGGGGTTTCACCTTTTGATTCTTTAGAAACCGCCCCGCGTTTGTACCCGTGGATATAGGAAGCTCTTACGATACAGAAAAAACCCTTTGTAGAGCCCCAATCTTTCCTCATTATCCAGTTCTATGTCTTTTATTTTAGTTCGCGTGTGGGTTAAAAAGAGACATAAATCTAAGGGTAATTCAAGGTAAGCTAACTGTTAGGAGACTTTTCTTGAAGTAATTACTTTTCAAGTTGTTCGTTAAGTAGTAGTCTAAATTAGACCCTTAAGAAACTTAAGGGCTCTTTGGGGTTGCTTATCTAGGTTGAGTAATTAGATAGAGCCAAAGTCACAATTCTTAGTTTACAAAGTGAACTTATAATAAAAGGAAGTTAAGGAGTTTTTCCTACTTATGAGATGCAGTTTCTAGCTAAAGATCCACTCAGGTTTTCAGTCTAGTAAAGGGTTCTTAGACAGCCTCCTCCCTCATAATGGTAAAAAGAATTTAACCCAACCCCGTTATTAGGGGCTTTTACAAAAGCCTTTCTTTTATTAAAAATTAGAATTCTTTCTAGATCTACAATCTACACAAACGAAAGTAGGAAATATCCGTGTCGTTAACAAGGAATCGGACGGGCACTTTCATAAGAATTCCTAACTTCTGAAACCTATTGCTTACTTTTTAGGAGTTACTGGTAAAAAAATTTTTTATCAAGCTAGCCAGCTTTATGCCCTACTACTTGAAGTGAATAAAAAAAGATACAGAGTAGAGTAGGGATCTCAAAACTTTTAGTAATATAGAGTTCCCTTTAATAATACCAACGGAAAAAGCTCTCAAAAGTAAACCCACCTAAGAATATAGCAGATTATATAACCCAAGAATCTCGTAGGTATGGGTTTCAAAGAGAGGCTACTCTCGGTAAAATAAAGACCTAATTATGTATATAACGTAAATTTGAGTTTATAGGTTACAACAGTAGGGTAAGGACGACCCTTTTTGCTTTAAAAAGTCTGCAGTGTCTTTCTTTCACTTTAGGAGGATATTAACATTGTTGACGGAGTTTCCGTACTCAAATACAAGTAGAAGGGAGTATTCTCTTCTGTTCCCTCTGTTCTACGGCAGTGTTCAAAATCTAGGATCCCGCTAATATTAGATTAGACCCCTTTTTCTTGTTTTTAGGTAATGACCGTGTAAGTATAAAAGTTCCGCTTATGGTGATATAAAATGCTTTTTAGGGCCAGCTCCTATTTTTAATAAGCCCGGGGCTATGGCTATAGTAGTCTTTTTTCTTATATATTTCGGATATTAGGTCTTCTCTAAGAGCACCCTACATACTTTAGTAAGAGATCCGGAGAAAGATAGAGCGACTCTTATACGAGTCTTTTTATTGAAAAGTTCTAAGCAAAAATTTAAAGTAAAAGAGTTGAAATTTTTTTATCCGTAAAGCAGTAGAGGTATAGAAACAGGTTAAGAGTTTTCACGTAGTAAGGTCTTTCTGGTTTCTCGAAGAGGACTCTATATTATAATTATTTTAATTTGTCTTGGCTTCGAGTCTACGATAAGTTTTGAGGCGTAGTTGTTTGCCAGATACACTAATATTGAGAAAGTCAAACCCACAAGAACAGTATATAAAGAAGGAAGGAATCCTTTATAAATTTTATTCCTTAAAACCCCAGGAATTGGGGGTTGAGTTGATATAAAATCTCGAAAACGACCACTCTCACATCGTTTACATATACTGTAGTAAGATTAGGCTAATATCCGGTGGAATAAGTCAAAACTTTTAGGCTTTTATAGGACTTGCTAAGAAACCCCGAAATCCTATTTGCGATACAAGAGTTCTGGTATATTAAAGTTTCTGTACATCTTTAAAATAGGAAGGAAGTTCATATGTAATTAAAGTTACCGACGCAATAATATACCCTACTAACGAGAAAGCCTTTTTCTTAGTTTTTTATTAGGTATTACTAATACTAAGATAAGCCTCTGAAAACCGGGCATTAAATTCTTAAGGTACGAGTTAGATTTCCCTAGTCTGTTAAGTAGATTTTTCGGGGATCTAAAACCTGGGGTTATGCTCTAGTAAACTAGAAGAGGAAGCCCCTGCCGTTCGTGTTGTTAAATCGCTTAAACAGGAATTGTCAAATAGAGTTTCTTTACTTCCAATTCTGCACAAGGAAACCCAAAACGAATCTCTAACTAGTAAAAGGGGTATAAAAAAATTAGAATATCAGATACAAAAAAAGTAAAAACGTCGGGCCTAATAGGCAAACAGGATTGCGGATCTTTAACTTAGTTTAGAAAATCCCTTGCGATCCCAAGTAGCTAAAACGCCCGAATGGACTTCCTTTTATTTTATTAAATACCGTCCTAAACCTAAAATGAAATCCGAGGAACACGAATAAGAAGACCCCTTACTTTAGGAGTCCCTATAGTACTTCAAAAGGGTTAATTTAATATAAAATAAAGTGGATCTGGATTAATAAAAAGGGCGAAAGTGACCAGAATATTATCCCTCTAGTAAAGAATTGTTTTACCTATTTAGCGTTCTATTTTATATACTTCATTACTTGCTTTTCAGAAAATGCCCCGTGGGTTATACCTTCCTTATGGAGCTGTACTCCTATAGTACCTATCTTATGGGTCTTTGTCTTACCTATATGACTAACTTTCGGAAGAGGTTAGAGGAACTGTAACTCCAAAACTATATACTACAAATCTCTAAACGCTCCCTTAAAAACTCCTAGATAACTTATACAGATTCGTAACAAAGCTACTAAGACAAGGCATAGTTCAAGTCTTATCCTACTAAATGGGGAATACCCCTTCAGAAAACAGGGCAACAGAAAGAAGAAACTCCTTCTATCTTTTAAAGAACCTACCAAAACCGGATTACCTTAGCTTTCATTCTAATCCCACTCTTATTCATAACTAACTTCTTCAAAGCTATACTTTATATGAGATCCTTCTATCTACTAAAACTTACTAAACACAAACCTTGAAATACCCTACCATCCATGAAATACCAATCCTTGCTTTTATTAGGACCCTTTTCTTCGTTATGACACATTTCCTTGTCAGATTCTGGTTCTTTAAGTCACCTTTTCCTAGTTCAGATTCCTATCCTTTACAACGGAAAGACTCTATATTGCTTAGTTCTTCACACTCTGAAACACATATTCCTTGCTTAGTTTCCAAAATGGAAAAACTAAAAAGTAGCCAGGGCACTCCTACTAATAATAATTAATGTGCGCCCTTTTCTAGAACTTTACCTTCCCCCTTAGCCAGACAAAGTCAAAGTAAGGTAATGAAATTAAGATTAGAATAAATTAACCAACGAAATTTTAAAGAAGTTTTTTAGACTTTAGTTATAGAAAGCTTAGTAAAAGGGTAAAGAAAGGAATCTTATAGAAAGAGAAATAGCTATAGTTTGAACTTAAAGGCATTGCTTCGTAAGGAACTTTATTTTCGTGTAAGTTTTTGCCCTATAGGTCTAGAATCGAGCACTACTCTAGTGTCCCCAGGTTTTTTACTAACTTAATATTAAGAAGCATGCTTTTTAATATATTAAGATAAGAAAAGTCTGAAGTTGGCTTTAGGTGTTTTTGTATTCAGATCTAGTCTAACTATAAAAAGGAAACACATGGTATCCCCCAATCCAAAAGGAGTATCCTCTTTTTCAGTGTTTAATGTTGTATAGGAGTCGGCTAAGCAGAAGGAATTCGTTAGAGTCCTTGATTATCTTGTATGAATACAGTTTACCTTGTTCTTTCTTATTTATAAAGTGAACACCCTTATCTTGTCCTTACTATATTTTAGAATTCGCAGCTTTCTTTATTACAGAACAACCCTGAGGCACCCTTGTCGGAAACTGGTATGTTAGAAATACAAGGAGTCTTTTGCTTTTGTTTACCTTTTCCAGGATCGCCTTGAGACATATACTACATAAAAAATTCTTTTAAAGGAACCCAAAGCAACTTGTTGTATGTAGGAAGCGCGCTCTTAAAGACTTAAAGATAAGGTGTAAAGCAGATAAAAGCGTAACACTATATTAATAGGAGTGTTCTCTTACTACTCAGCCTAAGTCTAAGTCAAATAGGTAAAATTTTCATCACAAGAACTTAAGTACTTAGAAATAGAGTACCTTGTACCGGCCCTCGCAATATAAAAAGATTTTGGTTACCCTTTTGTTCTAATTTAATAAGTACTTTACAAATAGTCCCTACCGAAAACCCATTACTTTAGAGCTGTCTACTGCCTTGACTTTTACAATTCTTATATACGCATTCTCCATTCTTTTACAACTAGAAGCAAACAAGTTTAGACTTTCTTTTCTTGCTTATACTTTAGCATTTTAAAACTCGAAACCTTTCCTTTTTGAAATATCCCAGATTATGAAACTCTTCTTATTTTAGAGTTCCTACTCCTTGTTCTCATAGGACTTAATTAAGAGCCAAAAAACTCTGTTATTCCTTATAGGTTAGAATATTTCCCACTTTAACCTTAGTTTTATACTCTATAGATTAGACTTGCTCCTTACATTATACTGTATACTTCCTATAAACTTCAATTTCCTTGTTATATCCCATATTTCATTCCTAGTTAACCAGAAAACGAACTGCAACTACTCAGGGAATCCCCCATACAGGGAACTTTTCCTAAACGGATCAGATTTAAACTCAAGAATTTCTAATCTAAAATGAGGGGCCCTTCCGTTTTATTGTGGACTCAAAGTAACTTGGTTTGTAGGATTATGATTAAGTGTAGAAAACGGTAATTTCAAAGTATTATAAATTGTTACAGCCCGGCTATATATCTTAGCTCTATTCTATAGTAAAAGTCAAGATTTTCTAAAAGTTTATTTAATAGATTCGGTTAGCTGCTCCCACTATTGAGAAGGGATGCGATACCTTGTTTTGTATTTTTATAAGAGGACTACCTTATCTTGCATTCGTTATTTATTCACAAAACCGGCACAATCTAAATCTCCTACAACTTTTATTTTAAGGAAAATCCGGATAATACAACGAGTATAGACTTCTAAAGAGGCACCCTTAACTTAGGTTTATTTAGGTTACTTACTCTCTACAAATCTTAGTCTCTCTTTGTAAGAACCCTCATTCAATGAAGAGCGGCCCATAAGAAACTCCATTTGGCTTTTTATTATTAAGACTTGTACGATGCTTTGACTTACTATTCACTATACTAACATTTGCTTGTTATTTGGCATTACTTATACTTATAGGATTAACCGCGCTGCTGATTTGTAAATTAGTAAGAGGGGTCCCCTTTTCCATATAATTAAGAGTGCTTTAGGTTTTCTTCCTAATATACAATTCAGTGCAACCGAGAAAGCTTTCTTAACAGTCACTGGCTAAAAAAAGTTTTCATTTTGGTTTAAAATGGAGGCTGGTTTTTTATAACTAGATCCAAGTGGGTGGGTGGAAACTTGGCTATAAGGTATATTTAGTTCTCTGGGTTTTGGCTCAATTGGAACCTTTTTACATAATTGTAGTAAGCATAGTTACGCACTGCTCAGGGACCCTCAAAGTGCATTTTTAAAATAGGGGCTTTGTTTAACCCATATCTACTGGCATACTTTCAAAAGGCTTTTATTTAAGGCCAGAGGCTGAGAAAATTGACATTAGTAACAAAAGCTTGCTAGTTTATTATATAACAGTAAAATTGACTTATGATCTTTAAAGAAGCAATTCCTTTTTTCTAAAAGCGAGCCATTAACTATACGAGAGTTCCTCTTTCTCATTCAACAAACAGATGGGTCAACTATATAACTTTGTAATAACTTCTTCTGATCCGGCTGAAAAAAGAGTCCTTTTAATCATTATACTTAGAAAAGTCACTTTAACTTGCGTCATACACATTAGCCCCTTTCTTGGAAATTGTAATACCAAGCTAGACCCTTATCTTATAGAAAATAGGGAATCACGTACGTTAAGAGGGGTACTCCTTAAGCCCTTGGAAAGAACTTACCTGCTGGCGTAGTTATAGGGTGTTAAGGGAATCTAAGACTTTTTCTATTTATTATTTAGAATGTTACTAAGCCTTCGTAGTCGTACAGTATAGAACTTATTTTGTTTTTACGACTTAGTTTATCTAGAGCGATACCAAGTAAGATTTAGGACTAATTAAAAATGAAAACTAAACCCAGCAGAATGCTCGATTGTTAATTGAAGTATAACAATTTCATTTGGACTAACGGACTCTTATAAGGGTAACCCCTTAAGAACTCGTTTTCTTTTATGACATATGACAAGGGGCTTCCTTTACCAAGCTATTACTCTTGCGGCTTTAGGCTCAGGACTCCCTTTTAAATTTAAAAGGATCTCTAAAAATAACACCTATTTATACCGAGGCTTATAGGAGTGCCTTTTAACCGAAGCGCTAAAATCTAAGGAGAGCCTCTTTTACTTAACAGGGTGTCCCTAACAATTAGAAAGAAGCTAACCAAATAAAAATTCAGTCCAAAGACAATGAATTTCTTTAGTTTACCGAATTAGGGAGCAGTCCTCACAAGCCCAGTTAGTATACCCGGATTGCACTACTATATACTCAAAATTCCCAACCCCGGTTAGACCCGTAAATGTGTTTGGTATTCTGAAAATTTTATTAGAGAGATTTTAGTATCTGTTATTTTTACTAGAAATTTGCTATTTAAAGCAAAAAAAGCAAAGCTAACTATAAATAATAAGGGGGAAGAGCAGCTCTAATGTTAATTAAAAAATACCTCATTTGAAACTTTAGCTAATTACCAGTAGAGACTTATATACCTTACTTATTAAAAGGGATTGGTTCAAACTCCGACACTTAGCAAGCAACTCCCTTATTATTTTTTTTCCTGCAATGAGAGTAAAAGCTCTACTTTAACTATAGGATATCTAATATAGCAGACTTTCTTTGATAATTAAAGAGGAGTTTCTCTGAATACAAAAGCAAGAATGAACACAGGTGTACTAAACTCTTTCGTGATATAAAATCTAGATAGAAGTTTGTCGAAGTACCCCTTTATTTTATTGTAAAAGTTACTGGGACGTCTTTAGCATTACTTTGAAAGCTCTCCTCAAGTCGCGGGAATAACTTGAACTGAAGGAATAGAGGGAATCCCCTAGATATTTACGTCATATAAGACAGTTTTTATAATCAAATAAGGATAACAAATAAAACGAAAAGATCTTTTTATGGATAAATTCTTGCCTAAGTTTGGGGTAGCTATTAAGGTGTTTGTGCATTTGAGACTTTTAATACCCCGTTTTTTATAAAACTAACAGAGCAGGGCCTTTTTAAGTTTTAAGGTATAACAACCGGAAATCCGAAACCTTTGATGATTTCGGACTCTTGACACAGAAAGCTTTACTCTAACCTCGACAAAATACAGGGGTATCTGAGCTACAAGAAGGAATACTGAAAAGCTCTTTTAAGTTCTTTTTGCGTACTGAGTAAACATAAGAGAAAACTTAGTTGATAAAAATGCAGAGTGTAGAAAAAAACTCTTACGGAGTTCCTGTTATCAAAGTGTGAACGTAGAAATCCGTTGAATCCTACAGAAAATTCGTATAAAGTAAGTTCCATCAGAATAATAAAACGGGAGACTTGTAAAAGTGAAAGCTAGAGTGGACTACCTTACCTAATAGATAATAGAAAACTCTGCATATATAATAGGAAATTCTAGGTTTAAGAATAGTTGGACATTAGGGAAGGACGGTATCCCTTGAAATTGCTTAGGTATTTGCCGATATAGATACTTAACAAAGTTCTTGTTATTTCCTGCAGCTCCGAATTTAAGAATATGTTGGTGTTGAACTGAGCCTACAAAAATTCCGTTCTAAGGTTATTCCCCAGTTTCTTTAACTTCACAAGTATGACGCTCTATCGTACTTGTGTTAATAGAAAGCAATAAATCTATATTAGCTAGCTTAGCCTTCGGGGTTTAAGTATGCCAAAAGCTGGGAAAGCTGGGGGAGTAAAAGAAATTGAAACGTAAATACTTTATTCTTAAGTTTTCCTTTTTTACTATATCCTTAGCGACAAGGCCATTACTAACCTTAAGATTTAGGGTTGGGGTGTGACCTTTTCTTAATGGGTGTTCAATAGACCCGATTTTAGTAGTACTGCTAAAAAGCTTTTTAGTGAGTGAAATAAGACCTAATTAGCCTTTTTTCTTAGAATTAGTATACTCTTTACTAGACCAATCTCAAGGGGTTTATATTCAGTTGTCAGAGCTTCAAGGATTCGATCTCTTATAAGGAAGGTAATTTAGAGTACTCTTGTAATTTAATTAAGTCAAAGGACCCGAGAAAGAGATTAAAATTCCGCTGTCTACTTCGGAACCTCTCTACTCTACAAAGATCTTGTCGTCAGTGTTTTTTTAAGCACCCCTTTTGATAGGAGTCCCGTATGACTATATAAATTTAGCACTCCATTGCATTAGATTTTACCCGGTCTTTAAAAAGTCTCCCTTTGGTAATGGGAAATTCTAATTAAGGCACTGCTTTGGAGTTGTATTTTATTTCCTTTTGAGCTTGTACTTAGAGGTCCGGGGTTCAGTAAATTTCAGTTAACCAAGCTGCCTCAGGCATATTTTTGATAACCTGGGTTAGCCGTAAAAGTAAGATCCTCTTAGCTAGGAGTTACTCTTTATTTTAGAAGCACCCTTACTTGAATATAAGGAATAGTTTGTATAATTGTAAAAGCTTAAAGGTTAAGTTTATCCTCACTTCGGTGTCCTGAATTTTGGAAAAGTTCCTGTTATCCTCTATATAATTATAATTGCTTCTTACTCAAGTTGTTCTAATTCCGTATCTAAGTCCTGCGATATCTTATTTAACGAGTTCCTTACTTTATCTCATATCTTTTTTCTTACTTAGAATTTCTAAAATTTCTAAGCGGGCATACAAGCTTTAGCTTTTGTGAGTGGTCATTTACTTGTGTTAAAATATATATAAGCTTTAGTATAGCTCTATATTAGAGGGGGTATTCAGGCTCGTGAATTCCTTAATTTGTAGTCTTACTCTTAGGGTTGGCATAGGAGAAAGAATCCGGATAGTCATATAAGGTTTAAGAAAAGGGTTTTATAAAAAGAAAACCCCCTCACAGGTAGAGCTTTCTTACTGCCTTAGGGTCAGATAGTCCCCGCGCTTTTTATAGGGTTTCTAGGCACCGACTTGTAACATCCACTTTACTCAAATCAAATATAAAAATCTCCGGAATATTTACTAAGGTAAGTCAAGCTTTTTTAATAATGAAATTTGCGGAGTGGAGTATAGCAACTAATCACTAATTATGGATATCTTTATAAATATAAATAAAAGAGGGGGGTTCTTCTATAGTATATAGCATCCCTACCTAACAAAAAAGACTTTAACTCCTATTTATATAAAGCACCCTTCCTTCTTAATAGATATAGGATACTTTTTTTAAGAAACAAGAGTCTAGAATGTGAGTATTAAGCAAGTAAGGTCACAAATATCAAGGATAAAGTTTCGTTTGAATTTCTAGGAAATCCTTCGTTTCTTTTTTTCTTTAAGCCTTAGGTAATTCGGGGCACCCCTGCAAGATTCTTTTTTTCACAGTTTATCCTTTAAAGAAAAAGAGGAGATACTTGGTATCCCACATTTTTTTTGCTAAATTTAAGAGGAATCCCATATAAGACTCATAGATTCTACTCAACCTTGTGCTTTACTAGGGTCTACTAAGTATTTCCTTTCTTTTATAGGTTTTGAGCCTCTGTATGGGACAAACAATTAGGTACAAAAAGTTTTACTAGAATTTCTGGAATTTTTGTCACTAAAAAAAGGCTTTTAAGTTAAAGGTTATAGTATTCTCGGGGATAACTCATATTTTCTTTAAATTTAGATGGGGTTTTTATAAAGATCGAGAGTCTCATTCCGTTCAAGGGGTACGCAGGTATAATTCTTACGTTTCTTAGGGTACCCTTTTACTCCTTTAGCACAAAAACTTGATAAATCAGCGGACAATTCTCTAGATCTTGTATATTCTATTCCCCTTCCTTCTCTTAAATAGGACAAAAGCCTAAATAAAAAAAGGGGTCTACTATAAGAAGGAAATTTCAAACAAAACTAGATAATAGGGAACTCTCTTAAAGCAAAGAGCAGGGCTCTACTTCGGAAAAACACAGCAATCGGATTTTGTCTAAAACCGGGTTTTAAGTTTATTCTTCTAATTAACACTCATTTATGCTTCATTTCATTGTGCGTTATTCTGTTGAGAAACAAAAGAGATAAGTCTGGCTTTTGCTTACCTTGTTATTAACTGCTTCCCTTTTTTACTTAAATTTTAGGGGATTCCTTTATTCTCTTTTCAGAAAGACCTATGTAGCCGAAGATTTTGCTCCTACGCCGGTACAAATCCGTATAGAATATAACTATAGGTTCTCAACGAAGGCCCAACAGGGTTGCCTATTACAAGGCGAATTTATACTACTAGGCTTATTAACTAAAGATATAAAAAATTAACACTTTAACTTAGGGAATACCCATACTAAGATACGTAAAAACAACTCAAAAGGAAAAAGGGGCGGGGTTTGAGTAAAATATACCCTTAGCTTATATCCAATATAAGAAGAAATATTTGCATTCTTTAGAAAAAGGAGTTCCTCTTAGCTATACTAAGAGTTTTTATACTCTTTCGTACTAAACTAAATCTTACTTGCACAAAAGATTTTTTCGAGGGGAGCATCGGCTCTTTTATCTGAAAGAAATGCTCTATAATTTTAGAGTTTAAGACAATGAGAGATTGAAAGAGAAACGCGGACACTTCAAGCCCACCTATATACCGTAAAGTAAAAAAAAAAGAGACTCAATAACTAGAATTTGCATGGATGAAATTTTAAATAACTTGAATTCGAAATTTATGAACATAGGTCATAAACTAAAACCTAGTAAAAGTGAAAAGAAACGGGGATATGTAATATTTCCACAAAGATTTTCTCTGTAGCGTAGTGATAGGATGTAGTAAAGCGATCCCTGCAAGCTCTAAAAGAGCTTGGAATTGATTGCGAAAGCTTTAAGATAGAACGGGAATGCTCTGTTTATATAGGTAACCCGGTACTTAAGATTTGGAGATTAGGCACTTATGGCTTTGACTTAGTTTTTATTATGAAGGACTTTGAAGATAAATTTGTGAGTGAGATAGGGTTGCCCTTCCCTTTTATTCGCCAGTTTTTTTTTAGAAAAGCTTTCTAATAAGAATTATAGTATTACAGGAATATTTAAGAAAAATACGCAAGCGAGGGCAGCTGCAGACTACACCAAACAATGCTACTGGACAGCACGGCCTAACTTTTATATAATCAGAAATGACCAGACTTTTTGCTTGCTTCTATATGAAAGGGTAAGATTACTCCTTTTGGATTAATATCTACTTGCAAAGTTTAGCTCATTGGTATAGAATTAGTATGGTGAAATGGATCGGACTGGGATATTTCCTTATTGCCCTTTCCTTAATCTAAAACCTAATCAAGAGAGGAGGAGTAACTAAGAATAGAGCTTTGGGAACCCCTTAGTGAAGTACAACAAAAGAGGGGTCCCGCTTTAAGTTACACCCTACTCTGTATATAACTCTACGAACTGCAATTTACTAAAAATTTCGGATAATAAAAGCTGAACTAGCTCTTGATACTTCATTCTTTGTCTCGGAACTTCTAGTATATAAAAAAAGAGTCCCTCTTAAAAGTTTCTCCTAGCAGCATCCTTGAGCTTGCACTTTTTGTTAGCTATTAATTACTTCAGTTACATCGTATAGAGCTCTCCAATTTCTCTGAAGCTATAGCGGAATAGTTAAATTGGAACTTTAATCTTCCTGTAGATTATATAAAAATAGAAACGCTGTACTTGGGCACAGGAATCCCTTAAAATCTTAATAACCTACAAGTGGAAAATCAAGATAAAAAATTTACAAAAAGTACCCTTACTCTAATTTCTTAGTACCGCAAAAGGGGGGGTAGCCTTTGAAAAAGGGAAACTTCTTTTCTTTAACCACTAGAAATCTACTACTCTAACACCTAAGCGTGAGATTAGATTGACTTTTTTTAATACTTCAAGTTCTTAGAAATATAGGCTGAAGTTTGGGATATACTAAGCCTGACTATTAACTAATAAAGCTAAGTTCTGTACCTCTGACCTTCAATTTCTTTACATTTAACTGGCATATACAATATTAGTTTTTCTATATTCCACTGTCTTAATTATCCTTGTGGGAATTTTTCAAGCAAAAGCATAGAGTTAGAATCTTAAATCTCGTAAACAATCAAAAAGATATGAGTGAAGAAAATTTTTCTCTAGTAGAGCTTTGTAAGTGGTTCAAAGGGATCTCAATGGTTCAAAGTTACAAGTTTTTAGTATTAAAAACTCCGATGGGATGCCTTAAAAATAAAGTTTGATTTTTGATAAAGGCCTTGCCTTAGCTCCACAGTGGTCTATACCTGCTCGAGGAAGAAGTCTAAAGGGTTCCCCCTCGTAGCGTGCAACCTTACTTCGTGTCGAGAAAAACTTGGGATAGAGAATTGAATTAGAGTATAGATACACCTTTTATTACAAATGAGTTCTGTCTGCCTATTAAAAGTTCTCTAGGCAAAGTCTTTTATTATAGATATTATAGAAACCCTTTTAGTTAGTTTACGATTTTAACAGGCACTGCAGCGGAACTTCTAGCGTTTCCTTTTCTGAAAGAAAGCTAAGTTCTTTTTGTTCGATTCAGAATCCTTTCAAGTAAAAACCCCTCCCTGGCGTGCCCCTATAAGGAGCTCCCGTCGTTAGAGATCTCGACTTTATTTCCCTGTTGTTGAGCAAGCCCTTGCGCTTTTATAAAATAAAGTAGGACAAACTTTATTAGAGACTCTAATTATCCATCCAAATTCCTTTGTGTATGTAGTACACAAGTCTATGCCCTTCCTTCTTTTATAATTATAGGACCCACGGTTTTAGTTTCCAGAATATAAGGAGTAATATTAACGAATCCAGGCCCCTTCTGAGCGTAAATCTTATCCAGTATGAAAGTACTCTAAATATGTATATAATGTAATGTATATAAGCATATACTAAAAAAGTGGATACTCTCGGGGATGGTATTAGTTTTTCCAATTAAGCCAGGGGTACCTGTTAAAAAACTATAAACAGTCAAAGTACTTCTAGCTAAGAACTAGAATACCCCTGCGTTTCTGGGTTCTTGAACTACTTTATCATTTCTGTCCCACTCTAAAAAAAGTGGCGCGGGTAAAAACAACCCAAAATTACGTATAGTATACAACTCGAGTATAGAAAGAGTTTTAGAGGATTCTATAGTAATTCTAGTATACTTCATAATTTTTTGCGTTAACTTAAGGGGATTGCAATTTATAATTAGAAAATATAAAACGTCTTAGATTAAGTAAAAAGTTTTCTAGCTTTCTTTTATGTCTCATTTAGACAGATAACTAAAATTCTTATATCCAATGCTATTTTTCTAGACCCTATCGTTTGGAAGTCCTTAGGGGCTCCTTTTATATCTAAAGGGTTTCCCTTCCTTAAGGATTTCTTTATCAAGTACAGTATAAGAATTTTTCCTTGCTTTCTATCGTAACTAAAGTCTTCCTAATTTCTCAGAACAGGTAATAAAACAAAATAGATAGAGTAAAGGAGCGCTGCTATCAGAATATCCTCGTTTATCGATCGGGATTCGTAGTTCTTGGCCTTCTCACGGGAGATAAGCTTAATATAGGAAATCTTAATTAGGTTATTGGAATGGATATTTTTCATTCCTGCACAAAGCCCTGCCCTTTGAGGAAACTTAAGCTTATTAAACTTGGGTAGTTTCGGTAACTTTTTTAAGGAGCTCTTTACTTCTTAGAAAACGTTTCTAAATTCCAAGGGAAAACTTTTTCCATTTGAGGCTTTAGCAAATCCGGGTTGTAGTGTAAAAACTTCAAGCATTGATTCAAATCCGTTATTTAAAGGGGGCTTGACTTGATTAGAGCACCTAGTGTTATCGTAAGTTTAATTAGGTTCAAATAGAGGTTTAGATTACAATCGAAAGTCGAATTGGGTTCTAATAATCTTACAAGTTTCTTGTTAGTATAATCTTACCAGAGTACTATAAACTCAGTATATCCCTAAGGGGGATTTCCGACGCTGAGTCGAGGCAGGATCTAAGCTTGCTAGACCTATTAGAATTCATTTATACCGGGGGTCCTACCCCAAAAAATGAAAGTACGAAAACTATACCCCTTTTTACCGCACCACACCACTTGAGAAGCCTTACTTGGGGATTACATAATACAATTAATCAAGGAAATCCCGAAAAAGAGCTTAATCCGGGTCTAGCTCCTTACGAGAATATCCCCTAAAGGGTCTTATGTTAAATTTTGCTACTAATACTAGGATTTGTCTTACTGAAGTTTTGTATAACTTTATTTAGATTAGACGAGATTTCTTTAAAGGAATACGCATAGGAAATTCAGGAATAGAAGGGTATAAATTCAGAGAAAGGTCAATTTCCTAGTAGAATGCCCCTAGTCTACTTAGAGGGTTTATTTCTTTAGTTAGAGTTAGTTTCAATTTAATAAGGGACAAAATAAAAGGGACTCCCAGAATGAAGCTCTTATAGATTTCGTTATTAAGTCAAAATCAAAAGTTAACCCTTTCGAGTATCTTTTCCGTTTGCTAGTCTTGGTATATCTGATATAATTGAGTAGGTCTAGGATTTCTAAGTTTTTGAACAACAAGGACTTTACTTTAAACTGGGGTTGGCTTTATTTCATCAGGCAGCTGTCCTCTAAAGCGTAAATGAAAAAAGGGCTCCCTTATAGTAAGCGAGTTTCTACGAGGCTCGAACAAAGAAGTTGGGTTTTCTCCTATATATTATATAAGGGATTATTCCTTATACTACAGCGGAAATACAATTTGAGTTTTAAAAGAGTTGTTTACTAGTATTAGGAGTTACACTTAAGTTTAGTTTATCAAAAATTACCTTATAAATTACTTAGTTGGGTTAGTCCCCGGGTACTGGACTCCCTTTTTCTATCGCAGGCTTTCTTCAGTCAGGAGAGGCTTGTCCTACTTAGATCGAATAAAAATTCGTTAGGGATTTTCCTACGAAAGTTGTAAACTCTTACTTTGAGAAAGCTGCCTTAGAATATTGTATATTAAAGTTAAGATTTTTAGCACTAGTCACTCCCGAGGAATCTTTCCCATTTGTAATAAACTTAACTAAAATTTCTTTATAAGGATTTTTTTTTTCATTTGCATAGAATAAATCTATTTAGACATTTACTCTTGTTCCTATCCGCCTTATACCACGTAGTATTCGATTTGATATAGGATATAGAATAAGGGGCTTTTTACTACTTCCTTAGGTCGAACTTTTAACAGAAATCTTAGCATGGTTTTAGGGGAATTTTGTGCGTCCGTCTTAGATTTACTTGAGGCATTATTCTCTAAATGGGACAAAACAAAAGGGGGATCTCTTAGAGCAAAAACTACTAGTAATTCGTTATAATAAATTTCTGCGTAGTAAAAGCAGGTTACAAAAATGGGAGTTTTTTTATTTAGTTGTAGTGGAGAAATCCACTGCGCTGAGAAATGCAAGAGCCCTTGTTTACAGACTAACCTAAATCTAATTCTAATATAAAATTTAATAAGTTAAAACCTTCACTCTATCTCTGCTGAAATTAATCTCTTTTTAATCCCAAAGAGGGGCTTTAAAGACTCCCTGCTGTGATATCAGCAATCAATTTATTTAAACGAATACTTAAGTTATATATAGTAAAAAGCTACGTACATTAAAATTCTCGGGGTTTTTGTAATGTTATCTCCTTCAGGAATGTAAGTTCTACAATATTCGGGAGTAACAAAAAGCCTGCTTTTTTCTGGGATTTTAAAGAAGTCCTTGCTTAGTAATAATCAATAGCTTTATTTAAATTTAAGATTTCCGGGATACAGCCACACACTTAGAGTCAAATTGCAAAAAGGGAAATTTCTTATTCATTTTTTTGAAAGGTATACCTATACTAGAGTGAGTTAAATATCACTTTTAATTGTTGTACAAATTGAGTTTAATTGCATTATATGGAGGTATCCCTCTACTTACACGGGTATCCTTTTAAGAACAAGGCTATACTCACGAGGATTCCGTACTGCTGAAAGGAAGAGGGGCTCTCCTTTTATTCCAGGGCCCTACTCTGATACACGACCGCCTTTTAAGTCCTATTAACTTTCGGCGCTCTTATTTCGTTGTCTAAAAAGGAATCCTTTAAAATAGAGGTAGACTGGGATGGGATTATTTCTCCCGATTCTTGCCGGATCCAACCACCCCATTAAAAACTCCTTTTAGAAGAAAAACTAAAAAAGTTAGAGTCTTTTGAGGAGCTTCCCCTTTTACGCTTTATGCTATCCCAACGGCTTCTTATTAGAAAAGTGAGGAAGCTTTAGACAACTTTACCTACTACTAAGGGAGTTCCATATAATCAAAGGGGAAATCACAAGTTATAATATGATAAACCCAGGAGTGAGGAACCTACATTAAGTAGGGGTACTTGTTCTAAAATCCTAAAGAGTATGTTGCATTATAGTTCTATTCATCTGTAAGCAAGGTTTCAGTACCTCAATTTCAAATAAAATTTATCTACGTCTACAAAGGGAAAGTAAACCTGACCCAGTTCTTAGTTATAAGGAGTACTTGATTATCATAGGGTGTAATTCTGGTAGACGTATCAGCTCGGTTAGCCCCTTTTGGTAAAAAAGAGCCCGAAGTGTGTCTTTATATACAACAAAAACTTGACTTTAAATCCAACCGAGTAATACATTAAAGCTTTCCCCGAGGTTACTAAGATCTTTCAACATCTCTCACTACCTAGTTTCTTTATGCTTGTCAACTTAGCCACGGGGCAGAAAAACTCAAAAATGAGTGTTCTAATATGGTTATAAGGTATATCTTCCCCCTGTCTTTATAAATATGATTTTGTGATATTAAGGATAAAAAATATGCCCGCTTTTGTATAGGCAATCAGGGTTTCCTCTTATACCCGGTCAAGTAACAACTCACTATAATTTATTCCGCAAAATCACTTCTCACAAAAACGAATATTAGCTCTATCCAGAGTCAATCAAATTCTTATAATAAATAAAGGAATTGCCGAGTACCATTTACAATAAGAGGTTAACATGGAACTGGTTTTAGAGTTTTAGTTGGTATAATACAAAAAGAGTAAGACTTGAATTTTCCATACCCTTAAAAAGAAACGATAGATTAATATAGGTACTCGTACCGCTGAGGTAAGTTGGACTATAACCCGCTTTTCATCGTGAACTGTTGCTGTGAAGAAGTTATGTACTTTGCTTGAAACTGCTTAGGCTGTTAAAGATCCATTAACTATGCTTTATTTCTTCTTCTAAATTACTATGTCCTTTATGGATAGGGGTGCTCCCTAAAGATCCAAGTTTGAACGGCTATTTAATACAAGTAATTGTTTGGGGAGTCTTTATGAATATCTTTTTCTTTTTGTCTCGTAATTTAAATGATATAAAAAAACCTTAAAGGAAGCTCCTAATAGGCCCACTTAACCCTTTTGGTACACCTAGAATTTCGAGTTTTGAGTCGGTCAATTATTGCTTTGTGTAACTAACGGCACCTATCTGAAGACCTTTATTTCGGTCAATATGGGATTGCAGGAAATAGAAACCTAACCCACTTCCTTATAATAGACAATTCATTACTTTAATTTAATGATAAACCCTTGTCTTAGGCTCCGCTTCACCGATACTCCTATGCTCCTCTTTACATCAAAATCGAGTTAACCAACATACTAAACTGGGCGTGTCATGTTCTATTACGTCCTATGTTATTGGCACTTACCACTCTTCACTTCAGATAGGAATTAACCCTTTCTTATAAAGCTGCAGGGGGTGTAAGCGAGTCCTGCTGAAAGACTCATCTTATAAAGGATTCCAATTAAATAATTATATAGACAATAAGAAGATTTTCCATATTAACAATAAAGTGATACAAATCTTAATAGTTCTTATGAATTTCGTAAGTAAGATTTTCCTTTAGTGGGGACTACTTCCTAGGTTGTTGTCTAAAAGCTTTTATCTAAGGATTTAAGAGACAGGCGCTTTTCTTTATATGGGGTCTCGGGAAGGGCTATATAGTGTGCTTTTCGCAAATCACTAACTAAATCTAAAGAATTTAATGATTTTCTAATTCAGCGATTTTGCCATTTACAGGGGTTTGCCTATTTGCCTAGGAAATTAGACTCTTGAAGAATTAGGATAACTGTGCGGGGAAAGCTCAACTAGAAAGAGAGACATATGAGTATAACTTATATAGAACAGAGTCTCCAAACATATCCCATTTCTTATTAGAGTTTTGTGCGTTGTATGGATAATACTAAACAAGAACCCAAACGTATATCCGAATGCTGCTAGTTCCTGACTTTTCTTTTATAATAATGTATGGATTTTATATATTTATTTAACTTTCCTTTGAAATCTCCTATTTATATTTACATCCTGTAAGGCTACTTGTTCCTACACAATCCTAGCTAAAAAAAATCCCCTATGCCAATAAAATTTACACCTCTTAAAATTATAAGTATAAGGTATTTTCTTTGATATCCCTGATAGACTTGAACACCTTCATCTAGGGTCTAAAGCTGCTTTTTTAAGGAGCACCCGCTCGGTCTGACTAATATTATACTAAAAATGAATAACCCAAATACAAGAGCCTCCCACAGCTCTTGTTACTCAAAAGGCTTAGTTCATTCTGTTCAGAATAATATACCTAGACTCTACTTGTATATTTGCTTGCAAGACCCGCATATTACCTATAAATATAAACCAAGGGATGCTCGAAAGGGCTCTCTATATCTATTCATCCTAATCCCTGGAAGTATAACCTTACGCGGAAATCCCTTAATTTATAACTATACCTAAATTTTATTTCGCCTGCGACATTATATTATTATAAATTATAAACCTAATGCTCATTTGACTTCTAGTTACTTAAGATTTTAGAAAGCCTTGTCGCTATAAAATAAGGGGGCTCCTAAAGAGTTAAGAAACGCAGTATAGCTTTTAATTGAAAAGGGTAGAATAAACCTGTAAGGAGTAAACACCCAGGCCAGATTTTATAATTGTACAAATTCTAGGAACCCACAAAACCAAAAAGACTAGAAAGGGAATTTCAGAGTAAATGAGAAACTTATGAGTTACTTGTTTACGATAGATAAGTAGTCCTTAAAAAAGTACTGTAAAAACTTTTATGTATCCAGATATTAAGTTTTTTTGGTATCATGACCATGAGGTGTCTCGTCTACATCCAATTCCTTTCTTATGCTGTTCGAGCTAAGGGTATAAGAGAGTTTCGTACTGATTTCGAAAATTCGCGAGATGAAGAATGGATCATATACGAGGAGAGTATTAAAATTGTTTAGGAGAGGCCTTATAGCTTTTTTTTTTAAGTAAGTTAGTTGAACAAAATATAAAGAAATACTAAATTAGCTCGACTCTGCCCGCAGCTTTGTAGACTCCTGTTATAATTTAAATTATTGCATAGCAGACTTTTAGTCATATTCCAACTACGTAGAAAACTTATACAGGCCTCAGAAAATTTTATTAGTACAATCTTAGCAGAGTCGTTTTACTAAGCGGCACCTCTATCTATCTTTTTTGTGGTACAAAGTTATACCTCCAAGGATGATTCTAACAAGAATTCAAGTTTTAATTTGTAAGATCCCTTTTAAATCCATTAGAAGAATTGAATCTTTCTTCACTTTTTCTGGTTTAGTCGGATCCGAATCCCCATCAATAGGCGACTAATTTACTATGAACTTTCCTTAATTAATACTCTACTATAACTCGTAATAAATACAAACTTCCCTATCGATTGCTCAGAGATATCTAATTTCTGTAGCACACGGATAAAACTTTCTAGTATAAATGAGGAATTTGCACAGAAATACCGAATCGAAAAGCTTCTAATGCTTGTTCAGGAACCCGCAATCACTAAAAGGGGCTGCTTCTATCATTTTATAGTATCCCGAATTGAAAGACTATGCTACTTGTTTTTCAGAATGGAGGGTCTTGCCTGTCCAGTTTAGTAATTAAGGAATATTCCTTAATAGACCCATTGAAGCCTGAAAATCTAATCCTATAAGTTTAAAGGTTTTAATTTCACACAGTCATTGAAGATTCGGATCTTTTTCCGCAAAAGGTTTCCGTGTAACTTCGACTGGTTTTCTATAAGTCTTATATTATAAAGCGATCCTTTTTAGAATTTAGAGTATAGGAGTAGGAGAAAAAATAGCTATCGCTTCCCTTCTAGGAGAACTTTTAGATTAACGGTAGGTTATGAACTGGAAGTGGGACTGAATTATTCCCTAGTATAGCAATTTTAATTAGCGGTAGGCTATTTGATACAAAAGTATTCTAGTAATCATATTTCTTATTAAAATACGAGATCTGCAGGATTTTTTATTTAAGGAACTTCATTTACTATGGGATAAATCGCCTTATTTTGTCTAGAACTCATTAGCCTACATAGAACCCCTTCTTTTCCATTGTACTAAAATTTGTCTTACTGGAAGCAGGTATTGGATATACGAACTATACTTACTGTAGTCTTCCAAGAATATTATAGAAGTTTTTATCTTGTTGAGATCTCTAGAAATAGGGCTGAGTCAATAAGTTTAATCTTAGTAGGTAGAGAAAAAGGCGAGAAAAATTGATTATACCCTACCCTAAAAGTTGGTTTAGTTAGAACTGAACCGAAATCAGAGCATTAGTTTCTTAAATATGGAAATTTCGAGCTAATCTGCGCATACCTTTAACTTCTAGTATTTGCAGGGGTCCCCTTTTTTAGCTGTTCTAGCTGAGATGAGTAACTGAAGTACCTAACCCTATATCAAAGTAAGCATTCCCTTGACTTTTTTAGTTGGTATAACGTGGAAATACCTGCTCTTTCTAGTAATTTGGTGAAAAGAGAAATACCCCCTGTATTATAACATTTTTTAATTCTACTTGTGATAAAAATCTACCAAAAAGGGTTTGGAAACTTAGTAACGTTATAAAGAGCCTATTCGTGTCCTTTTAAGGCAATCTAAGGAAGCTTGCTTTAGGCTACAATAACATATAAAACTTTTTTTGAAATTCTTGTTTGTATTTATAAAGAAGTACTCCTCAGGAATTCCGTAATAAATTATAAGTAAAACCATAGTTTTTTATATATCATAACTAGCAAGCTTAGAAAACACTGGAAAACTGTAACAGTATTCATATCGAGATTTTCTAACTAAACTAAAACAAAGACTTCGTAAAGTAAGCCCTTATGCTATTCCCTTTATTACTTTTAGTTACCCTTATTAAAATTTCGGGATCTTAGTAATACCAAGCGAGTTTTCCCATCCTTCTATCTGAGGACAAGTGCCTTTCTATAAGAATTAGATATGCGTATTTCAGTAACCTACCGGGTAAGAAAATGTTAGATATGTATATAGTCTAAGGGGTACTTGTGCAGCTTTTTGTTTTTTTTACAGGAATATCTTAAAGAACCCTGCCTAAAAGAAGAGATGCAGTGACCAGGAGTTCATCCCACCTATTATATGTTTTACTAATGCTTTGTTACTCCTGGGGTTTTTACTGATAGTTTTAATAAGCCCCGAGTTACTTCACAAAGGGGGAAAACCCTGATGCGATCCCTAAAACTTTTTAAAGAAAGCTAGTGCTTTAAGATTAAGGGATATTTCTAGTAATAGAATTGACTTTGAATTAATTCAAGACTAGACTAAAAGGAATTCTTATAGATTCCTGTATTTTTTTAAGAATTCCATGTTGTAAGCTTGACTTACTACAGAACAGAATAGATGGATCCGTAACTGGCACTTCAAAAGTATGTGACCTTAAACACGGGCGTAATAAGTTACTCTTTTTTTACAGTTTCTATACTCAAATTTATAGAAAACGCTTTCACTTCGGGCCTTGAGTACACTTTTTGAGAAAAGGGAGTTGTATCTGACTATTAGGCTATTTTTCAAGCCTTACACTTCCGGTACTTATATTTTGAAATCTTAATATGACATTGAAAGCCTTTTTGTAAGAATCCACTAGAATTAGGCATGCACTGAAATTTCCTTGCTGTTAAAGCGATTACATTCGGCGCAATGCAACAATATAGTAAGGTAAATAGAAAACGAGAAGGA
Organism: Pelargonium tetragonum; assembly: GCA_036897445.1. Classification (NCBI taxonomy): domain Eukaryota; kingdom Viridiplantae; phylum Streptophyta; class Magnoliopsida; order Geraniales; family Geraniaceae; genus Pelargonium; species Pelargonium tetragonum. The sequence goes on from JAYMTL010000004.1 coordinate 30,666, forward strand.
TTTCTTATAAGCTTATAACTACTTCAGTAACTTTGTATGTAAGTTTTTCTTAGTTTTCTTCGTCGCCGTTGTAGTAAACCCTTTCTCGCGGGCCTAGAACACAAAACTTAAAGGATGCCTTTATTTTGCAATTGAAATTACCCTTATGTAGGAGCTTCTATAAGATAGGTATAACACACTTTTTATATTTAGTATAGACTCCCTGCTAAATCTCGTAGAGGATATTTAACCAGCGCTTTTCTCACTTCGTAGTAAGGGTCTTGATAAGAACGTTGATTCTCCTTTTTAGGCAACCCCCCCTTAGGAAATGCGATATTAAAATTCTGTTTCTGATATTTGGATATTCTAAAATTGGAAACCCCTAAACTTTATAGTACAACCCGATAACTTTTTTGGTACTCTCTAGCTAAAATTTAGGGGTAGCTTTGAATCTGAGGCCTAATAACTAATCTTTAAAAGTATACCCCCGTAAGTATTCCTAAAAGTCTCTCTCATGAAACTAGATAAGTATAAGTGTAATTGTTGTTTAGTGGTTACATATTATGCTTTGAAAAAAGGAATCTTGGCTAGCTGCTCTGACTAGGGTTTCTGAATTCTTTTAATAATTTGTCATGCAAATTCCTTTAGATTAGACCAAGATTTTAGGCTTATATGGACTCCTAGTTACGGATTTCTGGGTTAGATATTAGGACGAGGCCGTACAACTCCTATTTGTGGGAAATATAATACGGATTTTTTAGAGAAAAACTTTATCATGATTATGTACATTCCCAGGGAGTTTTTACTGGTTAGTTAGACCAGAAAGCTCCTTTATTTCTCCGTCTTAGGCCGGGGGGATCTAAAAGAACGCAGTATTCTTTATCTTTATAAGAATTTTGACCTCTTAAATTTCTTAATAATTTTGGTGAGCTTCTCTGAATTAACAAACCTCGAAGCTTTACTGGCGCTTCTATTTTTAGAGGGTCCTATATGTATAAAGCTGGGTTTGGCACTGGTTGTCTAAAGGATTCTCAATATTGAAGAAAAAGAGTGCACTTGCATAGAGTTTTGCATGGATATCGGGTGCGTACCTATGTTTTTCTTGTAATTTGAAGGCATTCTCCTCCTTGGGAAAGGTCTAAATGAGTATAAACTTATTTATTATAACCGGAAAATCTAGTAAAAGGGACTCCTTTAGAGTTTAGATGAAAAATAGAAACCAAATTTTTATATAAAGGGGGCCCCATTTAGTTAATAGAATAACCGCAGGAAATACAAGATAAGGAAGAAATATTAGTAATGCTTAAATGCAAATCAAAAAGGAAATAACTTACTATAGAATTAGATTCTCTACCTCTACTTCGATCCCTAAGCTAAGAATAAGCAAAAGAAAGTAAAGCTAAGTCCGCTGTTGGAGCTAGCGGGTATAGCTGATAATGAAAGTACAGGAGCCCGCGCTTATCCTATTCTTATAAAGTTTCCATCTTTATCTATCCCTGAAAAAGAGATCTCTACGAATTTAGTGTAAACGAATTAATAGGACAACTCTCTAGATTTTAGTATTCAAGCAAAAGTTCTGCGAGTTCAAAAAACCCTTTTTCATAAGAAGACTTTTTACTTATTAAAGGAAATCCATAACTTATCTATAAAGGGGTTTTATTTTATTAAACCAATAGCTCGTATATTTTTAAGAGCCCTTGCTAAGAAATTTCGAGGCTCAATAATTGCTCCCTTACTTTTTTAAATCCTAAACTTGTTATATAAAAAAATGTCAGGAGACTAGCTCCGCATAAGGGGCTCGTACTTACAATTTATTAATAAGCTTCCTTTAAATACTTGACTTTTACCGAAAATAAGACTCTCGCAATTACTTAGTAGAATCACTCTTTTTTTTCTAGTTACGGATTAACGCGCTTTTATTGAAAGCAAGTAAAAACTTTGTTTAGATATCTAACTGCCCCCGGTTGAGACTCTATTCTTATCTGTTCAATCATTCCGTTTCCGCTAAAAGGTCGCAGGTTCAAATCCCACTGTCCTGGTTAAAGACTCCTTGCTCGGAATCTATTTTATTTCTACACAAGTTATTCGAATCACTAAAATAGGATACCTTTTTCTTCAGTGCTTATGAGTCTTCTCAAAGAATTAGCCTAGCTTTGGGAAGTACCCTAAACACCAAATTTTGTACTTACTTTCCCTTTTTTTAGGGATCCTTAATAATCTAAAGAAGATACCTGAGTTGTATCTAGCTTTAAGCACAAGGATTTTCCGATACTTGATAGGAGATTTAAAGTCACCATATTGTACGAGCTTTGTCTTGAAAAAGTCTAACTGCAGGGATTAAAAAGATTATGAGTACAGAACAAGAGTCAATGTCACGCAGGTTTTTGAATTAAGAACATCCCAGAGTATGCCTTTCACTTTTTTGTTTTGGTTCTAAGGTTGTACTGACTGGCAGTATCTCGTACTAAAAGAAACCTAGGATTTCTATTGAGCGCGGAATTGCTAAGTTTCAGATTCTAGATATAGCTCTTAAATCTCTTTTGGTTGCCTAGAGCGAGCCCTGTGAATTTTCAATTACTATAATTTATGACTTCAGCTTTGTTTTAACAAATAAAGTTGTGTGCTGTAACTTTATACTTCTCGCCTCTCAGCAAAGGCTTTGATAAACTTTTTGTTATTATCTAATATCTAATCGGGATACTTTTAATCCTTTTTACATTTAAAGTTGAATAAGCGCAGTAATAAAATGAAACAGGAGACCCCTAAGAAAATAGATTCACGCGCTCCTTGTTTGGTAGGAATAAAAATATGTGCTAGTTGTCCTGTCATAGGAAATCCTTAATTACTCTACATTCTCGGTTACTTTTATAGGTTTTGGGATCGTCTAGTTTTTTTAGTGACTTAGCAAATGTACTCAGTAATAAAGCTCGAATACTTATTACTTATTTGTTACTTACCAACCAAGACTCTACAGGAATCTGAAAAACTCTTTATAAGTCTTTTTGTAATTAAAAAGGGTTAGCAATACACTAAAAAGTTCTGTATATGGTTGAATATTGAAATATAAGTAAGATAGGTAAATGGTATGGAGTTCCTGCCATTATCTGGACCTAGTAATTATTACCTATATAGGGAAGCTTAGCTTCAAAAATCTTTTATAGATAAATATAGAAAACTAAAACGAGAGATAAGTTCTTCGCTTGGTTTTAATTACCAACGACATATCAACCTGAAAAAGATCTTAGTTTAAATTGACACAAAGTGCCTATTCAATTAGTAAGAAAGATTTATCAGAGGTAGCCTCAAAATAGAAGGAGTTCACTTATTAATGTCCTTTAAAAGGTTTTTCTTTACTTTCTTTACCCACTCTGTCCTATGCTCTTGTAATAAATACAAAAAAGCTTTCGAATATTCTGAGACTGCAAAAAGCCTGGTATCCTTACATTAAGGCATTTAGGAGTGCGCTATTCCTGATAGAAAACCTGAGAAATAAACATAACTTAAAGGCTAAAAGGACTCTATTAGGAGTAAGCACCATTCCACAGGATCTTTTTATATTCTAGCCTCTTTATAACCCGTGCTCTAAGCTAAGAGAGATTTTTCACTTCTTTACTAGGGTTTCCACTTACATACGGGTGTTAGAGAGTGGAGTAAAGGACACGCATTTTCATAAAAAAATCTAAGGCCTACTGGATTACGAGTTTTTGGCCTTTTAGATAGTATATTACTAAGAGTTCTCTACTAGGAAAGGCATCCTTGACAAGGCAAAATGACTTTGTTGGAAATAAAACCTAAGCCGCTTTTGAACTTATACACCTGGTTTTTGCAAAGTAAAGTAGAGGCATATTAGGCCACGTCATGTCGTGTATTATTTCATGGTCCTTAACTTGTCAGTATCAGTAAAACTCTTTTGGCACTGCAAAGGCTTGGGGTGCGAGCTATCTCTTTTAGAGGATCCCGGGTTTCTATTTTCCGCTTGGCAAGCACTAGCAAAGTAAGGTAGGAGTTTAGTTATCCCGAAAGCTGCTAGGAAAGTGTAACAAACGGAGATATAGAAGCTTTTTTAGATCAAGGAGTACCCTTTTACCGGGAATTACCTCAAGTCACCCCGAGTTATTAAACAGGTATTTTCCTAAGCCCAGCACTTGTCCTGTTATGTTATTTAAAAAATCTTTAGCTTTCCTATATAGAATTCTGGGTCCTTTTAAGGTCTTTGGTCAGATACTTTTTAATTTATCCGCTTTAAAAAGGGCAGTAGCTCTCTTAGGGATTTCTAGAACAATTGGGGTTCTAAGGCAATAAACGAGGAACTCATTAAAGAGGTAAAATACCTCAATGTACTAATATGTTGGGAGGATTCGAACCTACGCTATTCTGGGGATTCTACTCCCTTAGTAATAGTAATTTTTATATTAGGAGCCCCGGGTTTCCTGCTATTATTTTTTACTACATTTAGTATATTTAGTTTATTGGGACTCTATTTTTCAAAAGTCTTTTCTCGTTGTTTAAGGGGAGCGGCAATTCCTGTTTCCAAAACCTGCGGGGTCTTGGGCCTAAGCACTTTTGTGATCCCTACTTAAGTTAGGCCTAAAAACATTTTAGAGTAAAACTAAGATATAAGCGTTTTAAGGTCCCCAAGGAAAAACCATAGCAATATGGGGTGATATCAGCCTACTTTTTGTACGTTGATCCAAGTTGGGGTCTCTGCCCAGTATTTTTATAAAGTCTTTTCAGTAACCCTGAGTAATAAGCATTTGATTTTTTTTAAGGGTTGCATTATCCAAAAAAGCAAGTACAAAAGCAAAAGTTATACCTTAGAGAGTTTTTCCTATTGTTGAGATAGACAAGGAGCCCTATTAAAAAATACAGGCTAACCTTTAGTAGATAACTTTCCTAAAATAGGAGCCTTACACATTAAAAAGGGAAATCCCCTACATTCTTTTTTATAAACGGATAGGGATACCTTCAATTAGAATCCCAAAAAATTAAGAGTGTATGATCCCTCTATAGTAAATAAGTTCCAAAAAGCTTAAAGAATACAAACTTATCTCTAAGTTTTTGCTTTATTCTGCAACTGCTACTCGTTGGTATTCCTTTTTAACAAGCTAAGCACCCCCTTTTTGTATGAGTAAGCGCCTAAATTAATATGTTAATCATCTGTTTTCATGCATTTGTAGAGTCAAATTCTTCTTGATTCTTCAAAACTTTATTTTGAGGATTTTTGATTGCCCCTTATTTAGGATACAGCTTTTATTAACTATTAACGGGTTGTACCCATTTTTTTATTATTCCTTAAACTATAAACAGGAGTTTACTCTAACCTAACATTTAGTAACCTTTGCTTATATACGGATAACTTGTCAAATATTTTAGTGCCTACCAGAAAAGTCCCTTGCACGCTGAAATATCTTTAATTATGAGGAATGAGGAGTCTTTTTTGATACTGCAACAACCAGGACCCCCCTTTATACTGCACCTAAGTCCCGTAAACCTTTAGAAAGAATCTCAACTGAAATTGAAATCTCTCTAGTCCTACAATACTCAAAGGGGCTATACCTACTAAAACTACTTATCCTTTTTCTGACTTTGAATTGCTTAATTACTTACTGCAACTCTCCTTTTTAGCGGGATTCTACCAACTGAGACGCCTAACGCGGAGAGTTTTAAATACTAAAGTTCCTTGTCCATAAAAAGTTTCTAATCTAACTAAAATCAAAAGGAATAATGATGTGAGAGGGGGCCCCTACCCTATGAAAACTTTTATAATGTTTTACTTAATAAGCACCCTTTATTAAGCGGCCGTAACTTTTGTTTTTTCTAAATTCCTTTTGTACTATTCTTTTAAAAGCTCTAGGCCCTCCTGCTAGCTAGAACACCCGGCAACAACAGGAAATTCTCCCTTAATTCTACTTATGTTCTTACTTTATGCCAATTTATCCTTAGACTTCGGACTTCCTTTAACAGCCTAAACGCTTATATCTGATATATAGGAAACCTTGCTGAACTACTTTAATTTAATAATAACTCGCAGTAATTAGACTTCTTCCCGCACGTGGATATCTGCTATACTTGAGCTTGATATTCTATTTTAAGCTTGATTTTTAGGGAGCCTAAGCCTCATTATCAACTCATCAGCTTCGCTCTCTCTATCATATCTGTTTCAGATCAGAATTCTAGGATTCGAACCAAGTCTATTTTTTGAAATTGAATATCGAAGGTCCAAGCCCCAATTCCAGAGACTAGAACCAAATAAACTTAAAAGGATTTTCTAGTTCTAACTTTATCCTAGGTAAACCAGGGGTCCCCCTTTTCCTATCGATTTATTCCTTTTTAGAGTTTTTAATGATCGAAGCCTTTCCGCATATCTTGGCTTACCGCACTCCTGCGTCCTTAAATATTTTAAAGACTAAGATAAGAGACTCCACAATACTATATAAATTTAGATAGAATTCTCTTACTTTCGTTGACAGAGACAGAGGAAAAGGTTTTTTCAAATACATGCTCTCACCGGGCGATCCTTTCCAGCGAACATTTAAGAATGAGATACCGCTATTATACCTTATTAAATAGGAAAGGAAAAACCCAAACAACTTAAATGGCCTCCCCTTTTAGGAATTTGCTTATGTCGATAGACAAATTAGGACTATAACTAGCTGTACTAGGGATCCGAATGGATAACTAATATAATGAATTTAAAGGGGATAAAGATATAATGTAACTAAATCCTGTTTATCCTGTACTATTTCGTGGAGCATAGAAGTTTCTCTTACTGAATTTAAAGAGTTCTTCCATAGATGGGACCCATCCTATTAGACTAGACATAAGGGCTTAAAGTTGAGCTGGAACTTTTTAAAATAAATACTATAAATTTAGTATAAGATTTCATTGCATTAACTTATGAAATGCAACTCTATTGGGTTTCCTATGCGGATTGAGTGGGTATATTCACCAAGCAAAAGTCTCACATATATAGGATAAGAGGCTCGTGATCATTAGAAATTCACAAGAAAGAAATTTTGGAGCTGTATTTTACAAACGCGTGAGTAGATGGATCCACTTGAGGACGTGGCTAGGGATAGAACATAGCACCAGTAGAAATATTAGAATACAAAAGATATAAACCCTCATGAAGGCAAAAAGCGAATCGTAATAATGAAAGAGTTGCTTATACAAGTAGGAGTTTTCGGGCTAGAGCATGAATGAGTCAATTTCATTTTGGTTTGTCGGGACAGGATTTGAACCTGTTACATCATTGAAAAAGACTCCGCGTTCTAACATTATAAATCAAGTATTAAAATCATACCAAAATACTAAGTATATCTTGAAGAACTCGGGAGCTTTTAAGATTTAGTATGAATTTAGAAGCTTATAAAAGTGTATTTACTGCTCAAAATTGAAATTCTTATTGCTATATTCCTTCTTTGTCTTAGGTTCTGTTACTTAAGACCCAAAAATGAAGTATACTGTTAATATAACCTTGGTTAGGTAAAGAGCCACATCAAATCTTAGCCAAACGTGTTCCAAGAGAAGAAAGGGCTCCGTATCCTTATCAAGTATCCAAATAAAAAACATAGGATACAAACCTCTTTAAAAGGAGTTTCCTAATTTTCTTTTTTTATGGACCCGCAACTCTACTGGATCAAATTAGCTTAAGAGTTTTCCCTATTACCAGAGCTTTGAGAGAACTGGATAAAAAGTACAATAGCCCGGTAGGAGGAATACTTTAAAAGGATGTTGAATAAAGAATTCTTGCAGTAAACCCTAAGCTTAGTTAGTGCACTTGCTTTAAACCAAGGTTACCCCTAGGAAATTCCGGGATCTCTACTCGGATTTTCTTGTTCCATGTATATTACTCAAAGAGTTTTCTATTCTAAATTAAAAGAAATTTTTAGTATACTAAAGGTTTTCGGATTAGTAGGACTTGGAGTCTTTCTAGGTTTGTATAAACAGGAATAGTTATGCAGTTGGAGCTTTGTATTCCTAAGTTATGTTTACTTTCCAGATTTGCAGCTTCTTACTTTTGGGACTTCTTTTTTACTAAGACAAGTGAGAAGTTTTGGACACTTATTAATAGAATACTATTAAACTTGGAAGCTCGAGTTATATTTTAAAGTAATTAAGTGAACTCTAAAGGGAAAGGGATTGTCGTAAATTATTATACAAGGTATTAAGAAATAAAGTTACGGTACTTTTCTCTTTCACGGGCCCTCTTATCAGGTCAGGAACCAACCCATCTAGATAAATATAAATAAAGAAAATCTCTGATACAAATTTTCAAGGAATTCTACAAGTTTCAACTCGCAAGACATAAATGTACGGACGTAAGAGTAGCTCACATAAACTTAAAGTCTTACTCAAGGAGTGCCGGGATTTTAAAACCCAAACAGGGCGTAAAGCTTTAAGCTCCTTATATTGTTTTACAGTTTTTTATAACTAAGGGTTGGTATTATAGGCTGGGCCTATGCTATATAGAAATTGATTCTAAAATTGATTAAAACTAAAGGCAGAGATGAAATTCGAACCGCAGGGTAGCCCTAGGTTTTAAGAGTAAGAGAAAACTACCCTTGTGAAAAATCTTAATAGAGTAAAAGACTGACTCTGGCGCTTAGTTTTTAAAGTAAAAGGCGTGTAAAGTAGCTAAAAAGGGTTTCCAAGCAGCTCTATCCCGATACCGCGATATTTTGAAGATTTTGTTTGGAGCATTAGACTGAGTTTTAGAGTTAAAGCCCAGTGCTCGCCAGTCCTGAATCTAATGAGCAACACCCTTACCTCCAAAAAGCCTTTATAGTTTGCAGGTTTGACTTTCATATAAAATAGGATCGGAATTTTACGGCAATCTCAAGCTCCTTGAAAGCCGCTGTCATAATATAATAATAGTATAATAGCTACCCTTGTATGTAATCAGGCGTATAATTATACTTGATACAAAGGGCCTTTCCCGATTAGTTTTTCCTTTTTGCTTACCGGAAGGGCCGCTGTATAATTTCAAAATCTATAAAGTAAGCAGGGTATAAAGCCCGGGAAGTGCCGTTCTGCTTATGAATACCTGAGTAGGAGCTCCTGTATACTGACAAAGACAAGTTTTTGAGTTTCCTAGATTCATTAGAACCTTGCGTGCACTGCGCGGAGTCTGGTATTTTTCGAGGTTTGGATTGAACACCGCACATTCATCGGTATTTCCCGGATATCCATAGTTGAATATGTACGCTTTGAATTAAAAGACTGGCAGATCCTTGACTAGACAATTCCCTAGATTGTAGGGGGGCTGCCCAAATTTTATTATATTAGAGTTATTGCAAAGTGGATGCTTTGACTGACACAAGAATTACCCCAGTTTCCTCTAACTAAAAAATAAGGAGAGGGAGTCGAAGCATATTGAACGCACAATTATTTACCTGAATCAACTCAACAAAAAGCCCTGATGGAAATATTATTTACTCTACATTTTCTATTTGACTTTTTCTCTGGTCTTCTGTTCCTAAGCCTTTTCTCACTTCCTAGAGCTTTGTTAAAAATTTTTCTTTTGTGTTATATCAAAACTAAGCTATGCGCGGTAATGTCAATCCGACCTAAATTAAAGTTTACTTATCAGCGGACTTCATCAATAAGACAAAAGAGCAAGATCCCCGGTATAATAGGAAGGATCCTACAAAATATGAAAGTACGTTGCTAAAAGGAGTCCGAGGTAAGGTTAAGACAAGGGAGAATTTTCTAGCACAGTCGTGTAAAAAAAAGTCTCGTAAATGTAAATAAAGTAGTATACAAAAATTATATGTACAAAGCCCGAAATGAGAAAGTTAATAGTATATGGGCACGAAAGTAAATTGACTAAGGCCCTCTAAAATACCAAGGAAATTTCAAGTACCCTACTTTTTTAGTGAAAGGGAATCCTTGTGGTATAAGGAAGCTTTTTCGTGTAAAGACTGGGTTGGGTCTAAACCCCTTTTTAAGTTACAAAAATTCCCTTTATTTTAACTATCTCTATAACTCGACTGCAAAGATTTGATAGAATTGTAATGCTTTTTTGAACCCGAAGTCTTACTTAGCAAGCTGCTATACTATAGAAGTTTAATTTGTAAATTCCTTACTTTTTTAATACCTTTTTCTTCGCATTGTCGCTATAGGGAATCCCACTAAAGAGACTCCTTTTTGATAATATACTAACCTGAAATCTTCAACTTGCTTTTTCAATGTTTTATAAAATTTATATTAATTCAAACGAAAGGCTACCCTTTATCTATAGAAAACTTTAAAGTGCTATTCTTTAAAGGCGCAATACCTGCTTATTAGTGAGAATAGGGCGCTTAAAATAGGAGCGGAATTGGGTACATTACAGCGGGATTCACAAGACTTAGACCCAAACAAAAAGAACTTATACTTCTACTAAATTATTATCTTTCCTTCAAATCTTAGACTTATATAGGGCGTAATTTACTCCCAATTTAATCTAAACGAATTCTAGTTTATATTATTTTATTAAAAGAAGAACTTCTCTAGGGGAGGCCCCCTCAAAAGGGAGTCTTTAAAATTAAGGAAGTCAGGCCAATAAAGAAGCTTTTATACGCACGGAATATATTCTAGCTGTACTTTATTCCGCATCTCTTAAATTAGAGCTCCTTAAGTTTTGCTTTTAGCTGCAATAAGCCCTAGAGTCAGAGGTTCGAAGCCTTAATTCATTCTTTAATTACTTAGTTAGCCGCGGCCCTGCAAGGGAGCTCCCTTCTTTATTAAAAGGATGCCACTAAGTTAAAGCTACACAAATAAATACAAGCGGTAGTACTAAGTTGCTCCTTACCTACAACTAGTTAGTAGGTTTCCCGGCTGTAAACCCAAGGCCCTTCGTCTTTATAGAGACGCTAAGTATATTCTTATATACTTTTATGTTTTTTAAAAGTCGGCTCACTCATTTTAAAAGATTCCAAATGCTACCGCTATCTTACCTAAGTCCTATACAAAGCATAGTAAAAAACTAAGGAGTAAAAGCCATCGGAATAAGATAACCTAGTTCTAAGAACCCCTTTTGTGTATGATTCTACATTTCAATTTCATAAAATTACTGCATCGAGTCCCTTATGCTTTATTATTTATTACTTCAAAAAACTCCTTATATTGAGTATATACTGTAAAGAGACTTTGAATCCTAGAACACCCAGTCGAAGGCTCTTAAACTTTTTAATTTGCTTTAGTGCTTTTCCTAGGAGAGTCCCTGGGTCTGTTCAAACAAATTCTATAAAGTATAAGACATTTTTTAGTTCCTCACAAAAATCTTAAAGACCCTAAGTATAATCTAACTAAACCAATAAGCGATCCAAGTCAGTTTGTTAGAAAGAATAAAAAGCATAGGTTCAATTTAAATTACTTACAATTAAATTCTCATTCATTTCATATAGGAGTAACTTAAGTTCTTTAAGGTTTCAACCCCATACAACAGAGCCCTCTTTTTTTATTTGAATTCTAGTGATCTTAAACTCAAAAGATGTAAACTGAGCTTAGCTTTTCCAAACAAATGGCCCTAAATTTTAAACAAGCTTACACTATGGGATTAAGCTCTTTTATCCTTTAGGCTTTATTATTCCTAGGACTCCCCAGGGAGACTTTTTAAATAACCAAAAACTTTAACTATTTTAACTATTAAGATTAGAATTCGTTTAAATAGAATACTCTCAAATGAAATCCATTTTACAGCCCCAATACCAAAAATTTGCCGCAGTGGTATCTCAGAGGTTATGACGACACAGTAGAATGTTCCCTTTTTATTAACTAGCTGCTTTTTTAATTTCTTCTGAAAATGACTATGTAAGAAGTGCTCTCTAAGCAATTTACACTCAAACGAAAGCATTCTAATTTATTAAACTATGCGGAGTATACTATGTCATATCCAACATATCTAGTATAATCCGATCCTTGTAACTAAAGAGTTGCAGACAAGAACTAAGTTAAAGAAATATCTTCAGTCGAACAGCTTTTTTAGCAAGGCTTGTACGAGGCTATTCTCAATACTTTGAGATAAAATCAATTATCGTTTATGAAAAATAATGAGTGTAGGGCTCTAAATAGCTCGGCATTGAAATACAAAAATGATTGTGCTGAAAACCCTTTACTCTGGATTTCCTTTATATGTGAACTCGCTAAAATCCTACGAAATTCCCGCGGAGCATAGAGCAGGAAATAAGCGCTTTACCCGGGGGCCCGCAGCTTTTGAAAGGAATACCTAAAGTTCTCACGATACAAAACGACATCGCTTTTAGAACTTATATAGTTAAGAGAAATTAAGGAGGCCTTATGCCATATTTCCTTTCTTGTAAGGACGCTGCACTTAGGGATGGCCCAAGACTTTATTTAATAGTATAACTGATTAAAAAGGATCCTCATGATAAGGTAAGAACCCTATTTTAAGGCTTTATAGCTCTAGGAGCACTGGGTTTTTAACTCTAAAGTAAACTTATTTTGAAATTTAAATAAATATAGAATCGTACTTTACAGGATCCTATAGAATGCATTACTGGTCGCGAAAAGGGGTTTTAATTACTCGCGTGTTCTGGTCAGTGGGGGTTCCGTAAGTAAACGCGGTTACAAAATTAAGGTTACCTATATAAATTAAAAAGGGGTCCATTAAGTAGCATTTAGACTTTCTTGGTTTATTCTAAGAAACCCCGGGGACAGCAAAAAGTAAGAAAATACTTGTTATGTTAAACCTTATTTACAATACCTTCCTTAGAAAACTGAAATTTGATATATTCTGACTCATTAACGAACCAAAAGTGCTTTGGAGTTTCTTGGTCTAATTTAGTTTAAAGATCCGTGCCATTAACTTAGTATCCTTATTGTAAACCCCAAGGTTTTTCTTTTAGTTACATATAACCTCTTTGATTGGCCAGCCTTTCTTCTTTTAAGCCGGGCCTGACAGGGTTGTTCAAATCAAAGTATAGTCCTCCATAAGGCTTTACGGGAGTATTTCCTAAAGAAAACAGGTTTTTCTTAAATTTAAGTGCTCCGTCTAGTATCTAAGGATTTAGTGTCAGTATATATTAAAGGGAATCCCTTAGGCTTTCCCGGGTTTAACCCGTAGCAGGGTATACTTCTGTCTTTGAAGGTAATACAAGACTGGTTTCTCTTCAAATTTACTACATCTACCGTCCATTGAGAACAAATGAGGAACTTCTCATAGCCCTTATAGAATACCTTCTGAAATAGGAAAGGAAAGGTACTGCTCGCTACAAAAGAAAGGGTATACTTTTCTATTACCCAAAATCCCGCGTGGACAAAAACTTAGAAGTCTCAGGTTCAAGTAAATTCTCTCAAATTCTAGTACTAAGTAAAAGCGAAAAATGTTTCATATTCAAAAAGCAAGGGTATTTTCTCCTTTCTACCTTAACTTAAAGAGCTCTAGGAACAATAAATAGTAAGATTTTTCTTATATAATATATCTTATTAAAAATCCCATGAAAGATAAAAGAATCCCTGCCTAGTTTATTAAGCCCAATTCTTACTAAATTTCTTATGGAAATCCCTTTAAACCGCCTATGAGGCCTCCTCCTACTCCAATTCCTACTAAGATACAGACAGGTATTATAACAGCTCTAATAAAGCAAGGTATATAAAACAAGTCAAGTAAGTCAAAACAAAAGCAAAGAAGAAGGAATTGGTGGGTGTTATAAAGCATGCATACGTATTCATTAAACTATCATGCGTTACCCGCCTTTGGGGTAGGACCCCGTCAGTCGGAGCAACAACAGGATACAACTCCCCTAATTCCAGGTAAAAGCAACAAATACAAGATTTTTTCTTCCAAAATCTTTCTAATCGAAACGCAGTTTTATAGAATTAGAACCCTTGTGTTCTGTAAAAGGTATTTGGGGAATAAAGTAACTAAGGCTAAAGAAAGTCCTGGGTTTCTAGTAAATCCGTTTTTCCCTTGGCTATAGCGTTTGTAAGTAGATACTATCTAAAACTACCTTACTTCACCCGCCCTTCGCTACGCTGCTGTTGGGAAGTTGGGAACACGGACTTCCCATTCTACTATTAAGACCCTAACCTTTTTAACGATAAAAATAAAGAACAAGAGGGAATACTATTACTAACTAATAAAAAGTAGAGTAATAAAACTAGCATAACTAGAATTCTAGGAGTACTAGTATACTATAATATACTCTAAGAATCTAATACAATAAAGAATACAACAACTCCCAGGTACAAGAATTGCATTGAAGAAGAGTCTATTTTCTAGTTACAACGGGATGCCCGATACCTATATAAGAACTCAAAAAGAGGGGTATAAGCCTCGAAGTGTAGCTCTCACTAAGAAAGGGTATAGTTCATAAGATACTGAGTGTAACTCCTAAGAAGAGTGTAGTTATGGCAGTTAAGAGGTATATTTCGAGCTAGGTAGAGAGCGGAAGTTTCCAATAATGGTTATAGCTATGAATAAGAGAAAGGGGTATTTATCGCAATTCTAGACAAGACTTAGGCTTCTATTGAATTTGTACTCCTTCTTTCTCACCTGAATGCTTGCTAAATCGCGTTTTAATTATGAATAAAAAAGAGTCTTTAAACCATATGTTTAACTCATGGAATATGAGTCCTACTCAGGCTTATTTTTAGTAGTTTTAGATCGCTAACCTTTATTCAGCACTAGCTCACCAGAATTCATACCTGGGGGAAGTTGTCATTCATATCAGTGACTTTCTCTGGATAAAAGATAAGGGTTGGGTCGGTAGGGTTAAACTGTGAATAAATAGTTGTATTGAAACTCAAAAGCAAGGCGAACATAGAGTACTTGGATTGAAAAAGGGTACTAAGAAAGGATAGGCAGAGTTCCCCATAATAAAGCAAGAGAGGTCCCTTTTATAAAAGAATATAAAAAGTCTTGCGGGTATATAGTATTGAATAGTAATTAAGACAAAGCGAATCTCTCATCAACTAGAGGATACTGGCAAAATGTAGAAAATCATTATATTGCTGAGTAATCGAGAATAGAATCACCCTAGAGTTTAAGGGGCAGGGTATCCGCCTTTAGATTTAACAAAAAAAAGGAACCTCCTACTACTTTTGGACTTATATAGAAAAAAAGGGTACAACTAGACTTAAGGACCACAAGCATTCTTGAGTAAACAATACCTACGAATAATTACATTTATCAAAAAGCTGGAAATTCCTAGATTTTACTGAGAAAAAGAGTATAACAAAAAAGATAGTCGAGAAAAAAATCTACCTCATTAAATATCTTTTAATAAGTTTTTCAAAGGGTGTCTATCCTGTGATGAGCTATGCAAGGAAAATCCTTATTATTTCTCATTCTACTGAGAGAACCCCGCTTAGTAATGAACAGAAACACCTAAGAACCTTTAGATTCCGAAGATAAACAAGTACTAAACTACTCTATTATTGAGTAAATTCCTAGAATCTCTTACTACTCCTTCACAACAGCCCAGATTTCCTTAGCTTGCTTTTTAAGTTTAATATTAATAAGATATCGCTTCCCTTTATCATACTCAATTTAGTAAGAACCCTACAGGGCCGCCCCTTCATATGTAAGAGTATTTTAATTAAAAGATCAAAGAGCTACTACTGACTCTTTCCAAGCTTACCCACTTTCAGGAAACCCAGACAAAATTGTAAGGTTATTCCTTACTAAATTACCTCTTACTCAAGAAGCAAAAGTATACACTTAATCTGAACTATACTAGAAAGTTTTCTTTATTTAAGGGATCCACAATCTAAAGCACTGAATAAATCTTTATTTGCTTTCCACTGTCAATAAACAAAAATGAAAGATCCTTTTACTATATCTTAATATCTAATCAAAAATCAAGACCCTACTAAGTTTCTGTACCTTTTTGGTAGTATAAAGAATAGAAGCTAAGTGTTTCTAGTAAAGAAAATATAGGAATACTATAGACTATCCTATACAATATACAATGACTCTAATACCTATTACTATAGATATAGACTATTAGTACAAAATGAAGTATAAAAAAACTCTCTATACTACTAATGCACTTGCTTACAAAAAGAAGAAGACTGGTAAGATTCTAGCTCCAGGCTACATTCACAGTACAGGCCAAGAAGAAACTCCGTAACAAGAGTAAGAATACAAGGACTCACAAAGCTATGTAGACTAGTCTGATACAAACTAAGGGGAGTCTGGGTAAGTTATAATTGGTATTCTTTTTAAGGGAGATTCCTCTTGACCTCTGTTCTTATCAGTAAAAGAGGCAAGTTTACTTGGAGATACTGGATAGTGTCTGCCCTACCGACTGAAACTTTGCGAGGAAGGTTAATGCTAGAATCTTTTTAGTTACCCATACACTATGACAATACCAACGGAAAATTTCATTACTTAAGCTCGCGAAGCCCACCTCTACACTTACTTTAGTCTTAGGCTTTAACTGGAATTGGAAATTTAGAAACGTACAAAACTCTATGAATTACCAGAATACCAATCACCTACTCTAAGGCAATTGAAATTCACTAAAACTAAAAGGGAAGTCTCAATTTGTGTTTATAAGAATGAAATCTTAGTTTTTTATGAGTCTGCTAGAGAGTTTTTCCATTAAGTTTCTCTCCTTTAGTAAGAACAAAAGGAATATACCTTAGACTAATAACTATATCTATCTCTACTATAATATTAGATTAGAATAACACTATAAGAACTCTATAAGACTGTATTAACTACTATTACTATAGATACAATAGATAGAATACTTACTCTTTAGATTAGAATACGATATAGAGTATAGCTACAGTAAGTACATAACTCCATAAGACAGCTCCAGAAGTACAGGCAGCAAGAAGAAGACCCATACCTATTGATTATTCCCAGTAAGTATCTAGTCCAGTGTATCAGAATTCTAAAAAGTAGAGAGAGGATTTCCCTTCTGTTAGTTTAAAAGCGATAAGATGGGCGTTCTATTTAGTTTATAAGGGGAGTACTCCGAATTCTGTACCACAAATAGAATTTAAGAAATTCGTATGAGTTTTTAAGGGAGTTCCACTTTGTATATATGTTATTTTTGAAGCAAGTCAAGAAAGTTCTGTTTTAAAGTAAAATAGGAAATTTTTATTTATAGGGAGCCGGTCTAGGAATTTGATTAGGAATAAAAGCGCTAGGGTCTATAAAACGAAGGGTAATAAAGGGAAACCTTTATTACCTTTGATAAAGTAAGAGAGTTGCCAAGGAAATAGAATATAGAAAGATACGCCGTAGGGGTTTCAAGAGGCAGAAAGAGAGTGCGGCTAAGAGGACTAGCATAGGTCTTGACAGTAAGGCTTATAGGAATATTTACTTAAAAAAGCCTAACAAATCTAGATCAACTGGGAGTACAGACTCAAGGAGCAGTTATTTTGGCAACAGAAAACCCGTTTCTCAGTCTTATCTTGCTTATACTACCAAAACGAGAGGCTTCTCAAGTACTAATAGGATCGGGAATAAAAATAGGAAAATGGGGCTCCGCTTTCCCGGTATCCGGCTCTCAGCATTAATTAAAAGAACCGGTATTTTTTATTATGCCCTAAGTAAAAAAGGGATTCTTCCCCTGAGTTTTATTTCCTTACTAAGACTCAGATCAGAAAAGTCTAAATTCTGCAACTACACTCCCCAAAACCGGGTTTATGGGTGGTTAAAACTAGACTTTAACGCTCTTTTTTCTTTCGGCAGCACCCCAATTCTGTCCAATTTTCCTCCAAAAGGTACCAAGGAGCTGCATACAATAGCTTTGCTCTGACAACTTCCTGCTATCTTTCTCATAACTATAGAAAAGAGAGCAAATTACTCAGAGAGACAGGCGAGGCCCTTTCCTTATGCCTTAGTCAAAAGGATTCTTACTTATTCAGCTTCTTCTTATATTAAGGTAAGGACTAAAAACTTTCGGAGAAGCCCTTGGTTATAAAAGAAAGGTGGGTTTTCGTGTTACTTTGTTTCTTGGGGTCTGATACAGCGCATACTCTCTTAACTAGCCACTCTGTAAATATCCATAAACGGCGAGTGACTTATAATAAAAACTTAGGAACCCTTGCTTTTAGAAAAACTATACTCTTAAAGTTCTCAATTAAATAACAAAATAAAAAACGAGAGGGTTCTGGGGGTTGTTATAAATACTAAAATCTTTTTTGGCATATTACATTCATAGATAACAAAAAGTTTTAAGGTACAAAGATATTCATTCGAATCTTCTAAAAAATGACAGTCTTATAGGGTAATCGGCTTAAAAGCGAAACAGGTTAAAACTCCAGGGGTCGGGTAGTTATGTAAACTAGTTAAGACTTCTTGCCTTTAAGGTTGTAGTATACCATAGATATACTTTTTTTTTATATTTGTCATTAGTAATTGCACAAAAAGGAGACTGTGGTGTTAACAACTTCTTTGTTTTTAAAGAGGGTATAGTAGCCCTTTTTTATAGAGTGCTTTTGAAAAAAATAACCTATAAAAAGAAATTGCATGTGGAAAGGCAAAAGCTATATTAACGCTTTTAAATTTAAGTAAAGACCCTCAACCCTAGGACCTAGGAAATTTAACAAGATTGACTCTGAAATTCTCCCCGTATTTTTTTATATCGAATCCGAAAAAATACTACAACCACGTTAAAATAAACAAAAGGCAGAATTCTATACGCAAAGGGTACTTTAAAAGTCTTTTAGCATATGAAAAGGGGCCCTAAAAGAGGTTTTTCCTAAGCGCTGCTAATAGGGATTTCTCTTTAATGTTTCCCGCTTTTCTTCCTTTAGTTAGAAAGGGCTACTTTCTTGTGTACAAATACAAATCTAAGCAAAAAGGGGCGGACTTTAGTAGTTTGGAAATTTACTGATAAATGTTCCGAATCCAAAACTCCAAATAGAGATAGAACAAAGAACGGTATACGGATTTGAATAAATCGGGCTTGTTATTTAGAGGCAGTACAACGCCGGAGCTCCCTCTTAGGAAATTCGACTTTATTTTAATACTAGGAACACACTACAACGGGTTGTAATTCTTTTTAATTTTAGTAAAACTTAACTACTTAGCAAATATAAGCTCTGTAAAGCGGGCCCTTCCTAGATTAGAAGACTTTTTGACCTTTTGCGCTGTATTAACATATTAAGTTACCTCGAACCACTTAAAAAAGAAATTAGACCCTGGACTAAGGGCACTTCTCTTTTTGCCTAATTTTAGATCAAGTCAGCTAAGCTTCTTAAAATAGGCAATTCTACAAGGTTCTCGCTTTACGTAAATGGGACAAGTAAGAATCCCGTGTGCTCAGAGGGGTAATCTACAAAAAAGAGGTCTTACATAGTCAAGGAGAGGGTTAAGGACGCAACCTTTATTTATTAATTCGTTAAGAACAATCTATAAACAAACCCTAGATTCAGGCATTTCTCGAAGAGTTGTACAAACAATTTCTATTCTCTATTACTAACTTTTATATATTCCAAAACTAACTAAAAAAATCCTAATAGCTAAAGATAGAGTAAACTACTATATACTCTAGATACTAATAGACTAGAAGAGAAGTACCCTAACTATTCTATAGGCAACAAGAAGAATACTAATATAATTCTATTATCAATACAGGTTATAAGACAAGGACTAGCTAGAAGGAGTAGGGCTCATAAGCAAGGGAATCTCAATAAGAAGATTGTATAGCTCTTAAGACTAAGCCTCAAAAGCGAGTTAGAGTATAGAAAAGGCTCCGAGAGTCGTGGGGAAAGGTAGAGCCCATTTGAGCAGCTGGTAATAAGAGGGGCTTAGGTAGTACATAAGTCACAAGGATAGGTATTCTTTAGAGTAACAAAGAAGTCAATAAAATAAGATGTTGGTTATAAGGTATAACTTTACTATTCTTAAACTACTGTAGGAATAACAAAAGACTAACTATTCCATAAGCTAATAAGAAATAGAATAGGATAGAGTAATATATTATGATAACTAATATAAAAAAGTTAGGACTACTTGTTGGGTATAGTTAATAGAAATCCTAATTATAAGATTCTGGCTAGAGTTATGGCTAGAAGGGGGTGCTCCTAAGAAAGAAGAATCAGAAGTTAAAGATATTGGCGTGTCTTATATTATAGTGTAAGTCAGTATACTTAAATAAATATCGATTAACTAATGAAGACTGCACCCAATTCAAATAAGTAACTCTAAACCCGGAAATCCATATCACTATAACTATAAGAAGACAGCAGCTATAGTAAGTCCTCCTAGGTTATAGGAGAATTCTCGCCGCTAAAAGACTTTTAAGAAAGGTAGGGCTCTCATAGTATACAGAGAAATACCCGGCTTACTCCGTCAAAGCTGTATTCCGGCGGAAGTAAAACATAATATTCTCCTAATTCGGGTATAAAAAGTGCAAAGGTTAACCCTTAAGCAATCTCAACACGCCAAAAGGAATTTTAATTAAAATTGTGGGGGAGATGTAAGTAAAAAGGATCCCCAGGGCATCTTGTTATCTTACATATGTAGCTGTGGTATTCTATCCAATAGGAAAATATCAATACGGAGCTTAAATATTGCCCGAGTTAAACCCTTTTCTTTCTCTTCATAGTCCCTCTGGATTAACAAATAGAACAGTTTCGCACAAGAGACACCGCTTTTTTAATATTTAGCGGAACAGGGTATTCTAAAGACTAAGGTAGCCCCTATTCCTATTAAAGGTTCTTTATTTCAAAAGCAGACTCTTGTAGAAACAAGCCATACTTTTCAGGACAAGCCTTTTTATATCATAGGTGTTCAAAACACTTCCGCAGCTTTCTTTCAAGTGAAGATAGATATAGAAGTTTCATACTGAATACTTTCTTACTGTAACCAAATTGTTTCCATCTTTGTGAGTTTTCTTATGTAAATATTTATTCTTAGGATCTCCCTTCACCTATTTATTAACTTATAGGACGCTCTTGACTTGATGTTATATAGGTTCTCTAGGAAATACAACTCAAACGTAAAAAGGATTAACCAACTAACTTATGTAATTTCAGGAGGAGTGCGTTTAGGAGCCTTTCTCTGGCTAGTAAGTTCATTTGTCGAGGGAGGGTCTCAAATTAGAGACTTTTTGTCTTTTGAAAAAGAAGTCCTAGTAAGCTAGTTTCGTATAGCCGCCTATGTGGGAAAACACGTATAGAAATTTGAAAGGTCTAATGGTTATAAGATCAAATAGAGATTGTAGAGAAAAATTTGCTGCATAGGAGAATACAACAGTAAACCTTATCTTAGATTGCACGGCGAGGCTTTTTTCTTTTCCGGAATCCTAAGATTGAGATTTCCCTCTTTTTTTCCTGTAGAATTTAATGGATCCCGTTTTGTATCAAAGGTATTCTTATTCTATTAAACGGAGTTCCTCGTTACTGTGTCCTCTAAAAGACTCTGTTATTTTATAATCTTAACCGGATAAGAAGTCCTTTATGCATTTTGACTAATAACTAATAGGAGTGGTTGAGCGTGGATTATTGTCGATCGAAGTCTTATCCCATGTAATTACCGTAACTTAGAGCTATCCCCGCAAAGCTATTGAGATTAAGTGAGAAATCCTAGGTAATTTGGTTTTTATACATACTTGTTAATAGACAGAACCCCGTATATTGCCGCCTAGAAATGCGTATCCTGCTAAAGTCACAACCTTCCCTGGAAAAAATAACCAAACAAACTCTAACATACGTCCTTTAATTGCCAGCCTTAAAATACCTTTTAATCTCATTTTTGATGCATATAAAATCTTAGAAAGTCCTTGCGAGGTATATTTTTTACAAGTGTTCCGGTATTCTAAGCTGCAGCTATACCCCCCACCCCCTCTTATTCATTTTTTGTAGTATACTAACTTCTTCCACGGTATAACTTGGCTTTAATTCATTTTCTTTATCCGTGAAAAGACCCTAGCGCAACACTTTCAAGAGTATTTTAAAAAGGGGTGCCTTTTAGTTATACGAATATTTCATTTATAGAAATTTCTGCGGAAACACCTTCATTCTCATTAGGAGTTATCGATATAATTTACATGTGTGTAGGGAAAGGCTTTCGGGATATTTATAGAAGTCTCAAACTTGTTTATAGTCTAGTAGTTAAAGGCTCTTTACTTTGGCACTTATATTACAAAAAGGAGACTTTAAATTTACTTAAGAGGGCCTTTTTAGGATAAAACTAGGCGGGAAAATAGAGATACTGGGTAGCAGAAAAACGAAATGACTGCAACATTCTGCTATATTTTTATAAAAACGACCCCCCTTTTGCGAAGCGGCACTTGTTAGCCCTACTTTCAAAAGCAAAAAAGGAAGAAAGATGATATCTCTAAAAGAGTTTCTTGACAGGGACACCTATACGTAATTAAGACCTGAAAGTTCCCCTGAATTTCTCAATATTTAGTACAGTTTCTTTATATATTTTTGTAGTTAAACCCCTTGCCTAAACTTTGTCATAATTTATACTCAATTATCAGAAAAGTTTGATGTTTAGCTTTACGAGAAATTCCCTTAACTTCGTTACCTTAGTTTTATCCTTGAATTTTATGATGTAAACGAGCTCTTTATAGGTTCTTTTCGCCGAGAGTTACTCTATAAAGTTTCTTTAGTGTAGATTAAGAACACTTATTAGATATAGGGACACTTCCTCTTTTCTTCTTTGTGGCAAGCACTAGAGCAGACCAAAAGACATTGGTATAATGAAATGAAGCTCTCGATCATGTAGCAAAAACCCTGGGTAGAAAAGTAAAGGCTACTAAAACTTATAAGGATCCAGATAGAGCTTTAGTTTTACAACTGTAACAGTTATTTAAAACCTTTATAGTAGGTATAGGAGTATCAGAAAGAAGTAGAGTTCGTATGCCATTCAGGGGTTTTTGTTCTTTTCTTTAGCGGGACTTAATCATTTACTCAGTGTAGAGCCTTTCCCCGGTTCAGATTTCATAATTTTCTGATAAATTAAATAAAGCTGGGCTATTCCTAATTAAGCCTTAGTTGCAGCCTGGAATAATAAAATTCATAACACATTCTTTGTAGTGGATATAAGGGTCCTAAATTTATACGGAATAAGGAAGCCCTTGATATTGGAGCTAGAATCCCTTTCATCTTATTAAAAAAACTCAGGTGTCCTGGAACTAGGAAACTTTTTTTTACCTATTTTTACTGCAGCAAAAAAAAGTCTTCTATCTATAGCTGCTAAAGAATTTTCATTCCCCATTTTCAGAATATAAAGTCACAGTCCATAAATTATCTTAAACAAAGAATCCTGAATGAGTAACCAAAAAAGGATTTTGGCTTACTTGGGACAAAATCCTGCTTTAAACTCTCTCTAATAAGTAATTGCTACTAAGGTCCTTGTTATTTTAATTAACCTCTTACTGCTTGCTGCCAGGAACCAAAATAAAACTTAAGTTGAAGGTAACCTATTAGAACGCAGTAGTCTAAGGTCCCCGATCACAGCTAAAAAGCATAAGAGATCCAATTGCATAAAGTAACCCAGCTAGCTCGAGAAAAAACTCCTATATAGCCCTTTTAGTAATTAGATATACATTAATACTAGAATCTTTGATACAAAAGCCTTGTCCCTTTTGGTTAGGATAGGAGGAGTTTCCAGTCTTGGAAATACGAGTATTTAATATTTCAGGGAAAAGCTTATCGTTTTATAAAGAAGCAAGGGATTCAAATACACAAGGATTGTGAGTCATAGGTCTAGGTATAAAAAGACTTAACCAAGTTAAACTTTTTTCGACAAGAATTTCTATTAACTTTGGCATTTCCTGTTTTTATTGTTAGAGGATCCCTTAGTTATTAGTAGTTAATTATAAGGCACCGCAAAATCAGGGGATTTAACTAGCGAAGGCAAAAAGGAAGTATAATAAAGGGTAAACTTAAGTCCCTCCTTATTTCACTCAATCCTGTTTATCTAAAATCTATAATCCCTGTGCTTTTTCAACTCAATTCAGGAATTCCCCTGGAGGTTTTTATAAAGTTACTGACCAACTCGGTATTAAAGTTGTGGTCGAAGGTATACAACATTGTAGGAGCTAGTAAAGTGTTAATTTCCTATTTTTTTATTACAGACTTTAGGATTCTTTTTAACTTTTCAGGAGGAAGAGAGCCCTTACATCAGGTTATCCCAAAAATGCCTCCTTTATCTGGTAATACGGGGACCCCTTCCTTCCCGGTAGGTGAGTTAGTTAAACTTTTTTTGTTCTAATAAGTTTGAGGAGTAAGTGACTCTGAGTAAAGACCCCCCTTTAGGTTTTAAGTAACTCTAGAAGAAATTTCTTTTACAATTCCTAATCCTGTAACTTTGTTTAGATAATGACTGTAATAGGCTCGCTTTATAGTAGAAGACTTTTGCTAGCTATTAACTTCTAAAACTATATAACAAAATCTAATCGAATTTAGAATAGAGCCTTTGCCCCTTCTGTTCTTGCTGCAAAGACTAAGAGTAAAGCTCCTACTCTTCCTCTTATACTGCTGCTTTTGCTAAGCCAAGTAAGTCAATATAAAAAAGAAGAAGTAAGTGGGTGTCCTATTATATGTATGCGTGTTCAAGTAACTACCTGTAACCTTAACCTCCCTTACTTCGTGCCGGTCGGGAGCATACATAGAGTACTCCTATACTTATAAGGATTCCTTCCTCATTAACGATAAACGCATAGGGTAAGAGGAATACCCCTTAAGGAAGTAGTATAATCTTATACAATCCCGAACAATAAGAACAAAACTATTATACTCTATGTTACCCATGACTCCCTATAAGTAACTAGTACAATATATAAAAAAAACTATAACAAATAATATAAAAGTAATTAATACTGTATAATAACTACTATCTACTATAAGAAGAATACAATTAAGACTTTAAGATATAGGCTACAATAAGCTGCAGAAGAATCTCCTATAAGCACAGTATAGCCCTTATCCTTCCTCTTCTCCTCCTTTTTACTCTTTCTCTTACTGAAAAGCCCAGGCTCCTATAGCGCTTGCTCCAAATAAAAAAAGAGGTACGTATAAGTCAAAGAAGTAAGTTAGGTCAAGGTCATATATATAAAGCTTTTGTCTCATGTGGGATTCGAACCCACGGCATCGTAGGAGACCCTTGTTATACCTATTCTACCAAGCTGAACTCAAAGTGCTTACGATAAAGTATTCGTACTTTAGAGATAGCTTTGTCATCTACCTACATAAAAGTAGAGTCTATAAAAGAAGCAAAAGAACCTTACAATAGCATAACCCTCTGAAATTTCTAGGATTAATTGAAGTAAGTAGAACACCTCCTTTTTTATTCCGGACAAACCCTTCCCGTTCGTTTATTTAAGAATTGATAAAAAAAAGCTTTTTTTAAATAACTAAGTATTCTTAGTCTTACTCGAAGTATAAAGTTCCTAAAGGTTTGACTCTTTTCGAAACTTATGCTTTTTGGGGGTATACTAAGCACAAACTTGTAAATTAAGTATCCTTGCTTGAAAAGCTTTGTTATGGGCTTTAATCAAATTAGGAGTTTCAGTAAAAGTTGAGGTCAATGCTAGCTATCTGGCATTGACAGAGGCGACGAAGTAGGATCTTTACCAGTTAGAGAAGTTGACAGTTGGTTGAAATCGGCTAGCTAGGAAAGCTTAGGTTTAGGATAGGAGGAGTCGCTGTTATAATGTATTCCCTAGTTATTGGAGATTAGTTCTTGTAAGCAAGGGAGAAGTTAAATGTATGAGACCAGGATTCTCTCTAGTTTAAGTTTAAGACAGAAACCGATACCAGGCAGCTAAAGCTAAGAAAATAAGTACCGGTTTATGATAGTCAAATTCCTTGGTTTCTTTGTTTTGGTGTTGCAGCTATTTAGGTAGGAGATTCTTCGAGAGTCTATTTCTGACCGAGTTGTGTTGAGAGTCCTAGGATTTATAGATTGTTCTTGGTCTAGGAATTGTTGCACTTCTTTCTCGGGAATTTAGATTGAGTTGGGAATTGAGTTCTTGGTGGAAGTGTTTCAGTTCTTCCATTATCAGGGAGTTCTAGCAGCTAATAGAGTAGGATTTATAGGATCCAGTTGATTGGAGTTGTTTGTTCAGGATTGATTGGTTGAGTTCTTCAATGTGTTGCTAATGAAAGTAAGTTCAGTTGAAAAGGTAACTCAGTTTCGAAGTTGTTAGGTGTTGCTGTCAAATAAGGTAAGTTATTACTCATTAGCAAGCAGTCCTTTTTTTCCAGTGTAGTAGATTGAGTTCCTATTTAGTTAGTAGTTTAACAAGGAGGAAATATGTATTACCAGGGCGGAGGAGATTCTATTGTTCGATATTCTGAGATTCCTAGTCTTTTATAGAAAATTTCTAGAATTTCCCTTGTTTAGGTGTAGCTCTGTCTTTGTATTCTGGAGAGTAGATTCTTAAGAAGTTGTTCTACAGGAGTGAACAAGCAGGCATTTTGTATTTCTTTGTAGGTGTTTAGTTTGGATAGGTACATTCTTACTTAGTGGATATAGGAAACCTGATTCCTTGTTGGGGTTGGGATTACCGCAACCTTTAATAAAGTATAAGAGAAGGGTAAACCATTAACTGATTCTAGAAAGGGATGCCCAAAGCTAGTGTATTCTAGGATTCCTTGTAAGTCAGCATCTTTTCAGATAGCTATGAATTTTGTATTCTTGGTAAAGAAAGGAGAGTAGATTCTTCCTAGTAGAAGATAGTTTATAGGATATACATCATTCTTGGGATTGCAGCTTCGTGAAGTGGAATATATAAAATATAGAATAGAAAATCTAAGGGTAAACCAGCACTTAACGGATTCAATGGATTTAGGAGATAGGAGACTTAATTAAAGGAGGTTTTGATTGGATTTTGTGTATTCAGGCTTTGTATTCTAAGGAGACTCTAACTTAAAAGTTCCTGTTTAGGAATTCGATCAAAGAAGGAAGGTGCAAGAGAAGTTGACAGTTGTAGATGGAAAGCTAGATTCCTCTTGGTTGAGTGGATATTCCTTTGAAGAGTAGAGTCCTAAGAATTTCTTGATAGTTAGGAAATACACTATTCTAGTCGAGAGGTCTTATCAGAGTATTCAGGGATAGCTGGTAATTAAAGGTGTTAATACAATTTCTTGTCTTAGTTCTCTAGTTGTAAGATACAATACAGCTTCTGAGCAAGGAGGTTCCTGTTAAAATAGTAGTTAATGAATGTATTCCAGGTTTTGTATTGGGAAGAGCTTTTCCTTGAAGAATATTCTTTGGGAGAGCTTTATTCCGAACCATGTGTTGTGTATAGAATGGAGTTCAAAAGATTCTGAATCTTAGAGGTAAGGCTACATTCCGATCTAAATAGACGGATTTCTATTTGTCTTCCTATTTGAGAACTTACAAGAATTGGTATTCAAGCTTCTGTTCTAACAAGGAAGTCTTGTATTCTGTATTTTATATTAGCATGAGGTTTCAACAATTTGTCTTCTTCTTCTAGCTAAAGCGATACTTGATTCTAGAGAGAACTCTTCCGATCTATGTAAGGTGTTACAGTAGCTCTTGGGTTTGACAGTGCTAATTCATTTCTGGAACTGGTGTTTATGCAAGGTGTTAGGAGATAATCCTAACATTTGTATTAGTATTCCTTTGTAGGTAAATGAGTCAATTGAAAAGGAAGGAATGCGAGGAAAGCTTAGGGAGGTGTAGCTCTTTCTTTGTGAGAGTAGATTCCTAGGATTTGGATTGTTTAGAAAAGAACTATCTGATCTCTGAATTTCTTCCGTTTCTTTCCTGAGTGTAAGGAGTTATTCTAATATAAAGGTAATGAAATTAACATATTTAAGCCTAAGCATTAACAGATTCTAAAGAAGGAAGTCCAAGTAGCTCTTTAGCTGATAGACGAGGAGTATGAGACAGAATCTGATTCTCTAGTTAAGATACAATAGTTGGTTCCTAAATAGAAAGAGGACTCTTCGGGAGTGAAGCTTCCTTAAGTATAAAAGAGAAGGGTAAACCATTAACTGATTTAAGAAGGCTAGCTTTAGCTTGATTCTATTCTTGGTAAAAGCGAGCGGAGTTCTTATCTTTGTAAGCAAGGTACGAAGGTTCTTTCTTTCCTTAGAGAGAGTATACCATCCTTCTTAATTCCGATCTATCAGGTTTAGCAGGTTCAGGAGTCTTAGAATTCTTTGTATTACATGCAAGGTACATATTTCTATTGAGAGCAGATTCTCTAACTCTTAGGGTTTTGTATTCAGTATTTGTATTGCAAGCGATCTATCAGCCGGTAAAATAAGGAAACTCATAATTCTTAATCTTAAAATGAGTTCCAGTTTAGTGAATAAGGGTACATTCCGGTAAAGGTGAAGAGAAAATCATTCCTTAAATGAGATCCAGTTTTAGTGAATATTTAATAAGGAACATTCCGAGAAAGCTTAGGAAAGAGAATGATTATGGAGCTCTTGTTCTATGGATAACCGTACCCTGAGAGGACTTTGAAGAAGTGCTTTACCCAGAACTCTAGAGTCTATGGATATTCCCTGAGATTCCTAGTATTTCCCCAGTTTTCACTTTAGGAACTGACTTTCTGAATATTGTATTCTGTCAGCCGGTAAGAATCTAATGACATTGACGGTAAAGGATTTAATACTCTTGTCTTAGTACTTCCTTTGAGTTTAGGTACTTATTACTCTGAATTGTAGCACTTTGCTTTGACATTCTTAGCGAGGATCTTGGTTCTTGGAGGACAGACCTTTGCATTGACATCTGTCTATAAAGCGAGGGAGAGAGCTTGATACCGATAATTGTAGCTCTTATATTCTTGAGAGTAGATTCATAATTAGGATAGAAAGGTAATGTAATTATTAGTTCATGAGGTAATGTAATTAATTGTGTTTTAGTTCTTCAGTTTGTATAGATTGTAAATGTGATAACATAAACCAGATAATTGTAGCTATGAATTTGGTCATGAGGTAAAGCAAAGCGAGCTCGGAGTTTTGTAAGCAAGGCATATCATGAAGCTAGAAAGCTTGAAAGCGGATAGGCGGTGTTGCTACAGAAACTGATTTCATTTCCTTTGAGTTGTATATACCATCCTTAGGATAGAACTTTCTATTTATTGTAGCACTTTCTGAAGTCTGTAAAGCTGTAAAGGACAGAAACGGATTCTATTTCTTTGGAGGAAAGTGCTTGTCTCTTGACTTGAAGCCTGAAAGCTCCGATCATAATGCTGGTGTAGAAAGGAACAGATATTTCCTTTAGTTCTTGAGTTGTTCTGGGTGTAGCAAGTTGACTTGACTTCTGTGTAAGCCGGTTTAGGACTGTGGGGAATTGCTGCTAAACAGATTCACTTCAGTGTTTGTAAAGCCATGAACTGGAGTTAAAGAATTTAATGGAATATGTGCAGCTAAAGGAGTCTATTTCTTTCTATTGTTCAAGAGTATTCCGAGGATTTATTAGATAGTTATAGACTCTTCTATCTTAGTGGATATAGGAAACCGGATTCTATTTCCTTAAGTCCAAGGTGTTTTAGATTCTAATATAAGGAAACCAAGTAACAGATTCTAGTCTAAGAGAAAGGACAAAGCGTATTCTTGGTCAAGCTAGGAATGCTAGGAACGCTTAGGAGCTTTCTGGGTAGTGAATATTTCATAAGGGAACTTTCCGATGAAGTAGTTTAACAAGTACGGAAGCAATTTACTTGGGAGTGCTATTCCGATCTAAGTGTATTGATTGTGTATTGACGGGATTAAGGTATTCGCCTTCGTGATGCTTCTTTGACTTCTGTCTTATAGCACTTATTGCATTCCTTAATTGAGTTCACAAGATTCTTAGAGGTAAGGGAACATTCCGATCTATCTGTATTCTGTAAGCTGCTAACTCTATAATAGGAGATGTCCTAGATCTATAAGATTGTGAAATAACACTATTAATTGGAGCTAATGGGATAGCAGTAATTCTAAGAAAATGTATTCCTTTGTAGGAACCTTGCCGGCAATTGAAGGACTTATAAAGGTTAGTTTGACATTAACAGTAAAGGCAAAGAGAATGATCTTTGTTGTAGCTAAAAGCATGTGGAGCTCTCTATCTTAGTAGTCCAAGCTCTTTGTTTATTGAGTTCCTAACTTATGAACCGAACTAAATCTCTTTGTATTAGCAAGGGTAAGTACTACTTATCCGAAGAATAGAGGAATCTCACTTTAATGTCTAATGGAGCTAAAGGTAAAACCAAGTGCTGATTCTAGTCTAATCTAAGACGGACAATTAGTATTCTTGCTAATGGAAACGAGCCTAGCTAGGAGTTTCTTGTTTTTCCTAACCAGTCAATTGGAGCTTTCATTCTTTTGCGTGGTTGTACTAATACCTTTCCTTAGAGTTCCCTGTCCCTGATATTCTTCCTTAAGATAGTTTAGGAACTTACTTTACTCTCTGAATTGTATTCTGTATTTTGTATTCTGGGTCTTTCTGAGATTCCTTCCTAATAAGAGTTCCCGTTTAGTAGAGTAGTTATAGTGGAAATGAATTCTTGTGTTCTAATGTGTACGCCGGTAAAGGTGAAGAGAAAATCATTCCTTAAATGAGTTCAGTACCTGTTTAGTAGTTTAAGAAGGTGGAAATTATAGAATTGTTTAGTTTATTTGCTTTGGTGTTTTGAGAGTAGATTCTAAGCTAGTTTACAGGATAGAAAGGTAATTCAATAATTATAGGTATTTGTAAGCTCTTTCAGGGAAGTTTATTAGGTTAAGGCAAGGTTTTGTTGTTCTTCTTGCTTGAGTCTTTTCCTTTACTATTTAGGAAAGAGCTTAATCTTAGAGGTTCCAGATAAGTTTTTTTTAATGGAGTAATTCTTAGTATCTTAGCTGTCAGTTTCTTGGTTGGATAGGTACTGTGGATATAGGATACCCTGATTCTATTACCTTTGGAGTGAAAGATTCTAATATACAGGAAACCCAAGTTACAGATTCTAATTCCTTTGTAAGCTAGGAGTTCTTGTAAGGAAGGTACGAAGTGCTTAGTTAGAGAGGTTCTAATGGAGCTAAAGGTAAAAAAAACCAAGTACAGATTCTAGTCTAAAGGGTAGTCCAAAGCCTTAGTATTCTTCTTGATAAAGCCTGCCAATGAATGCTCTGTCTTTGTATTCTTGGTTAGAAACATTCTTAGTTGATATAGGAACCGGGTTCTATTTCTTATCTTCCTTGTAAGTCCGCATAGCTTTCAGAATTGTATTCTTGTATTACTTCGTCCATATGTACCTTATGTGTGTAAGCCCGTTCTGGTGTATTAGACTTTATTTATCTGGATTCTCTAGTAGTAAGACTCTCTTCTTAATCTGGGATTGAACCTCTCTTTGTAAGCTGTAGATCTTGGCTGGTAGTCTTTGTTTTGCAAGGTCGACAGGACTCTTCATAAGCTCTTTTGTCTTCAGCGATAACAGATTCTAGTAAGGAAGTTCAAAACAAGTTGTATCCAGTTTAGTACAGGTTGAGATTTAAAGCATTAGGTAGCTCTTGACCATTTCATTTAGCATGAGTAGTTAGGTTTGAGTTCATGAAGGCTCGGAGTTTGTAAGCAAGGTACGAGGGTTCAGCATTCTTCTATCAGTTTCGCTAGCAAATAAAGTGTATTTGTATTAGTATTCGTTAACTTGAACCAGACTAGAGAGGAAGATTTGGAGTTTTGTATTCCGCTTTTGACATTGAAGGCTTTGAGATAATAGATAGTTTAGGATAAACGTTTCTTTGAAGGTGTTTAAGTCTTTCTGAACCAAGTCTGTAAAGTTGTAAAGGACATAAACTGATTCTGGTGTAGCTAGGTGTAAAGGTGGAGTTCAAGATCTAATGCGACTGAATTCTAGCTTTCCTTACCCAGAACTCTGGACTCTATTCCTAGGAGAAAAAGAATTGTTCGAAAGGTAAACCCTGTGCTTAACAGATCTAAGAAGGACTTTGTATTCTTGGTAAAGAAAGTAGATACCAGACTTATTGAATTGAGATAGTTTATTTTATATAGTTTAGGTACAACCTTACCATCTTTCTTCTGTGTACGCTGGCTAAGGTATTTGTTCTTGTTAGCAGGTCTATAGCTGGCAGTTAATCCTAAGTCTTAATGGTAAGGAAAAGTAAAGGAAAAGGTATGATATTGATCTTTTTTTTTTATAACTAAGTATTCTTAGTCTTACTCGAAGTATAAAATTCCTAATTCTATTACTTTGGAAGGAAGCTAGGCTAGCATTTCATGTGCTATAATGGATTCCGATCTAATAAGCGAGTGTAGCTAGCATGTCTCTCTTTTTGAGGATAAGTTACCCTTCTTATCTTAGTTCTAAAGAGGGATTTCAGTTGGCTCCTAAAGAAGTAGGTACAACTTAGATAGGTTAGAGCAAGGCAAGTGGATATTTAGTGTTCGGTTAGGAAATTTTGAAGGTAGGTTAGGCAAGTTTACATGTGTAAGTATGAGACAGAATCCAGTAATACAATATAACACTCTAGGACTACTATTCTCTTCTCTTGAAAGCTTGATTCCGAGAATGATGTTTAGCTAATAAAGGTGTCTTAAAAAAGGTATTCCTTCATAGTTTACTTTGAGGTTGTAAGCCGGTCAGTCAAGTCTAAGAGAACTAGTACTATTCCGATAGTTCAGTTTAGCAGGTAAAGTATTCTAAATTCTAATCCCTGTAATTGTATTCTGGTAAAGCTAGGAAAATGTATTCTAGTCTTTGTAAACAAGGTCTGGTACTTATCCGATAGTTCTACCTTTGAGTTTAGGTACTTACTCTCTGAATTGTATTCTAGTTGCTCTTGGGATTGCTTGTACAGAATCTATATACCTTAGTTCTTGACTTGAGTTCCGATCTATAAAGGAGTAAGACCTTTAGTTTTGTTGTAAACCTGATAATCCTAAATAGATAGCACGGAATTCTTGTCTTATTGTAGCACTTTGTTCTGTTGTAAGATAGCACTTTCATCTCTAATCTAATGGGATAGCTGGTAAAGGATGATAAGTCTTAGAGAAGTTCCTGGATAAATTGTAACTATTTATTAGGCTATTTACACAAGATTCCGTAATCCTGTTTATTTATGAAGGAGTAATAGCCTGAATTTCTTATTTTTTGCTGCTAATTCTTTGATATTCAGTTCTTTATGAATGAGATTCCTAGTCTTTTTTAAAGAATAGTTTAGGAGCTTACTGAATTCTTTGTCTGGGATAGCCGGTAAAGGTGGATTGATTCTATTTCTTTCCTTTGAGTTGAGAATTCCTAGTATTTCTAGAATCGGATAGGTTTAGGCTCAAGGTGAACTAGTTGTAGCAAGCTGTTGAAATGTCCTTGTTAGAGTATAGTCCTAATTCTTTCTTTTCCTTACCGGATTTTGGGGTTTAGGAAAGAACTCTATTTATTGTATTTTTGTATTCTAATTGGGATTGCAGAGTAACCCCAAAAGAGGGGTTCCTGTTTATTTAGTTTTAGAATAAGTATTAATGTATTCTGTATTTTGTTGTTTAGTTTAGGCCAAGCTATGCAGTTGCTTCTACTTCTAAGAAAATGAGTTCCTTTAGTGAATAAGGGAACATT
Organism: Pelargonium tetragonum; assembly: GCA_036897445.1. NCBI lineage: Eukaryota > Viridiplantae > Streptophyta > Magnoliopsida > Geraniales > Geraniaceae > Pelargonium > Pelargonium tetragonum. The sequence continues at coordinate 64,085 of JAYMTL010000004.1, forward strand.
CCGATCCGATAAATGTCTTCTTGTATATAGCCGGAACAGAAACTGATTCTATTTATCAAGGGCTAATTGGTTCTTGTATTCTGTTGCTAGATGGAAACCATGTGAAAACTAGAGCTGTTGCAGCGAGGAGATTCTATTGTTCTTTATATTCATAGGATTTTATAGAATAGAAATTTTCTAGCATAGATAGGATGGAACTCTATGTAGCTCTTGTCCAAGTGGAGCGGAAGACAGTCCTTTGCTTGCAGTTGCCTGACTTAAATAGGAATAGAGAGTTCTAGATAGTATATGCACTCACTATCTTTGCCGACTTAAACATTAGCATGAAAGTGAGAGTCCTCTTGACTTATGTATCTATCTTAAACAGAAGTCTTAGGTTTCAGTTAAGGAAAGGTCTTTAAAGCCTCCGTAGGTCTTGTAAAGCCAGAGTCTCCGGCTTACAAGCTACAACAAAGTAAGGAATAGAATCACTTAGATAAAGAACTCCTCCTTAGACTAATTAGAGCCTTTTTTCCTCACGTTTTCTATACATTCTCTAAGCCATTTAGTAGATGGAGAGATGGTAAGTCGGGAATGAATTGACAAGTTGTCATCGGCAAGTTTCTTTTTATTGAATGTGATAGGTTCGGAAGTAGAATGAATTTAGGTAGAGAGATTGAAAGTTTGCAAGTAAGAAACTAGCCAATTCTTATTTGTATTTGTAAGTAGTCGTAGATAGAAGTCCCCGCCTTCTCTATCCTGAAATCCCTTCCCTTTGAGACCTATCCCTTAAACTTCCACCTTCGTTAGTTAAAACTGTCGTAATTCGACCGTAAAACATAGGTTCGAATCCCATTTCAGTGTCTAGAATCAGTATTAATAGTCAATCAGTGACTTGGATTTTATATCCTCAATTTGTATTTTAGTTACCATAGTCGAGACCCCTTCTGTCTGTGCTTAAAAAAGTACTTTTTAAGGAAATAGCCGATCCTTTTGAAGTGCTTTAAGTTACAACAGATCTTTTCGTTGAAATTCCTATACCAACCAAAAAGAGCTTAGCCAACTCTTTAGGTAGCAGCCCTTAAGTCCACAGCAGTCAAACTAGGAATTCCTGTCATCCTGAACCCTTGCCTTGCCGAGATACATTAGCACTTTGAATTAAGTTAGCAGAATTCCATAGAGAGTTATCCTTCGAATAAGTTCTTGTTCTTCTTTCATCAGTATAATACCTCTTCCTTGTTAGTTGTGAAAGCTCAAATAGAGAAGTAAACTAGCCACTTGCTTATTCTATTCTACTCAATACAAGACTCATGTGAACCTACCTTCTGTTCTTACTATCCTTAGCACCTATTGCTTTCTATTCGGATTCCTTTAATGTAGAGTTTTCTGATTCTGGTTACCTTGCTTGCCAAAGTTCTAGTTCTTGCCGGTTACCTTGATTCTGAGAGTTTCCTTCCCGCGTTTCTCTTGCTTGCCAAAGTTCTATCTTGTAAACACGATTAACACTTCTAGAGGTTTAAAGAGGTCCCTTCATCTATGGAATTTCATAGGTGATAGGTCGTACTTCCTCCAACAGAGGGATCTATTCATAAGTAACTAATAGTTCCAAACAAGGTGGAAGAGCCAATTCCTTAGTACATTTCATAGATTGTAGGAAGACTACCTCCGTACAAGGGAGAGCACGAACGTTTAGCAGCCCTAGAAAGAATGAAAGCTCCAATCAATAGAATCAGGTTTCTGTATATCCACATGTTACTATTCTGTGAACAACTGATAGAAGACCCCGGCTACTATTAGACATGTAAGGAATTCTTTAGCTTCTCTTCTCCTTTAGTTTAGCTTTTCAACTTCAACAAGGAATGGGTGAAGACCTGAATAGGTAAGTTTCGTAAGTTTCCTAGACTTACAAGCTCCAATTCATTTTCTATCCTGAAGGAATAAAGGATTCTACTCTCATTTCTAGCTTTGAGAGATTGCCTTTCTCTCCAGTAGAACTCTTATCAATTAGAATCAACTCTGAAGAATACTAAAATACGGAATCTTTATGCCTTAAAATCAACGATTTAGGGGTTTTCTTGGATAGGGAAACACCTTAAGAGGTAGCCAAACGCAAGTTTTTGTTATATTAGTTGAATCTGGCTATCCCAAGATTATTATTTTGCTTAGAACCTAACTCTAAATCCACTCATTTTAACTAGTCTAAGAATCTATTGAAAGAGGGTGAACTACAGACTGTTTAATTCCTCAGTTTGCTAAAGAAGGATGAAGTGTAGGTCAATAGCAGACTTGTTGAAGGCTTGGAAGGGTAGGAATGGAAAGTAAGTAGTCATTCCTTAGCTTTGGAGCTAACCCGATCGAGGTAGGATTGGAGCAGCGGTCGATGGAATGTTAATACGAGTGTAGCTAGCATGTCTCTTTTGAGGGTCAGTTTCTTATCTTAGTTAGAAAGAGTGGATATTTAAGTTTGGTTGTTAGGAGTTGAAGGTTAATCTGCTGTGGTTGTTAGGAAGATAGAATATGGTACTTAATCTGTTTAATGACTCAGTTTGCTAATGGAAGTCAATAGCCGTCGAATGCCAATACAGTAGCTCTTGTACAGTCGAGACCTATAGATAGTGTATTCAGTTGTTAGGAATAGATAATATTGAAACTGAAAGGATTAAGTCTTCCTAAATAGAAGAAATGGAGGATTAGTGGAGTCGAAGTCAAGGGAGGAATGAAAGCGGTTGACTTGACAGAGAAGAGAAAGAGGTTTAAGTTGGTTGGGATTTTTTGAATTCTGGTTGTAGATTATAAGGAGCCTTTCATTTTAATTCTAAGAGGGGTTATGATGAATTTCATTTCACAGGTGCGCTTCCCCAGTCTCGTAGAAGTTCTTTATTTCAAGTTCGAAGGTGAGTCTTATAAAAAAATCTTTATTAGGCTTGTTTATAAAGCGGACCTAGAAGGATCCTTTATATATCTTGACCCGTACAAGGGTTTTCCAAAAAGATTTTCTCAAATGGATTTAATAGCACAAGTCCCCGGGCTTACGCGATTGAAATTTTAGTGGTATTCTTTTTTAATCCCTATTATTTTAGTAGTTTAATGCACAGGGCACCCACCTAAGTATAATCCCGCTGTAATGAAAGGAAATTCTAAACACCTATCCTTAGATACCCGCCTCTCCTACTTGCTTGTAAATTCTATTCGATTAGAACTTTTTAACTCTCTACAAATAAAAAAAGAATAATGCAAAACTCAGATATCAGTAAATAATATAGAATACAGATAATTTACTCGTTTGCCTAACACTCTCAGTTACGTACCCCCGAAACTTAGTTAGTAAAAAGAAGAAGACACTATTAAAAAAACTTGTGCACCACCATAGTACTTCATTTTCTAGGATCTTAAATCCCTATACCTTGTACATTATAAATCTAATGGAACAAATTCTCCCTATTTTTTGGAGGCTCCTACACTAAGTATCTAAAAAGACAATAAAAATTTGTGCTTTGGTATTGTTTACTTGAATCCGGGTTCTATTTTCTTTAGCATTTAAAAGTAAGGATCTCCTTTTGGGGTCAGTTTCTTAAGGGTCTAACCCTCAACTTATGGGTATCACAAAAAAGGGTAGATATTTGCTTCCGTATTATAGCATTTTCTACGGATCTCCGTCCTTTGAAAAATGAAAAGAGGGAACGACTCCTTACAGTAAGTTCTGCCGTAGGAGAAAGATTAATCGCTACCACACTGTTATAAAATCTTTTTGCTTATTACTTTATTCCTGTGTCAAACCGAAAAAAACCTTAAAATTAAGAAATGTAGAAAAGGGAATTCAGGGGACTGTTAGTGTTTTAGCGTAAAAGGGCCTTACAATGGGTTTTAATAATATATGGGACTCTAACAGGAAGCGTCGGATTTATAAGAAATTGGGGGTACCTCGGTAATTAGAAGTACCCAAATTCCTTTTTAAGAGAGGACTAAAAGAAACTTCTAGTAAACCTGATAAAAAAAACCTCCGAGCGGAATAGCTAGAATAGCGAAACCCCCGGTAAGGAAAAACAGATATAAGTAGGGGTTCTAACTTTTTAATAATTGTAAATAAGACACACCCCTTAAGAAAGAGAGCCTTGAAACTTGAACCCCAGCTACACTGAGTAAAATATTCTGAGAAAGTCGGAATTTTAGAACTAGAATATCCCTGATAAGAAGGACACGCCTTTCTAAAATGCTGAAGAGAGCGAGTCTATATAATTTAGAAATAGGGAGTGCCAGAACTTTCTGTAGATTATGTACTTTAGACTACTCCAAAGGGCTTCTTTATTACTACAAACAATTTTAGAGTAAGATTTTTGTTCGAGTAGAGTTCCAATAAAGATGACTAGAGGGGCCTTCCCGGGAGTCCTTTTAGGAGGATCATTGCATATAAATTTGGTTTTGGGATAATTAAAATAAAGTTATAAGTAAGAAGGGACTCATAATTCAGTACAGGTTAGCCAGTTGTTGCTCAGTTAAATAGTAAATAATAAAGTAGGCTAGCGGGTTCATTAAACAAAAAGACAACATTCCCTATGAATATAAGTACTTTTCTAAGAAGCGCTAAGCAATGCTTGAAAGGAATCCTGTACTAGTGCCCAAGAGTTAAAAAAGATTTTCAGTGAGTCGCTATAGAATAGATAGAAAGAAGTCCATCCGTTGAATATCTAAAATAAAGATGTATTATCTGCTTATGAAACAACAAAGAAATAGACTTTATATAAGGGACTTCAAATCTGGGGAGAAGCCTCGTTTAGAGCAAGCCGATAGACCTTGTTTTACCGAAACTTTTGCTTGGTTATCAAATGCTACCTTATAAAGGGGAAAGATACTTTACTTAATTTAAGAGGCCCTAAAGTACTTAAAAATTTTTAGTTTAATATGGTGAAGCAATAAGGCATTATTTACTTTTATGATATTCAGCCTAATTTCATTTATATAAACCGGCACTAAAAATTTAGAAATTATTCTCTTTATAGGGTACTCGAGTTAGAAAATCCATTATTATCGAGCAGTTTTATATCAAGGTTCACAGAAAGGTATAAGGTAAAGAACGAGGTTTAAACCCTTATTGTTGTATTTTCACGTAGAAGTTGCAAATGAGTTACCCTTTTTTAATACTATGACTTTCCTGGGTTTTTAAACGGGAACAAGAGAAGGAATTTCTATAAGGAGCTTATCTGAGGATCCTATATTTAAAACCAGCCATCCCTCGAAGAATTTTTTAAACCGAAGTAAAAGGGAATAAATAAAGGAAAGGTAAGGAGTGCAGGAAATGGGAGCTTTCAAATAAATCCTTGCAAAAGGAATGCTACAGGAGATCCTTTTCTATTTCTAACTAAATAGAGTTGCAGTTGATAACGTATATAGAAGTCAACGTGACCAATTATACGCGCAAGATTCTTCTACTAAGGGAAACCCATAGAAAGTTTTAGCAGTAGATGATACACAAAAAAGATTGACTCTTGGCAAAAGGACCTCACTAAGGGATCTTCCGGAAAAGGCCTCTCTTGTAGTTATGAAACTAACATATGTACCTGTAACATTTGAGACTCCAATTTTTTCGGGTTAAACGAATTACTTTAAGTTTCTTCTGCTCTCTTCTCTATAGCTGAAAATAAGAAATGTGACTGATCTTAACAAAGAGTTGCCCCCTTACACCGAATTAGAAACCTTTATCATATTCTATTTGTAATAGCCAGGAGAGGTACCTTCCCTTAAAAACTTCTGTACAGCACTACAATATATAAAGATAAAAAGGCGCGTATTCTTGCTTTGTTTCAGTGAATTAGCCTAGCCTATTCTAGTAAATATAAGGATTGCCTAAACTTTAGAATTCCAAGCTCTAGCTACAAAAGCAGAACAAAAAAAGGAGTCCTTTTTTGAGCAAAAACAAAGATATTCCTCCCTGTAAAGCCTGGAATCAAATTCTTTGAAATTTTGGATAATTTACTAGCCTCTAAAGTATGGTCAAGATACAACTAGCTATTACTTTCTAAGATATAGGAGCAATGTATGCCGATAAAAAGTAGACAAAAGCACTTTAGGACCACACGGGTACTTTGCCTGATTATAGGGCTATACATAAATGAGAAACTCACGAGGTTAGATAAAGTAGACATACACTAGAGAAGTTTCTATCCACAAGCTCTGTTAAATCCCAAAAACTATAAAAGCTTTAGAGGTATTAAAGGTGAAATACGGATAATGCCTTAACTAATAAAGCCGCATAGAGTACTAAAACTTCCACTCTTTTAGGGTTTGCTTTGCCTAAAATAAAATACTGTTACATTGTGCTCTAATGTGGTTGATAAGAAAGAGAGGCGTAGCCGTGATAGGTTAGCGTAGTAAAAGTCCTTTTGAAACAGGTTATAAATAAGGGAATACTTTACCTGCGAAGAGTGGATTTCATAAAAATTGACTCCTAGTGGGTTCTTACAAAAAAATGTAATAATCTTAATTCATTTTTAAAGTAGTTACCAGGAAGCTCCTCAAATTCTTTAGAACTTTAAAAAAGGGTTTCTACTATTACAAAAAATTACGATATACCCGCTCTTTTGTTTAACTTAATTTAAGGTAAAAGCACAATTCCAAGTAATTTTAACAATGTTTGTGAATTTTTATTATTTAATGGAAGAGGATCCCTCGCTAGAGTTTTCCCGGTTAGCACTAAGGAAACCCCGATTTTTATATGATGACATTTTAGGTTTAGTTTACATAAGGTATCCAAAAAGGCCCAAGGTAATATAATTATGATGTAGCACAATTCTTGTTTCTCTAGAAAGAAAAGTTATTCTTCTTTCCAACTACTCTATCTCTCAACTGGTCTTAACCGCACCGCAATTCCGTTGCTATAAGGAGCGCCCTTGAATACTTTTAGCCGAAATAGCGCTCACTCTATAAGTGATAAGTGTAGATATATGGCATAAGACTCACTTCAATTTCTATTTTTTATAGAGTAGCCCCTTCGTCCTTTTTGAAGTGCTTTTTTGCAAGTCTCAAAGCTTTTCATTCCAATGTATATAATTTCATTTTAACAACCTACGGACTTAACTTCTCTTATAGGAATTGAGCACTCCTAGGAGGGGAAAACTCATTGCTTTTGTACCCTCGTTTTCTTAGTCTTCCTATCTTTCTCTCAGTCTTCTGTAGCTGTATCTTAGTCACTTTCTTCTGAGCTATACCCTACTTTTCATTATCTGGAATCGGAAACCCTTGAAACAAAAAGGGAACATAAAGCAACTTACCCGGATCCCTTAAAAACCTTATAGCCACACCGACTGCTTACTGACTTAGTTTGTTACTCTTATCGACTTACTTCTTACTTAAGTCTACCTACACCTAAACTTTTAGCTATACCTATAACTTTCCTTAGAATTAGACTTGTGCTCTACTGCGGACCCTTAAGACTTGAAAACTTAAAAAAACTAGGACTATAAAACTCTTTACTATCTACGGGAACTTCCTCAACTAAAAATAGAGAACCCTAAAAGGAAACTCTAGAATCTCGGAGAATAAAGTAAAGAAAGGGCTTTATTAAACAGAGTCTCTAATCTAATATAGTAGGGTAAAAAGAAGAGTTTCAAATAAAAAAATGAGGGGTAGAAAAGTTTTGCAGTATCAGATATTACAAGGTTTTCGAGTCTTGACTTTACTTTTAGGATAAACCTTAACCTAGATAGGGTTTGAAGTAGAATTTTTTGAGTTAAAGGAGTCTCTAACTAATGTTCTTTGATTATTACTAGGCAGTCTAGCCCAGAGCAGAGTGTCTCATAATTCTAAAAAGTAGGACCCTTTCCAGTTTTAAACAGTAGCCTAGTAGGGTTCTTTCCATTCGAGAGGCTCGCTGAAAACTTAGGTTGAATTAGTTAAACAAAGCCTCTCCTAAGAATTTAAGGCCGGGTAGATTGCGTTTTAAAAGGCCCTTTTTATATCGTAATAGTTATAAAAAGCTCTAAAGCAGGGCTGGGTTCTTTGGGTGGGTAAGCTTTTGGGTAGTAGAATTTTCTACTAAAAGTTGTCCCTCGATTAGTGTGGGCTTAAATGAGAGGTCCCGAAAAAGAATAGAGAATGCTTCTTAGTTTACCAAAAAAGTAGTGTCATTTCTACGTTATATAAAAAGAAAAGAGTTTTGTTGTAAGTAATAAAGAGAATTTTTTACCTTGCAAGATTTTTAGCTAAGGGAACTCTTATCCAGAATATATTAGAACGAGGTAACTGGAAAACCCAGGTCTCTAATTAAATACAAACTAAATAAAGGAGCCGAGGGAATAAGGAAGATTCTGGCAAATTTATAGTTATAAGTTTTTCTTCTCTTTTCTTTGTGATGGGCTTTGAGTTATAATTATAATAGAATACCCTCATGTTGGGAAAGTCCCTTAGAATTTGAGTAAAGGTATAACTTTCTTTAAGGGATTTAGGGTCCTAACGAGCAAATATAGCTTCGTCTGCGATACTTCTATTAGATAGCTGGGGCTTCTACTCCACACCTTATATCCACAAGATTCTCTGCTACGAGTGTTATAATAGAAGTAAGATAAAATTCCTATAGCTTCCAACGCGTAGACCTGAAAAAAGCAATTAGAGAGCTCTAACTTATCTAACTAGACTAGGAGCACAGGTATGTAATACACAAAAGGCTTTGTATAAGATTCGCCTTGCACCCTCAAAGCAGGATTTTCTTTCTTTTGATTTTCTAAATAAAAAAGTAAGTAACCTCGGAAGGACTCTACTATTATTTATTCTTTTTTGCTTCTCCTTTTGTTAAGACTGTGTCTCATAATTTCGACTTAAAATTTATTGGTATTAGACTCTGTAGAATTTTTATAGGAATTTCCTTACCAGGTATGGTATAGTGTATAATGAGTGAAACTAAACATAGCCAAAAGCGGACCCTAGTTTTTTAACTCATAAGGAACTCCGTATACACACCTATTTATTTATACTGAGAAACTAACACACTCTTTATGGGTCTTTAATTATCTATGAGGAGAAGCGTTAACTATTAGGCTCGGTTTATAATAGGTACCCCCCCTTTTTTACAGGGGAATATGACAAGCTCAAAATTTTATTATACTTAAGTCCAACCCGGGTATCACTAATAGGTATTTCTTATCTTTATTCCAACTTATTCTTTAAGCCTGTTTCTCTTGTTCATAAATAGCTAAACTGCGCATTTTAAACCCGGTTGAGTAACTCATGTTAGGAGACCTCATATCCCTACCAGAGGATTCTAACAAGAAATTTAGGATTAGGAATTCTTAATACTACCGAGAGCTCCAGGAATCAATATCGTGTAAAAGGCTTTTCTTTTCTTAAGTTATTATAAAATTTGACTTTCTTGTACCGATAAGCCTATAATAAAAGGGGGCTCCCCTAAAAATTATATAGATACTTTCACTTTTCTAGTCGGGGGATAGATTCATTCAGAAGAAGGTAGAGGCTATCCAACGGTTAGTAAAAAGGGACTTATATATCCCCTTCTTTATTTTAGTAGGATTTCCTAAACGTGTTGCTAACAATTAAATGAGGGGTAGTTTTTGTCTCCAAACTTCTTATGAAGATAGGGAAAGCGCGTCTTAACCGCAATCCTTATTTATAATATTCCTGAAATATATTAGGTAAAAAAATCTTAAGAGAGGCTATTACGGCAAACCGATACGGAAAAGTTAAAACTTTCTATTACTTAATTAACTTAATGGATTTAGTTGTAACATAATAACATAAATAGGGATACCTGTAGAAACTCTTTAGGTATATAAAAAAGTTTTTGTGTTAGTTAGATAGAGTCCATCCTAGGTTTTCTTAATTTGCACTGCTTTTTAATGTAATTAAGAATATTCCGGCTGCAATATAGGAACAAAGCCCTCATAGTAAGTAAAGACAATTGCCTTTAATTTGAAATTTCTAAAGACTCCTTAACCTAATATTATGAATTTCCTTTTGTTAGACTTACTCGTTTGAAAAGAAAAGAAGCTCTTAATTTGCATATGGGTAACCCCAATTAACGAGATAAAACATAAAATGACTTTAAAGCTTCCTCCTCCCTTTTAACTAATTTGACTTACTTTACAAGTATTCTATTTGCGAGCGGCATCCTAACTTTATTAAAACTGGGGCGTAGGATATTCCTATTTATAAGCCAAGAGCAAGATAGGCGCTTAAAAAAACTTTCGTTCGAAGTAACATGAAACTCCGGGAACCTTTTTTATTAATTTATTAATCTAGACAAGCTGAAAAAATTTTTGGTACTAAAAAAAAGAAGATGAATCTTCACTCTCAAAGCAAGGATCTTTTTAATTCTTGCATTTTGATGCCTTATGTGTGGCTATATAAAAAAACCCTAATATCTGGTAGCCCCGCGGAAGGTTTTATTTATCAAAGAAATTTTAGGTATAAATCTAAAAGACTTTTAAGTTTTTTTAGTACTCCACCCCCTATTCTTTAAGATTCACTATAGGAAATGCCGGCTATACAATTATACAATAGGGAAAAGTTTTTATCTGCCCAACCAATTCGTAAAAAAGAAGTCCTTAAATTGTTATCATAGCGAGAAGATTCTTTTACTTTATTCTGTTGTAGGAGGCCATCTATCCCTTTCTTGCCAGGAGGGGTTTTTTGAAAAGGAATTTGATAGTGCGTGGGCCTAAAATATGTAACTGATGGACTTTTTCTTTTTATAATTGGTTTAGTGTTTTCTACTGAAGTTTTGTAATATAGTTCCGATAATTTAGTTGCTAGTATTCTGTACTAGATTTAGGGTTCCTTAGTATTAGACACTTTTGTATTTATCCGCCTCTTCTAAATCACCAAGCCCAGCTTAGATAAAGTAAGTCACAAGGATATTTTTTAAAAGGAGGGGAGTTTTCTTTCTTCTTTCTCGTTCTCGCTTCTTAATACGGCAGCAGCAATTAAAGCATCTAAAACAAGGAAAATGCTTAGGAAGTTTCTTTGAAGCTCTCTAAAGCTAAAAATTTAAGGCTAAAGCTAGGAGTCCCTTTCTGAGAAGTTTAGTAAACAAAGTAAAAACGGGGATTCCTTTAGTAAGAACCTACGCAAAAAGTGAAATTAAAAGAGGTACGTACCAAAAGGTTTAACGCAAGAATTTTTATTAACTTTTGCATTCCTTGAGCTATCCTTTTATTCTTATTGTCACTTTAATGGCAATCCTTGGGAATTCCTATATCTATAAAGCAAAACTTTCGCTAGGAATTTCTTCATAAACCCGTTTAGTTAATAATGTTAATCATGTATTCTCCAATTTCTTTAGGAAGCAACATTTCTTTTCTGAAGTACTCCTACTCGTTATCCAACCAAAAAGAAAGAGTTTTTTTACCAAAACAGATACATAAAAAAGACTGGAGCCCAAAACTGGGTCTATATTTATATGAAGGATCCCCCTTTTTATTCTTTCTTAATGCTGTGTTCTCAGTCCTTCCGTATTTTATTAATTAAAGATAGACTCTCCTGGTAGAAGGCTTTTTTAGGATACGCTCTTAAAGTCTTTAGTGAGTGACCCAGTTCCCTTGTAAGCAATAAGAACTATACTATACGTTTTCTCTCTTTCACGAGTTATAGTTATTATTTTCCAGGGGACTTTTAACTGCCAGGGCGACCCATGTGTTATCTCTAAACTTCAGCAAGTACACAATATAAAGCATAAAAAAAGGGCTGCAGTAAAGAAAAAAGTCTCGGTGCATCTAAATTACCTATTCCTTTGAATGAAGTGCCTTAGAAAGCTCACTTTTGGTCTATAATAAGGAGTAATATCGACTAGACAAGTTCCTAAACTATGAAAACAATTAGCCATCAATACAAACTCTGGCTTTCGGAGAATCCCGGGATTAAAGCCCGAAATTATCTGAATATTTATTACGGTTAAGTTCAAGGCAAAGCCTTTTCAAAATACCAAACAAAAGGAGTCCTTTATTGAGTACTTAACCTTAGACTCTTCTTAACAAATTCTAAAACATCTTGTAAAGGTACCCATTTTTAGTTAAAAGAAAGGGAACCCAAAAACGAGTAAGGTTTCTTTTACTTTTTAGTCATGCAGTGGTGTAGGTAAGAACTGGACAATATTTGTATGTAATCACGGAATCCTTTGTATAATAAAATTGTGTTTTGGGTTTTTTACCCTTTTTTGTAGCTATTTCACCCTATAAAATTGGAGATTCTCCGTGGGCTAAAAAAGTGGATCGCATTAGTACAAAAAGGGTGTAAGAAATTGCAGAGGTAAAATGCAATTTCAACAACAGATTGTGATTTGAAGCATTTATACTTATATAGAGGCCCCCAAGTATTCTACAACTACAGTTAATAAAAACGAAACTTAATTGAATAAAAGCCGCGGGTTCAAGTCCAACCAAAGAGCTTCCGCTTTCTAAAAATCTATAAAGACTCCACTTTTCCGCCTTATTTTTAGAATTTCGCGCTTGTTTCTTGGCTCGCGTGTTTTTAGATCTTGTATTCAGAATTTACACAATGACTCATTACGGAAATTACTTAGTTTCACTTTCTTCATCTTTGAATTTCACTCCAAATTCCGAATACTAGAGTTAGAGTTTCATAACACTTCTACTAAGGAAAGGAGAAAACCCCCACCTTGTAAACTTGTAAAAGAGCTCCGAGCACCCCTTTAAATTAAAAGAGAAGTTTCCCTCTCTTGACTTAATCCCAAAATAGTCAGATTCTTACAAAAAAAATTTTGTACAAATTAGGCACTTTGTAGGGCCCACAAAAGCAACTCAAACCTCTTTTTATTATACTTTTCTACATTTTAAGAAAAGATTTTTTTTTTTGGCGAAGAAAGATAAAACAAGTTTTTTCTATCTATAGCCCTTACCTTTAGGGATTGAAAACCCAGAAACAAACGGAACAACAAGTAAACAAACTCCTACTCACACCCTCTATATTTACCCAAACCTTGAGACTCTAAAACAAGAGTCAAATTCCTTTCTAAAAGGTTTAGGGCTTACTTTTAGGAAAAAGACAGCTTAATTAAGAGGACTTCCCCGTTCAGGGTTTTTTAACTTTATAAACTAAACCGGAAGGAGTCTAAAATAGAAGGACCCTTTATCTTGTAAAACCCTATAGTAAACTTCCCCTCTTTACCTCTTAGAACCTATAAAACAGGTATACTTTTATTGTAGTTATAGTAAACTTATTTATAAACTTAGAGAGTTCCTCTTAAGAAAACTAGAACAATTAAACTTAAGAACAATAGATAATACGGGTTCTCCTGGCTTAAGACTGGGTATTACTAGTTCTTTTTCTAAGGATAAAATACATTATAGACCAAAAACCTCTATAAAACAATCTAACTCTCTCTATTTTCTTAATCCCCTAAACAAAAAAATTAACATTAAACTTCTTTAGCTCTAAAAAAGCGAAATTCCGTAACTTCATTTACTTGCTGTAAACTCCTTAACTTTAATTCCTTGGAAAGGGTCTCTTAATTATTCACCCAAGACTGGGTTCTATATCTCATTAGTTGAAACAAGAATTCTTACTTTGAATAAAATGAAAGCAGATTTATTTAAATTTCTTGCTGGAAAGCTTCAAAAAAGAGCATAGAAACCTTAACCTTGACAAGTCTCATACGCGCTTTATACTATTTCCAGAAGCAAACAAGGGCTTAGTTCCTTATATTCTAGATATCTAAAGACCCCGGATTAGTTACTTTATAAACTTGTACCTTGCTCAGTAAAAATTTGACTTACTTACAATCCTCTTGCCCAGTTAACTATAACGTAAAAGTTTCTACCTCGACAAAGATAGTATGACTACCAGACCTCCCTTTTGTCAGAACCCCCCTCTTAAATCTTTTAAATACGAAAACTTTAAAGGAAATCTTAATCTTAATTTTGTAGATAGTCTTACTTTTTACCTGCCAGAAATCCTATTGTATTATTCCTTATCTGAGTAAGTGGTTCTTAGTTAACAAAGAGCAAAGCTTATAGAATAGAATCCGGGTCAGTTTACGGAGTACAGTAACAGAGTAAGACACAGGTTCTAATCCCAAAGCACTTATAGGTAAGACTAAGAAAGATATATCTCCTTATTAGGAATCCCCTAACCCTTAAGGATACTAAAAAAGGGTAGCGTATAGTAAAGCACTAAGATACAGACTTAATTTAGGTAATACACGATTCTAACCGGGTTTCTTCAGCAAAGAATAAGGTTCGCTCCAGAGAAGCTTATTAAAAGAATGCCCCCTTTCTAGAAACAATTACAAGAGATTCCGAATTTAAAGAAGGATCCCCCGCAGTAAATTAATCCTAGCCTCTATTAGATTTAGTAGATATAAAACAATAAGCAGAGTCCCTTGGGTAACAAAAAATCAGACAAATAAGTTTGAATTCTTCACGAAGTATCTGCAAAACGTAACATATATTTTATAGAGTTGGGCTAGTATATACTTAGTAAGACGAGACTTTGGAAGTGGCAATCTTACTAGATAATAAGGTGATCCCAGATAGGGAAAACCCCTCTTTTATACTTCCCTTACTTAGTATACTGACTTAAACAAGAAGCTTTTTGGATAACTTCTATCTTGTAAAACCCTTTTTAACTGGATCCAGGAAGATAAGAAAACTCCCCCTGCTTCTTTATATTTACTCAATTTTTAGATCTTGCTAACTAGAATCAGGGGCCGCATTTCAGGAGGATTTGCCTTTTTACCCCCGAGGATAGGGATTAAAATAGAAAATATCAGAAGATTTTCTCGCTTTTTTATTTATTAGTAATATCCAAATGAGGATAAGATTTTGTTGTTTATCCGAAACCGGGTAAACCTAAGCAAGTTTATTATATACCATAAAGCAGGGCTCTACGGTATCCCTTTAAAATGAAAGAGAGGTCTCGTTTAAGGAAATTTTTAACTCAAGTAAACAGGAACTCTTTTAGCTTTTAGAAAAAATTATTAAGTAATGAGATCTAAATTAGAGTTCCCCTTTACTATAGAATAGTCGAGGACTAAGGCATACTTGAAATGAAAGAATCCTTATAATTATCTATTTTAAGACTTACCTTATATGTTGTAGTAGCAACTAGAACCTAGGCACTTTTTTGTATTAAGACTTTAGAAATTCCTTATTTAGTTATCACAAAAGGAGTAGATTCTCAAATTCTAAAAAAGGTACAAGAACTTAATCTAAATCTTATAGGGAGGCCGCGGGTTCTGAAATCGAGATATATAGATATAGTACAGCCCTGGGTTAGTCGTTGGCTAGTTAGGGTAGGAGCTCCCTATTTTTTTTTACAGAGGAGGTTAGAAAAAGTAGGGACTTTGATTGCATTACCCGTGTAAAAATTAAGAATAGCTACTTGTTAACTGGGTATCTCTGCCCCCAAATTTTGTTGCTTTAGAACCTGTTATACAAAATTCGATTCTATGTTGGTTTAACCCAAAGGAGTCCTTTTTATAGAATGCAGAAAAAGGTATAACCGACCCCTTATATTTCCTTGCAAGTTAGTACTTAGGGATCTACTAAAAATAAAAACTGCTATTATTTTATAGAGGATTCACTGTGAGGGCATAAAACTGAAATTCTAGCCTACCGTTTCACAGCACCCTTATTTAGTACTTTTATAAATCTCCCTCGCTCTGCTACAGTCAGGTACACTAACTATCCCAGGTCCTCTAAGGCGCTCTGTCTTCTGTATACCAAAAATAACTAAAGGAACTGTTCAGATATTTAGGTCTGGGACTAGAAAAGCGGAATTAGATATATAAGCAAGATTATGCCAGTTAAATAATAAAGAATCAAAAGGAACAGTACAGCTTATCAAAGAATAATTTTACTAATGTTATAAAGGTCTAATTCAATTTAGTTGCTAATAAGTGAGGACTTTAATAACGCGGTTTAAGGTTTCGTATACATATGTTTTAAAGGGGTTCTAATTTTAATTAATTCTACTCTTGGTACAAACAAAGGCTTCCGTGATTGTTTTAGATTCTTCTTAGTCTAATAGGCTAAGCCCTGTAATAGATATTCGCAGGTTCTAGATTTACAACTTTTAAATTAAGGAGGGGGTCTAAATAACAATAGAACTTCTTTCAAGCGGACATTCCTTTGGCTGAAGACTCTTAGCTTTAAATCCAAGTTTAAACTATAAAAGTAAGTTCAAGCAGGACGGGTCCTCTTTATTTTACTATGCGATAATTTTTACAGAATATCCTGATATAAAAAAGTCAAAGGCAAGCTAAGCGGTTTGGTTAGGTTTACGCTACTAGACTAGAAAATATCCTCGAGTTTCCTTAGTTTGGTACTGCTTTCATTTTAAGTTTGCAGCTTACATATCAAGGGTATCTTCTACGGACTTAATAATACCGGTTCCCTTTTTATCCCTTTTTAGAACGCTCGGCCGGAAAAGGGGGCACCTGTATTATCTACTCGTGGGTAAACCTAGAATTGGTACGTAATTGGGCAATTTTTTTAGGGGTCTAACAAACTTGTAAGGGCTGTCCTAGAAGATCAACTCTTAAGTCAATGAAACGCCCTTTTATCTTTTATTTACTAGTATCTGAGACTCACTTACGCGACTCACATTTTTTGAACTGTAGTCTATTCTTCATATTCTAATGATAAAGGTCCCTTTTTATTAAAGATTTTTGAGTGCAAGAAAAAGGATTCGTGTTATTTTTGGGTATCCATATAAAATGAGAATTATCAAGCAAGAAACTCGTTTGTTAGGTCCAAGTGGAATTCCTTTCAAGTTTCTTTTTTAATTATCTGCGTAGAAATAGACTCTAAAAACCACCCACTAATAAAGTCTAGCAGTAGTAAAACTTTCTATGCAATGTACTCACCTTCTTTATAATTTATTTAGTGAGCAGCTTTTTCTGTTGAGAATACGGGCAAAACAAAATAGAATTTTCAATGAAAAATTTCTTTAGACTTAGAACTGGGTGGGAGCTCCTTATCTAAAAGATACCTTGCATACATACACATTTTATCGGATAAAGCTTTTTAGTTAATTAGAATTGTAGTGTAACGGATAGTAAGAAATAAAGGGAGTTTCGACTATTAAGACACGGGATCCTAAAATTTAGGAGTTTTTTTGGTTTTATATACTGAGTTCAGGACTGATCGTTTAGGTTTGTTTCTAACAAGTAGTAATACCCTTTTGCCATCTTATATTTTACTTATTAATGAGTTCTAGGAGTATCCGTTTAAAGCTCCTATAGATCGGTTTTATAGCTTTTCTGGATTTTAGATTCCTCTCCAATATTCCATAGTAAGGCGCGTTGTAGCTTCATTTAAAAAAGGAAATCCGCTAATTTCCTTAAAACTTGCAAGCCTTGCACGGGATTATTATAACTCTATATGCTCTAATCCCATAAGGACCTTGTTATTATTACTCAGTATATTCCTTTTCTATCGTCGCCGCATTAAATTGCGCGTAGGACTCCCTTATCTGCCACGGGTTTATAGTAGCTAAATTTAAGCTTCCCTAGTTTTTTAGGAACCCTTTCTATTCTAGAATAAAGAGAATACGTGTCGTAGTACTTC
This sequence comes from Pelargonium tetragonum, assembly GCA_036897445.1. Taxonomy (NCBI): domain Eukaryota; kingdom Viridiplantae; phylum Streptophyta; class Magnoliopsida; order Geraniales; family Geraniaceae; genus Pelargonium; species Pelargonium tetragonum. The sequence continues at coordinate 81,595 of JAYMTL010000004.1, forward strand.
CTTAAAAAGGACTTTGAGGAAATTCATTTTATATAGTAAAAACTTCAGTAAATCTCGAAAAATGGCTGGCTCATATTATATAGCACGAAAATCTTATCTTAATAGAACGCGTTTTAAATAATTAATAAATACAAAAATTGGCTCATTGCCGGCAGGGGTTTTAATATTTAGTTAAGCTGCAGGTAAATAATCGTACGTATGGAAACACTTACAAAAGTATAGGTTTCCTAATTATCATTATCTTATCATCTGTTACAAAAGCTAGTAAATAGAATCTCCCTTCAGCAGCATAGGAAGCAATGCTTTACTAAACTAAAAGGAAGCCCAATACTGGAATTTTTATACTATAATATTGGACTCTCCTTCAGTAAACAGCGGATATCTTTTTGGTCTTTTTCCGTTCAGGAGCCTCTCAAGGATACCCAATTTCTTTATCAACAAGGTATACGTTATAGATAATGATAATCCTTCAATTAAGTAAGGTTTTTTGTACCATAACTAAAACTCTTTAAAAAGCAACTTATTCAATATTAAAATTCCGCCTGTTGCCTCGCTTATTTAACTCTACCTTTAAGTTTTCTCTTGTCTTTCCTATATGAGGGAAGTGGTAAGTCGTCGGCTTTTGTCTAAAATATTTAAGTTAAATGTAAAAACGCGCGTAAAGAATTGAAATAGAATGTCGTTATGATGAACAAAATCTCTGATAGGGCTATTCCCTATTTAAATTAAGGAACCGCTTTTATGAGGACTTTCTTTTCCTAAAGTGTAATGCAGAAAAAGTTTTAACTTATATAGCAGGTAGTAGGGGTATCTACAATAGCTACAGCTGCATTATAAAATCACAAAGAGTCCACTCTAAGGTTACACCTAAATATCTTTCCGTATCAGCAGTTTTTAAACTTTTAAGCCTAAGATTAAAAGGGGACTCTAAATATAAAAAGCCTTTGTACCTAAGCTCTCTAGTTAGGATAAGAGACTCGTCCAACCTTTTTCTTGGTGGAAGGATCCGTAACAGCGTTATGTTCTATATTAAGGAAGGGATCCCCCTCTTTATACAGCCCCTTCCTGAAAGCAAGTAAAAGCATAGGGAATCTAAATAGCTCTAGGGTTTTCTGTTCAAGGATTTCTCAAGCTTTCTAACCCTTTTTGTCGCCACTATATGTTTTTGGTTATGGTATATGGATAAACTTAATTCGTAAATCAAGAAATTTTGCCAAACCTCTATCGTTAATGAGATATTAAGGATACTCTTTTTTCTTACTGAACTGCTCCCTCGTAGCTCAGGGTGTAGTATACTCCATCCTCAAATTAATAAGAAATTCCCAAAATTCCTGATTAGAACTGGTAATAGCAATAGAAATTTGTGCAAGAAACTCCTATTCTAGTTTATAGGATCTATGAAAAGTCCTATTCTCACTTGTTGATGTTTCCGCTGAAAGAGATCTCGTGTAGCTGCCTTATTCTTAAAAACACACTGCATCTTCCTTGTGCTGTTACTACAAAAGGCCTATCAATAGCTGTAAAAGAATCCTTATAAGTCTAAGTTCCATTAGCTTCTTTACGCATCAAGACAAAGGGAGTAAGAAAAAACTTCTTTATATCTATCTATTCTATGCATTGATTGTTATACTTGACTGCTAAACGAATACAAGAAAATCTACAAAACACGCAAAATAAAGTATCTAAATCTTCTAGGTACAACAGCGGGGGAAAATACAGCACTAATCAAGATGTAGAAAAGTCACCGTTGATACTGAAGTGTAGAAATCCAACTTTTGAAAGCATATCTTAAAACCTCTTTCTTACTCTATTTTATATAGAAGAGAGTCAATCTACAGCAAGAGTGTCTGGTACCTACTTTTTAGATTAAGGTCGATATACCCTTACCTTAGCGGGCTATTCCGAGAAAAAGGTGCCTCTTTAATATGGACTAAGAGATACGCTGGTAGCTAAGATTTTTGTTCTTTAAAACTATATGTGGACTTACCCATGAATGATATCACAAGATTAACAAGTTATTTATTAAAGGTTTATTTTATGCAGAATAAAAAGGAGCCTAAATTCTTTCTATAGTGGGTCTCTAAAGCAAATAAGGAGAAGCTAAAGTAAGATGTTTTGTAAAGGTAATTTTCCAGGAGCAAGGGCCTTACTGAGATTCTGGGTTACATAAACAAAAATCTTTACAAGTTTGAATATATAGTTATGCTTGGGCCCCTCTTGTAAAGTCCCGGGCTGTGCTTTTACTCTATCTGCAGGAAAACTTATAAACTTAAAAGTTCCTGTTGTAGGGCACTCTCTAAAGCTATACAAATAGGAGGCTTCTTTCTTCTCATGCTACTGACCGAGCTAAAGCACTAGAAAGAAATTTGTAATAAGCTAGCCAAGAGAACTTCGTGAAAAAGCCCCTTTTCTTATTTGAGCCTTAGTTTGAAAAATTTTGACTTTAGACTCTACTTTATTAGTGGTCTCTTCTCTTACGGGAGATTTCAAAATGGGTAATTTAGTATATAGATTATATCCAGTAAATGCAAACAAAAGCTTCCGTCTTATGGTAAAAAGGGGCACAAGGGATTTTAGTGGCAGAACATGGGATAAGTTCTCGTTCTTTTACTTTTAACTGGACTTTCTTCCCCATATTTCTAGTATTTAGTTTTGATCTAGGGTACAAAAGTCTTGTATTTAGTATAAAAGCCTGTTAAAAAGTAGTTTACATGAAATAGGGTGGAAATACCCCTAATATTAACAGGGAATTCCTGATATTGGGAAAGCTAATTTTTTGAGCAAGAGTTTTTATTAAAGTATATCATGGGAACGCCTAAAGTCAAAATAGAAAGTCCAGGAGGGATACACTAGAGTTTCCTTTAAATTAACGGGATCCCGGTTTAATATCTTTCCTCTCTTGTATTTCATTTATTAATTATTTAAGATTTAGCTTTTACATTTTTGCTTCTTAGAGCATCTTTGTTTATTACACTTATAAGGTAAGGGGTAGCTGTTCTAACTAAAACACTTTATATCTCATTCCATAAAATCTAACTTATAATAGCGTTCGGGATAAATCTTTCTTTAAATATCCTGGCTACCTATTCACCTTGAAAGACCCTGCAAAAAGTAAGACTCAAAAGCAAGGCAAAAGCCTAGAAAAGTACTAAATCCTTTTGACCATTCCGTGATATCATATCCTTTTAATTAGCGACTCTCTTATATCTTTTCTTTTGTAGATTTAAGTCCTATAAAAAACCTTTTCAGTATTAAGTTCTTTATAATGCTGCTTTTTTAGACCCCAGAGTTCCGACTATTAGGGCAGCTCAAAAACTCCTAAAAAATAGAAATTGGGTACACATAAGAAAATGTGGGAAGACTCATAGGAGAGACTCTAAAAACTAAGATCTCAGGAGCTTTCTTAATGTATAAAAGAAACTTCATCTACTAAATGAAACACTATCTAAGTCCTTTTACAGATAACAGATAGTGGGTTAGTGTAATACTAAAGTCCTTTGCATTATACCTATAACTAAAACTCCCTTTTTACTAGAGAAAGTTTTGAAAGGAATCGAAGCTAACCTAAAAAGGGCCTAGTTCTAAAGCTTATAAGTCGTTTCGAAAATACAGGACAACCTAAACTCGTTTATAAGATATGATATATAATATAAGTATCCAGTACAGGTAACAGAAAAAAATTTTGGAAACATTTTCAAAAGGTACCTCCAAGGAACTCTATTTATTAATGTTTCAGGGATTCCTAGTCGAAAGAAGATTCCTGTAAATCGGATTTTCATCATTTTAATATAAGGTAATCCACAAATAGAAATACGGCTCTAAAGTCTAGTATATACCTCCTCCGTTATTCTTCACTTTTTAATACTGTAGGATTAAGTCCATTAAAGTAAGTATACTTTATTAGTTGCCTTTCTGGGGACTTCTTTTCCAGCTGCGGGTCTATAAAGAATTAGAGATTTAGGGGTTGCATTCCGATTTTATGTATTTTATAAGACCTAGACATTGTAAAGAGAATTTGACTTGTGTAAGAGAGGCGTAGTTCCGAAGAAAAGCTTAGGAGTTAAGAAACGTAGTCTGAATAAGTATGCTACAGATACATAGTAGTAACATTACAGAAAAAGTTTTTGTTAAGAAACAAGATATACCTCAGCATAAAGAGTACAACTAAGACAGGTATAAGAGCTTATAGGGAAGGTGTCACCTAAGAGGTGTAAGAGTTAGGTTACAAGGAGGTTTTTGACTCTTAATTGTTAGTGTATCTCTTTATAGCTTTCGGAATTCTGGTATGCCTTAGGATAGGGATTCCCGCCTATTTATCTTTTTCCGCATTTAAGTCTTAGTTTTGCAAGGCACAAAAAGCTTTTGTCAGAGCCTCTTGATTTTTGTTATTAATTAGCATCTTGCATTTTTAATAAGTACAAGATCTTTTTCGTTTTCAATTTACTCGGTAAAGCATCGGTAAAACAAGGGTTTAAATCTCATAGAAATTTTGGTTTTAACAAGAGAAACAATTTCAGAAGTTTTTGACATTTAAGGAAGGCACAATTAGATCTAAGTAGGACTTTTAAAAGAAAGATACTTATCCTTTTAGTTATATTTGGTGTCAGAATTTTATCTTAATACGCTATAACTAGATAGGAAACATGTAAACTATGTGATTTCCTTTTAATTCTACAATTTATGGAATGACTCAATTCACACTGAGATAAAAGTTTTAGTCAAGAAATTCTCGTGAAATTCTTTTTAGTTAAGTTGAGTGTGAAAACTTATTCATTTTAAGAGGTGTATTTCCCTTTAAATGTATCTAGGAGGAAGCCCGGATTATAGATATCCTCTATTCTAGGCTTCTTCTTGATCTGGAACAAATTACTGAATTTTCTAGTCCTTACCAGCTTGCTTTTCTTAAAGAGTCTTCCTATCTTAGGTATTATCTAGTTGTGGATCCTACCTTTTTACTTGAGTTCGCACGAACGAAATAGAAGTCCAATGATCCCAGATATCACAGGGTGTTTGGAACCTGTGTGTTGGCTTTTGAAAAGTTAGTGTGATGCAATTTAAAGGATTTCAGTAGAGAGAATTTATAGACTACTTACTAGAACTAAAAGCACAATATTTAGCTAAAAGTTCTTGTAATAGGTTTTTACAAGGTTTACTTCTTAAATGAAAGAGAGGTTTCGAACCAACGCGCGTAGCTGTCAAAATTAGGTGCAATGTTTTTTTTTGAATCAAAACATAAATATCTTTTCTTTTTAAGTTAAGAGAGTCAGTAAACAGTACATTAAGTAAAACAAGGGGACTGTATAAAGATCAATTATCTTTCTATAAAAAGGGCTCTTTAAATGTGATAAGCTTTCTTCTTTATATGTCCTATCGCACCGCTTAGTCTCCATGTAGAATTACATGTTAACTAAAAATTTCGGAGAAAGTAACTCACTGTAAAACTCGCCTAATCAAAAGGGGAGGGAGACAGTTAAAACTAACGAAAGTGCTTTATACTCTAGAATGAAAAGAAACCCTTCCTTACAAATTAATGTATTTAACTAGAATCTATAAGGAGAAATTCTGTCTGGCACGCTCAGAATAAGATATATATATACATGTTTATCATCCCCTTCTTAAATAAAAGCCTAACTCATATCAAATAAAGCTTTATTTAGACTTAGTAAGATCCCGCGCTCCGTCCTTCATTGGTTAAATCAAAACTGTACTTTATCAATATACAAAGGTTCAAGTCCCGCTTCTCTGATGATGAACTTACTCTCTGTTTTCTTTTCTGGGTCATGGAATATTCTCGAGTAACAGAATCTTAATTAACGAAATAAATAGGAGTTTCAAATCTTATTCTTTAATTTCCTTCTAGGCGCCTCCAAGTAATAATAAGTAATAAGCGTATACGTATTAGATTTAGTAACTCCTAAAATTCTGAGAAATTTAACTAGTCCGGATAAGAAAATTTCTGCTGAAATAACCCTAAGACTAAATGAAATTGAAGGGTCGGCAGCCTATCTATCAGGGATTTGAACCTGCGAGATTTTTACTAGAATGAAATTGCTCTACCCCAAATCTGTTATAAATTACTGCTATATAAACTTGACTTTCTTGGAGCTAGCTTAAGCATTTCTTTGTATCTAACTATTTAAGCGATTCCTTATTACCCTGTCTTTACTTAAATTTCTTTCTTATAAGCACTAACTAAGGAACTCTCGTGAAATCCCTGCTTTCTTGGAAATTGCAGCCACGAATTCTTTAGGTTAGGTAAACAACTCTTTATATATTATAAAGAATTCCAATCTTACTTTTAATTTGACTCAAGCGCCTTAAAAGGGAATCAACTAACACTAGTAAATTAGAGATGGCAAGCTTCCTACTCTCTATGTTAAAGTTTAGTACGAGATTGCTTCACCGAACACCTTGGTATTAACCAACTCCCTAAACTATATCTTAAAGGAATCCAGTAAGACAAGGGTTATAATCCCATAAAATTCTCCTTCACTTATTTTGTTACTCTTATAAGAATAGCTTGTTGTTTCCTAATACCTATTTTGAAAGCTATACTTCTTCCTAGTCTTTTTACTTTATTAGGCCCAGAACTACACCTTTCTTGACTTGATACCTACAACTTTCTTATGAGCTAGACCTCTCTCAAGCTTCATAATACCTGCGGATAAACTCAACTTAGAAGCTAGACTCTGTACTCTATCCCTATCTTAATCTTTAAAAAACTTTCTTAAGACCAACCCAACAGGAAACCCAGCTAACTTGAAAAGGGACATGAAAAAGCCCTGCTTGTTAAGGAAATTCTGATTCTATTGTGGAGTAAGCCTTTAACTTAGTATTACTGATGCCCTAAATCTAGAGTACGAAAAAGCTGGAACTCCTGTCTGGTTTTACTTAGTTATCAAATTTCCTGCTATCCTGAGGGGATCAACTTCTTAAAAAACGCATGAGTTCAAGTCCCATACAATGTAAGAGAGACCTCCTAAATGATATCTTAAGGCTGCACTAAGACAAAGCGCACGCTATCTATATAAACTTATAGGCGCTTCAAAGAAAACTTATTAACTAAGACAATAGGTTATAATCTCAAACTCAGATAACTTTAAGCTAACGCTAATTTATAGTACTTCTAAGACTAAGAAATATCTAAAAAGTTATCCCTGTTTTAAGAATTCCCCTAAACATATAAACTCAAACAACTTCTTTTACTGGAAATTTCTTGCTTTAGCTCTCTTATTACTTAGCGCATCTTTCTTACTATCCAGGGTTCCCTTTACCAGTACCGAGATTAGAAAAAAGCCTTTTACTTTACGCCCCTTACCCGAAAAATGACTTTAGTTACTTTATTCCATAACACATCTCTATTTTTTACTATCCCAGTAACAAAATAAAACAAGTATAATAAGAAGAAAGCAACCCTCTTTGTTAAGCCTTGTCCCTGGACTTTAAAAGATTATTAAATTCTTCATAGTAAGGACACTAGGCCCCGCTATATAAGGCAAAAAAAAGAGCTTTCTAGAGAGATATAAAGGAAACTTCTTCCTGTCTTTTGTTGTTACTGCTATAAAGAGGGTAGGCCCTGTAGAGTCTAGAGAAGGTTACTGTACCTGACTCTGCGAAAAGAGGTAATGTAATTAGTATACTAGATAGAACAGGAATACCCTATAGCCCACCCACTACTTCATACGCTTACTTGCTGTCCTTGCTGTCAACATTCCTGCCAGCTAAAAATCCGCTAACCCCTAATAATTTGCCTTTCAAAGTTTCTTCTTCCTTGTAAAAACACAGAGATCCTTCTATTCTATATGTTCTTGCTTTTGGTCCTAGGAAGCTTCTGAACTAGACTTTACTTTTGACTCCCATTTATTATAGCCCTAAGAAACTAACTAAGAAGAGGTAATAACCTTAAAGTAATATAACAACTAAAATAAGTTCTATTACCTATTACAATACAATAACTAAATACAAGACTATAACTATACTGTAAAAAAACCTTAGTATAAGTGTATTACATTGGGAAATAGGGACAGCTAGGGGCCCCCGGGATAGTTATGTCAGTTATAAGACTAAGGCTCTAAAGTTCAGACACTCCGCTTTAGTTTAGCTTGAAAGTCCTTTTCATGCGACTCGGGCTTAATAAAAGTTTCTCTGGCCGACCTATCTTTATTTTTGAAACAAAGAGGCTACCCGCTTTAGTACCCTGTGTAAGCGATGTGATCTAACAAGGCCTTATAACGGAAATCCTAAAATTCTTTTACCTTTATTTGAAGGTCTTGATTAAGTGAGATAAAAATTTCTTAAATACCCAGAATTTTCTAACTTTTTTGAATTGGGATAACCTCAATTGAAGTGAGTTTTATTGCACTAGTCCCGGACTAAAAAGAGCTTCGTAGATTTCTAAGGATTTTTACTGCAGTCCTTTCCTTCTTTTTCTAATAGACACTACCCTTCAAGTCGAGAATACGCGTTAATTTAATATTTGGAAACTCAAAACCGAAGACGGAGAACCTATAAAGAAAGGGGCCCTTGCAAATAAAGAAAATTTATATGTTGGTTATATCTACTACTTATCAAAAACCTCGTCAGTAAAAGGCTCCCCTCTTGTAAGTGAGTCAATTTGTTAAGAGTTAATGCTATTTATATATATTACCTTTTAATAACGCAACTTTGACCGAATGAATATTTTAGACTTCTATTCACGTTGAAACACTAAAAAAGCTTCCACTATTAGATAAGGATTCCGGCTTGTATCAAAAAAGCCCTAAAAACAGGCACTTCCAAAGCTTCGATAGGAAATTACCCTTTAGTTCTCTCTACTTTTGTGTCCTTACCACATCATCTTTTATTTGACCTTGTTAACTTAATAATAAAGTTTAAGGCGCACAAGGAAAACCCCTTAAATCTTAATTACTATCCGATGAAACCTGAGATCAGAGCTCAGAGGAACACAAAACTCTTCCTTAAGAGCTGCTTTAACCTGGAAATTCAAGAATAAACTACATATTGTAAAGAGTTTCTCAAAAGGCTTAAAAAAAGGATTGAGGGCTTCTGCCTTCGAGAGTCTTTATCTCTAAATGTAAAAAAACTGATATACTGATTTTCGTTCTATTATTTTATATATTCTCTGGTTCCTAATCCACGATACTTTAAATTTCCTTTTATCCTGTGAGAAGCGAAAACGCCTGAATGTACTCCCATTTAAAAACCTTCCTCAAAAGGAAACCTCTTTTACAATTCCTGCAATTCCTTAGAGATTTTACAAATGAAACTGACATTTAAGGCTTTAGATTTAGATAGAAACCTTTCCAGACTGTACTTTTTTCTTCTTAAGACTCCATTTTAATTTAACTAACGAAGAAAATTTCTATTTAACCTGCTAAAGGGTAAAGGGAAAATTGACTAATACAGGATTTGTTCTACCTATAGAATCTACAAACTATTACAAATTTCTTAAAAGCAGGGATCCTTCTTTATTTTAGAAAATACTGGCAATTTGAGAAGCTTTTTTTAGGACATTGGTAAATAAAGAGTTTATTAATAGAACTGCTAAGGGTATTGTCCCTTTTTCATTTTTGTAGTGATACTTGGGCAAGCTTATTCTAGGAAGGAGTAACCTCCCCGCGCTAAAGATTTAGGTATGAGAGAAAAGGATTCGCGCTCTTGAAAAGTTTTATACTGCTCCGAAAATGTCCTAGTAATCCTTATAGGGGTCACTTTCCCGGCTTTGCTTTTTATACTAAATAAAGCCCTATCTTCATAATCTTGGCTTAACTTACGTAAAAAGAGGGCTCTAATTATCCTTATCCCGGCTGTAAAAGAAAGAATGGAATTTATAATATTCTTTTTTATTTCATTCCAATGTATATAATGTCTATTTTATTTCAATCTAGATGACTAATCAAGTAAGGGTTTGTTTGCCTTTTCTAAGGTATGCAAAAAAGGTTTTTGTTCTTTAATAATAATCACTCGGCTTTTGTGTTGTTTAACTATAAATGAAAAATGTCAGCATTGACTTTCTATAACTAACTAACTAAAAAGAAATGAAACCGTAGGAACGAGAGAAGTCCTTTGTTTCTTGTATTTATAAGTTGACTGCTCTGCTAACTTTTTCTATTTGTTATAAACTAAGAGTTATTAAATAAAGGGCTCCGCGATAGAATTAAAAGAAAGCTTATAAAGTTATTACATTGGAGCACGCAGACTTCCTTTTATACTAACTTTACCCGTTTGATTGGACAACCCGCTTATATTATAAGGTTCTGGCGCTACCAAAAAGGACTTACTTAATTCAAAGCACGGCTTTATAGTTCTAAAAAGGGATGCATTATATAAATCTTAATTGGTCAAACAAAGCTCACCTACTTCTAGGTAAGGATAAGGAACTTAAGATAGGAGTCATGATTTAGACTCTAATTTTAACGGGCTCTTCCAAGTCAAAAAAGGGTCTCTCATGCGGGGTCCTGCGGGTCTTTTTCTTCAAAAAGACCTCTAAAGTCTTTGTCAAGTCTCCGGATTAAGGGTAGCTTGACTTTTTGGTGTAATGGAAGAAATCGGGTTATAAAAGTCTTTTCAGTTTCGAGTAGAAAAAATTTTCTAGGTTAGTTATTAAAAAATACAAATTGGTTTGTATAAACCCTCTTTACTCGAATATCGGGCTAAGTCTATAAAGGGTTCTTTTATTCTTATATTCTTACGGCAGTTTAAGTCAGTACAGAAAAACCCTAACCGTGCCTATTTAAATGCGCTATAAGTCGGAGTACCTTATGTAGTCTTTTTTTATATTTCCGTGCGTTTTTACATATACTTTAATTCTACCTATTTTTATTTTAAGGAAACAAGTTAAGTCTAGCTAGCTACATTTTTGGGACGGATTGCCGGTGTTGGAGTTTAGTTAGGATTGATAGGTATTTGAATTAAAAGTTTTCTTTCAATTACTCAGAATCCTAGGCTTTGACGAACTGCTTATAGAAATAATAGTAAAAATAGCTTACCGGGAATGATAGTTATCATAAGAAAGAAAACCCTACCTTAATGAGAATTTTGATTTAATACTTGCAATCTAACTAAGAAGACTGATCCCAGATACTAAACTACTAAAAATACAAGGACTCAAGCCTCTCTGAGATATCGTAGGTAAGGGCACAAATACATTAGAAAGCCAACCCAGGCAGACGCCGCTGAACTTTATTACGGGACAGAAGCTGCGCGTGCAGTAAGGAAGTGAGTATTATACTCATTGGTTGACAAATTGAAAAGGGTTGAATACAATCTACTTTGTATGGCGTATCGTGTTATTATAATAAAGTAAGGTAATGCCGCTTAGAATAGGAAGCTATAAAATCGATAAAGGGGTTCCATTTCATATGCTCCCTTGAGTAATAATAAAGCTTAGACTTTTAGTTCAGATAGACCCTATCAGATATGAATTGAAAAAAAAAACTAGAGCTGAAAGTTGGCGGAGAAACGGCTCTCTATTTCTTAGTACTTACCAGGTTCTCTACTATATCTTTATACGCCATACCCTTATAGAATAGAAACCCTTTACTTAGTAGCGGATACACCGTAGGTAAAAGTAAAAAGAATTTTGTGAACCTAACTTCTAAAAATTCTTAATAAAGCCTATTACTAGACAAAATCCTTGTGAGGCAACTATTAACTTCTAGTTAAAAAGAAAGTCCGTAATTAAATAGAGTTAATAATAACCTTATTTACTGGAAAGCCCAGGAGTAAACTGGAATACTAATATAGATATAGAACAAAGGGGACCTAAGCCTTGCCTTGAAAAGTCAAAACTTGTAAATCCGGAGCACAAGACCGTCCCTAGATTTTCTAACGTAAACCAGCTCAAATTCTTCGAGCAAATGATAAAGCCCAGCTTTTGCCTATTCTGCAAAGTAACGGGCAGCAGTTAAAGAGAATTAAACTTAGGATATCCGTTTGGGGCCCCTCTTGAGAACTCATTCATATTAAAGCCTTAATTTAAGTTAAGGGCAAAAAACTCTTGATTAGTAAAAGAACCTCTACCACTCCCAAAATGACGCCTCCGGAACAAGAATTTCGCAAGAACTCTCTTTACCACCAAATTGACTTTTTATAACAACTCCTAGCGCAGCAACCAGAAAATCTCGGCTTTTTCTTGAATACTTCCAAGTTTGACTTTACATACTACCCTTTACTCGTTCAACTTTTCATAAAAGTTCTTTTGTGCTCTATAACTTCTAGATAACTCTAACAGGAGAGCCTTATGTATATTTCAAAAAAATTCTATCTAGAGACAGTAGCTTGTAGTAAATTTTTCAAGAGTCAAACTTCGTCATTTCAGTAGGGAAGTTGTGCATATTTTTATTTTAAGAGTTACTAATTATTGTCCAAAGTTCAAATTTGGGCTGTTGGGATTACTCTATGTTAGGGCTGCCCAGACAGAAGCGAAAGGTACTGAGTCTGGGTCTCCGTGGATACGAGAGTAATTAGTTATTACTAAGGTAAAGAGATAACAGAGAAATAAAAGAATACTGCTAGTTTTTGTTAAGGTCCATATCTAATCTAAAAAGAAATTTCTAAGATAAATTAAGAGTGGTAGGGGCCCCCTAAAAAAAGACTAAAGAAAGCTCCGACAGTTATTTCTCTGAAAATGCACCATCTCACGTTTTGAACCTATGTCTTAAAAACTTAAGTGTACTCCCGGAATTCGTGTCAGAAAAAGGGCCTCTAGTATGAAGGATTATAGTATACTTGGGTTTTCCTTAAGAGTTCGAAGCCTTTAATTATTTATTAATATAATCTGAGGCCTTTTTTAGCAACCGGGTGGAAGGCTTTTAAACACGACTTAACGCGCCAGGGAGTTCCTTGTTAGATATAAAATTTGGGGTTAAAAAGAGAAAAGGCTTTCAGAATGAAAGACACCTACAAAACTATTGGCTGGCTTATGAACGAAGTTTACATTGTGCTAAAATTTGACGAGCCAAAAAGTGCGTCACTTGGATAAAACCAGGGTCTCCTAGTTAGAGGGAAACGCATTCCTATTCCTAAAATTTCGAATTCTCTGCTTTGACAGCTAAATTTTTATCTTTATTACAGTATACACTTAGGTAAATTCAATCAAGAGGTACTGATCTAAAAGAGTGAGGTAATAAAATGAAATTAACTGCCTTTAATTTTTTAAAAGAGGCTCCATACTATATATTCTATATTAGACCGGGTTAAAATAGTATTTACTTTATTATACAAGGAGCATGATTTTTTTGTTTGTCTAAATCTTTTCTCCCCTAACCTAAACTTTATAAGAAAATGAGATTCAAGGTTTTCCATAGCTTTAATAGAAATCAAAGCTTTTGCTATCAGGGAGACTTTATCCTACTCGTCAAGTGTATAAAGGACCCTTCTGCGTCTAACACAAAATGAAATAAACTAACTTAAACCCGACACTTTTCACAAGTAACTCCCAGTTTACCCGACTGTAATTACAAAGAACTAATTCTGAAGCCAAAACTTCTCTGCACTAAAAGTTCCTCCTAGATAGAGCTACAAACTCAAGCAGGATTCCTTTTTAAACAATAGAAATCCCTTAAACTAATACGTCGGCGAGTCTATGGGTAGCATCCTTATAGGATTTAGTCGTACAAGACTCGGAACTCCCTCTTGTTTATAGCACGGATAAAAACTTAGGAAATGTACCAAGATAAAGCGGGTTTCTCGAAATTTACACAGGGAACAGGGGTATCTCAGGCCTTTCCTAGAGAGATCCTCTTCGGAGGTCGAGACAGGGCTTTTAATAATATTCTCCAAAATTGAGTGATAAGTCAAGACTAAACAACTAGAGGGAGCTCTATGTTGATATTATTTTTAAGGGAGTCCCGCTTGTATCCTCAATTATCTTTTCTATCTCAGGTTTTCTTTTTTTAAGCCTACCCCCTTAGAAGGCTAAAAGACCTGTTTAGTATTAATTCGTTTTCCTTACCGAGTATAGCTACTTATTATATAAAAGTGACTTTTCTACTTGAGTTTTGAAATGACTAAAAAGGACTTTCTCGCCAGCTGTTAAGCTCTAACACTTTTCCTATTCTTGGTTAAGAATTACGATATATTTAGCTGCACTTGTACTGAATCCTCTAGGACCCAATCCTTTAGTGAGAGGCCGAAAGTATAGGCAAAGTGGTGTTCTAAAGTTCTAAAGTTCTAAAGGGGTTCCCCATTATATATTGAGTTATCAGGTAATATTTATTAAGTTTGGCTACAGATTTTTCATTAGATATAGGGTGCAAAAAGGTATCCTCACTATCGAATTAAGAAAATTTTTGTGTTCCTTATAAGCCTGTCATTACTAGAAGCAGTTTGGGGTTTCAAAATGACTAATACCTGTTATACGGGACTTTATATACTCTATTAAATTAGGCTTGGTCTTTAACCAGAAATACTAAATATAATTTAGAAGGAGGTTATACTGCCCTTTACTTATCCGGGGTTCTCATGCCTAACAAGAGTGTATTGTTGCACATTCCTCCTCCTTCGGGGTGCCTTGGGCTTTAAGTATATGGAAATTTTGGAGTAGTCCTAAGGATTTAAGAAAGCAAATATAGAAAATTAATAAAGGGAGTCATAGAATGAAATAACTAGACCCTTAGACCTCGCATAGTTTAGAATACCTTAAAAAGAAACAAAAGTTTAATCTAAACCCGAGGCTGACCCCCGGATCTTAAGTTAACTACTTGAGAGGATACTAGGAAGTGGTATAATACCCAGAGGAATAAAAAAATTTCAATGAATTTCATTTTAGTGAAAAAATCTCGGGAGCCGTTCTTTATGTAAATAAAAGTCAATATTATCAACAAGTATCTACTATTAAACCCGAATAGGAAGCCTCTTACATGCCACCTACCAGGAATCTCCTTATTATTTTCTCAATCGGGGTTGGTTAGAATACTCAATTTCGTTTCTATTTCTGGTATCAAGTTATTCTTACTTAATACGGCCTGTTTAGTTATAAGGTATAGTAAAAGGAGTTGTTTATACTTCTTATATGAGCCAAAGAACCTTGACCCGTACCGGGCTGCGATAAAGAGTGAGTAATATACTCCAAATTAAATTAATAAGTACGCAGCGCATTTACGTTATACACTTCCAGTTTACTCCATTCAGTTATACAAGGGCCCACTATGTATATGTAAAGCACCTTCATATAAGAAATCCATTAGTAATGCCCTGCCTCTGTTACTTTTTGCTTATCACGCGTAGTAAATCCGCATTGAACTAAGAATTTGTATGGAATCTTATAGTAGTATACCCCTTTAGAGGAAATACTCCACAGCAGGAGTTTTAGGCAAATTTACCCCATATTTAAGTAATTAATTTAGCAGTAGGTATATTATCCCATATCTCGTATTAGCAAGGTAAAGGTAATGTAATTAAGGGGGGCCCCTTAATTTGTTTTGGAAAAAAGTCTATTTTTTATTCGTTTGATAAACCTGGGTTGTTACTCCTATTATATAAAGGGACCTCCTTGAGAGTCTAGTCTCTCCTTAAAAACCCTAAACTCAGCTCTCCCTAATTAGTGGATTCTTTTTTAAAGTAACCCTTGTTGAAAGCTGGACCTAGGTCAATAGAAATTTTATAAAATTCCGGAGTAGCAGCCCAGGCTCCTTTCTAAATATCCCTTACTTGTAAAGTGCCACAAGAGACTTAAAGCAGGTGCATTACTTAAGGGCTTCTTTTATCTTCTTACTTGATAAATATACCTGAGTTTTTATAAGCATTTCGGGATTCCTTTTTACGATTACATGTGCTATGGAAAAGAGTCTAAATTCTACCTGCATCTTTGCAACTACTCTTTAGCTTTCTGGGGCCTTACCCCTTCTTTATTCTTCAGATTTAATTTGTTAGTTTTTATAGAAACCCGCAGGTGTATAAAAAAAGAAGAGTGCACCCCTATTGAATATAAATTAGAAAAAGTAAGGGACTCCCTTCAGAAGAATTAAGCACGGACTAAAAGTTTGACTTCAGAGTTTAAAGGAGTCCTTAATCCAGCAGGGTTATATGGAATGCCTGAAAGTTATTAGATTAGTTCAATACAAAGCTTTACCCAAATTTTTGAATTGCTCCGCTGCGAAATAATACATAAATCTCTTCTGTGGCGAGTCCGTTTCCTCTGTTTTATTTAAACAATCTTCTAAATCTTTTTATAATTACTGTAAAGTATTGTTAAAAAAACCTATTTAGGAATTTTTAGCTTAATCGATAGACTATAACTAGAGTCAAATTATCGTTTCTTGAAGGGTCTAGCTTGGTGTAAACCTGCCCTTAATTAGAGGAAATAATCCTCAGCGATCCGGTTGGAAATGACTCTATTAAAAATGTCTCTTAAAAGAAGTTAGAAATCTCAATATATGAAAAGCAAGAATGGGTGTTCCTTCAGATGTAAAAAACCAATTACAAGGTTTCGGCGATAAAGGAAAGAATTTATATAAATTTTGGCACTCCCCCGACGGCTTCGTTTTCATTATTCTTAACCTTTTCATTTTAAAAAGAGTTTACTTTTATTAAGGCTTTGAAGTTGGGGAATCCCCTGTTGCGGATATTTGTTAAAAGAAAAGCTCCCTGCGCTATATTTTAATAAGTAAGCAAACCCTTGTACTATTGGAAACCACCGGGTAGAAAACGATTAAGTTCATGTATCTAATCGAAAGTTTAAAAGATAGTGAATTCGCAGGAGTTAGGGAATTCCTAAATATTTTGGATTATCCTAGATTGCTTGTCGAAGAACTTTCTGTTTAGTTAAGAGCAGGGGTTGCTTTTATTCAAGAGGATCTTAAAAGAATTCTGTTCCTTTATTTTTTATTGAGAAAAAGAAAACGAGAGTTAAAAAGTAGTCAATTTGAATTTATCCAATCTAGTTCCATCGAGTAGGACAAATTTAGAACTGTGGAATTTTCGCCTCCTGTATTTCGAGGTGCTCTTTATCTTTCTTTTTTTAAACAATCTTAATCATCTTTTGCTGATCTTACCTCTAGGCTAAACGAGATCAAGATATAGTAAACAAGTTACCTAATGACTTTCATGAACTTGAGAAAAAGTTTAAAAGCTCGGCTTTTTCTTGAACGGAGCCAAACTCTTGAGGTGTGGCCAGTCTATGCTAATAGGATCCTTGATTGAAAAGGTAAGGTTAGAGCTTGAATGCTTTAAATTTTTAGGAATTCCCTTGTTATTACAGTATAGGCGTTTAATGGCCTAAATGTAGACTTACTCGAGGAGGAAGCCCGATGTAGAGACAACTTATAAAGAATTGATAGCTTTTGGAATCGCACCCTATATTTCTATTCTATTTAATCTTCTTATACTTTTTTTATACCTATAAACACCTGTAAATAATTAATATAGATTTAATGGAAATAAGGACCCCGCAATATATAAGAGAGAAATATTGCAGTCCTAATTTAAGGTTTTACTAACCCTTTCACTAAGAATTTCCTAGGGATTCCCAGGATTTTATATCGGCAAGGTAGGACTCCTGTGGGTCGTTTCTCTACAGTCTTTTATACACAAGACTTCTGTTTTATACGTTATTCCTAAGTTGTTTCACCCCCTGTGGTTTGGTTGGACTAAATGTAAATAAGATCTTGTTGGTATTAGGCTTTTTCTTAACTATTATAGTTATAGGGTTTTTCAACTCTCCTGCTTATTTTTTGTAGGACTTTCAACTATCCAAGACTTTTTTAAGGATTCGACTTATACTCACCACACTAACAGATATATCTAGATTAGGCCTTGCGGCTAGATCAATTTCCCGCAGAATAAGTAATCAATTACTTTTGTAGGATTGCTATATAGTATTAACTTCTGAATAGTTCTTATTGACCTTTTAATTAAAAAATCTTTGTTGTTGTAACAAAGCTCTAACTCCGGGCATGTAAAAGATTTCACAAGGGCCGCTTTTCCTCTTGGCTTATGGGTAGTAAATCTTCGAGAGCTGGGTAGCATTCGTCTTTCTGTAATAGACATAAGTAACAAAAGGAATTCGCATTCTTGTTTCACTAAAACCAAGTTTCGTACTCTTAACCTATGGTCGCTTACTGATTCGGAATAGGAGTAACAGAAAATTCTAAAAGTCATATTAAAAAAAAAAGAATAAAGAATCTAGCACCCAAATACCCAAGAGTCTCGTTTATAAATAAGCTTCTTTTTATTTCTCAGACTAGTTGCTCTTTCTTTAGAATTCTCTTGAATTAAAGCTACTTTACGAGTCTACAAGACTATTCCGCTGTTTCGCGTATAGGCCCTGCTTATTTTAGAAATGAAATCCTATACAAGGCAAAGATTTATGTTTGTACAACCTGAATAAAGGTATACCCGGAGCTCCTTTAAGAGCAGAAATATCTAATACATACGCGTAAAGAGAGTGAATTTTATCCTACAATCCTTCTTATGTCAAGTTTTCTACTAAAGTTTGAACCTTAGAGACAAGGCTGTCAATTTCTTATAACTGAATAGACTAGAGTAGCTCTAATTTCTTTTGCTGTAACTAAAGAGGCCCCTACTTATAGTTCTTATCTGAGAGAGGGGTTTTCAATTCTTAAATATGTAGTTTTAAGGTGTACCTATCACAGTAATAGTACTGCTTAAATATAAAAGGAAGATCTTTCGAGGATACACAGGGTTTTAACCAAAAGGGATCCGGAGTAAATTCAAGAAATCCTGAATTTATAGACTCTTAATTTTACACACGGGGCCCCTTCTATACCAAAGGGGTCTTCTATGATACACCCAACAGTAACCAAGGTTGAGCCTTCTCTAGAAATGGAAACTACGATACTAATACCGGGTTTACTAGAGTAATCAGTGTATCCTAGGTTAATTAGAGCCTTTAGAGCACAAAGCATTAGATAAGATACGAAAGAAACTTAAGAAAATCCTTTCTATCTTTCTTTTATTTATATACACAAAGCGACGACCCCCCGCGAAGAACGCAGCTATTCCTCTGTCTAAAAAGGGGTATATTATGAATTAACCCGGGGAAATCCTAAGTGCTTATCTTATTTTAGTGTCAATTTTCTAACTAAAGTCTTAATATTTATTTGTCTTAAAGGACCTCCTATCGAAACAATCGCAGTTATATCGCTGTACTGTATTTATTAAATTTAGACATACCCTTCAATCAAAAGGGGGAGCCAAAAACAACCTATGGAAGATGGAAGTTAGTCCGGAGTCCTCTTATTTTAATGAGATCCCAACGGTATCCTTAATTGTCAAATTTGATACTCACACTCAAAGTTTTTGAAACGACTCTGTATTTTTTTCTAAGTCATTTCAATTTACTCATAACAGGCTTACCTACACGAATCCATTAATCCAGCAGTAATATACAAAAAAACTAAATATTGTATCTGAGTTTCACTTCTATATACTGCTAACTCTAGTATTCTTAATAAGACTTTTTATTTCCTAATAGAAGTTTTTTCTTCACTTTAAGTTACCTGCGGAGAGCTCTGGGTTACCTATAAATTCTCTACCAAGTTTTTAACATATTATGTATCTATCGACTCTATAATCAACTTGTTGAAGATGAATAGGAAGCTCTCTCTCCCTTTGAAAGTTTTTTATGCCCTTTTTGCGTGACGATAACCCTACTGATAAAGCATTACTGTGTAAATAAGGAGTACTGAATTCTACAGCTTGATAGAAACTACAAAGTTCTTAAATTTTATGACTATGTACCGGATATCCTCAAGAATTGAGTTTAACTATATTGCACATGGAGTCCCGGACAGGATTGTTCCTTTTAACTTTTATATCCTAATTTCTAAATCTCTGCAGTATCCTGTTTACTAAAAACCCCCATAGCTAGAACTACTTGTATCTATTATTTAAAGAGACTTCCACACTTATTCTTTCGTGAATCTATAACTCCAGCTTCCTTTTACAGGACCTTATAATAACGCAATTTCTAAGACAGATATTTTAAATGAAATAGGGGTGCGCGCATAAAAAACTAACAAAAACGGATACCTAGTATAGACTGCTTAAAAAATATTCGCTTATAAAGGAATGATAGGATCTGTGAGCTAAGGAAATGAAAACCGGTTCAAGGAAAATGCAGTTTGATTGGGTTTAATATATAGGTTAAACTAAAAATTTTAATAAACAAAAAAAGGATTCTTTCCTTTCTAACTAATTGAACGGAATTTTGGGTCTTTTTTAAGACTCTATAGAAGCCACGATGAAGGGATTGGTCTACCAGACGTAAAAAATACAATAGGGCAAGGACTCCCCAAGGAAATGCCAATAGTAAACTTCAAAACCTTTTGACAGATACTTCCAGGAATTTAAGAGCTCCAATAGAATTAAAAGCTTACCGAAAATAAGAGTTCTTTGGCAGGGTATAACAAGACTTTGGAAAAAGGAAATCCGAATTACACTCCTCTATAAAAGGGTAAAGTGAGGGACTAAATAATAAGACTACTTTCCCTTTTTGGAAGAGCATCCTATTTACCTAGGAACCCTTGAGTAAAACTTTAGGCTCTCAAAGAAAAAAGTAACTCTTGTATAAAACCTCTCGGAGAAGTCCAAAACAAATACTATAGAGGAGCGGGAATTCCTTGTTATTAATTACAATATTGGGAGGTTCCGTACTTAGACTTTTTAATTTCGAAGCCCTTGTAGTATCCAAGCAAAGTCAAAAAATTTTTTTTTACAGTTACCGAGATTTACTTGCCAAAAGCAGAAAAAAAGAGGAGTTGTATAATTTTATCATAACCGCGAAAGATTTTTAGAGTTACATGCCTAATTTTTACGAAAGAAAGCTCCTATGAATTCAATCTCTTTCCATTTTAATGTACAAAGCCTCGGGAATGCCCTCTTATTACTTAGGTTTCTGTAAGTTTTTCTTGTGCTAGCTTTAATGCTACCAAGAGTCACTCGGTTTTAGTCTAGAAGCAAGAATTTGAATACTACTAAACGCATTTCGAATTGAGATTCTAGGAAATCCAGTAGTGAAGGTTATAAGACCGAAGCATCCCACTTTATAAAAGAAAGTAACTATAAACCCGCTTGTATTTTCTAAGGGTACTCTTGGGGAAAGAAGAGCAATAGCTTATAAGTCTAAGAAATAAAGAACTAAAGCAAGTAAAGGTATATAAACTCTAAGCAATAATTAAAAGTTTTAGGCAGCTAATACAAAATGAAAAGCTCAAACTCCTCAAGAACTAGGCTAAATCCTGCAGTAATTAAAAAGGACTTCTAGTCTTTCTTTTTCAAAGGGGGATTTTACTAGAAAAGTGCCTTGGATATTAAAAAGAAATTAGGGAAAAATTGCTTAATTAAAGTATATGCCGGAAAATTCCGCACATAACGATAAGGGTTCCCTTTAATTAAGAAATTTTAGCTAAAAGTTTGTCCGTAATTTTGTCAGGGTTGTTCTGGGAAGGCTGCTAACAATTTCGAATGGACTTAAATTAGTTAGTTTTACACTTTCAATTACCTGGTTAGGGCTTTTATGAGGAAAAAGAAGATTGCATTTTCCGTGCAAAAATGACATATAACTTAGGCAATACGGCTTCGATAAGGGAACCTATTTCATACGACGCCCAGTTAGCGGGAGTTTCAAGTCCAGACAATATAATAAAAGCGGGTTCTCTTAAATCCAACTTACACTGACATATTAAATAAAAAATCCTTCGCGTATGTCTTCTCCTTGTTTGTGAAAAGCCCGTCACGTAGAAAAAACCTACTACACATAAATAATCAAGGGTTTCCTTTAGTCTAAAATTGAGTATATAATGAAGGTTAAAGTTTTGGATAATAGTTATATAGAAGTCCTTCTAGTTTTAGGAGTACCTGGACTCTTATTTCTTTTCTAAAGCTTTGGTTTTAGCTCGCTACGCCCGAGCAAATTAAAGGCCTTGTTCGTGAACTAAAACGCCTTATAACTAATTAGAATTCGTAGGTTAAAGGCAGAAGGCACCCCAGTAAAGCCAAGTTACTCCCTTCAAGGGTTCTGGACTAAGCTATTTTTATTGTATTTATTCACTCCTTGTGATAAAAAACTAAAGTTTATTTCTATAATTAGTTAGTAGCTAATTCTAAATTATCTATATGGAAAACCGAAAAAAATTTTGGTTGAACGAGGACTTATAATATAAAAAAGGATAGAGCTCTACCGAAGTCTCTTGATAATATTTATATATTAAGGTATCAATTATTAACGTAGGACCTACTAGCACGACGGAAATGAGCACAAAAAGCGTAATATATTACAAATCGTGCCCAAGTAAAGCTAAAGCATTAAAGAAACCTTTTCGATTTAAGGAATATCCCCAGTATAAATCTTCAATTTTACAGAAAGAAGCCTTTAAGTCTTTTTAGAATAGCACCATCTCTATCGGACGAGATAAATTTCCTTATTGCCTTGAATCTACTTTGCCGAGGAATCCTAACCTAAAAGGCTGAGCAGAAGTAGATTGTTATCCCACGATATTGTATAAATCCAGAGATATAATTATAATAAAGAGGGGAAGGACATAACTGTATGAACGATATAAAAATGTAATATTATAGTTTTACCACGTATGGTGTACGGTCAGCAGACAAACGAATAAAAAGTCTCCTCCTATTTAGACAAAGGAACTGTAAAACCAGAAACCCAGTTAAGAGGAAACCCCTATTAAGGGTAATTTTAAGGACATTAAAAATAACCATTAGGCGAGCCTATAGGCTCAAAAAAACTCTAAAGCGTAAATCCCTTTAGAGGACTAAGCTGCCCACTTTTCAAAGCATTTTTGAAACTTTAGTATTCGTAATGTTGATATTAAAAGCAAGTGTCTTCCTATCTTACTTTCAAGCTGTTTTAGCAAGAGCACTTCTTCGAGCTTTTAGCCAAGACTTTAGTCCGAATCATCAATTTCCGTTTAATTGATTTTATACCTTTCTATCAATTCTTAATATTACACTGCAGGTATGTACAGTCAAGACCTTTTTCCTGCTTTTCTTAGTCTTATGAACTGCTCAATTTTTGTGTTAGCTTCTTTATAGGCGAGTTATACTAAATATTCATCAATAGGCCTGTGTTAATAAAAGACTTCTTTAAGACTTTTCCAATAATAAGCAGACTACCCCAAAGGTTTGCAAAGGAAAGGCTCCTATAAAAAATTTCTCAACTTTCTACCCATGTAAATTAACTCAAAGTTTATCTAAAGTTACCAGGATTTTACTTTGTACTGCGTGATTCTTTAGGCAGAGTATAGAGTGCATCGCTAGTAGGGTGCCCGGTGGATTTTCTAATTCTTTTTATGGCTAAAGTTAATCTTATGCCAATGATATAGGGATATAGGAGATTTTGCTTGGATTAATTATCAGGGCTTTATTCAGGGAGACCCTTCTTAATCATAATTTGCATTCCAATGTATAGAGTATACTCCTTTCCCAGCCTATAGTTTAACCAGACTTTACCCTGAGTCTCTGCTAGGAAGTGCTTTATTCTATATATAAGAGAGCTGTTTTAAAAATGAATTTTACATTATGTCTCGACTTCGCTTAGGTATGGATCCCGTGTAAGTTTCTTGACTAATGCTACTTTTTTATATCCGGCATTCTTTTTATGAAGCGTTTCCTTCTGTTCTGACGAGCACCCCTGTTGTAAAAGCCCTCCAATCCTATAGAGATGCGGTGCAACCCGAGACTAAACTAGAGGAACTCCTTTCGAGATATTAATCCCTATATAAGCAAGCTCTATTCATAAGCTTCTAAGTTTTATATCAGACTTTGATTTTCAGGAATGAGATTTATCTCGGAATTGGGATAGAAAATATCTTGATCTAACGTTGGTATTTCAAAGATTGAGAGTCTTTTCCATCGGAATATCTGGCTGGTAAATAGCACAAGAACTCTCTCTGAAAAAATCTAGGATTCTTAGCTGTATGAATATAATAAAATTAGAAATTCGAAATTTAGGGGTACCCCTAAGGTAAAAAATCTTACCAATCTCAAAGTGAGACTTAATTCTGTAAACCCATCGCGTCATAAAAGCTGAGAATGTCGAACTAAAGTCAAAGTATAAGTTATATTTCAAAAATTCTACTAAAGGGTATTCCTTAAAAAGCTTCCTTTTGGAAGAGATCCACATCTACACTAACTAAAAATATATAAAAAAAATATACATAAAGAAACAAAAAGACTAATAACTAAAAAGGGGTCTCGTGATGGGCCATTGGTTGAATTTGAACTTTTAAGTGTACGGGTTTTTTAGCAGATTGACTAGTGCATTTGAAACCACCTCTTGTCCCAGCTTCGCGAAAGTTTATTTACCAGTGTTGATGGCGTGTTTTATTAAATTTTTAGTGTCTAATGCTCTTAAGTGGTAACTTTTATTTTGTTCTTTTAGTTCTTAGTTACTATAATGTATTCTTAGATAGGTTAATAAGTTAATAAAGGATAAGTATAGAAAGAGAGATAGGCTATTTACAAGTTATAGTTAGAAGGGCTATCGCACCTAAACAAATAGGAGTTGTCTTAGTATCTTGTAAGGAAAAGCCCTACTTATATCGGAGGCGCAAACTAGAACTTCTAATATTACTTTTTAAGGACCTCCTTCTAAATTTCTTTAACAAAAAGCACTGCTACAACATAGTCTTTGTCTAGTTGAGCACCCCTTTATCAACGGTCTAACCCCATCCAGACCTCCTCACCAAAAAAATGATAATGACAGTCTTGCCCCTAACTTTCTTTATAGTAGATCCTTGCTAGCACTGGCTTCTAAACTTGTTGGTAAAACTACTACACTTTGAAATACCTAAAAAACTTTTTAAAAACCTCTTACTATGATTATCGCCAACAAGCCCTTGTAAGAGCCCCTTATCTTATTTCTTATTACGAAAATCTAACTCTGGGCAGCATCCCAAAAACAAGCTTGTACAAGCACAACCCTTACTCTTAATTTAGCTTTCTAGATTCATTTTGAAACTATTCCTATACTTCCACTTCCCAACTAAAGATCCAGTAACGCATCACAGCGAAAAAGAGCGCTAAAACCTTTTACCTATGGAACCGACAGTGTAGGATCCCCAGGGAGGCTTCTACTCCTTATAAACTAAAGGGCCTTGTATTGCATAAGTTTCAATCTTTTAGAAGCAAGAATACTATCCAACGAGTTTAGATATCGAGGAAACTCCTAACAGAAAGTCCAGGCGAAAGCTTCGAAGCAGGCGGACCTCTAAAATTATAAAGATACGAAAAGGGAGGACTCCTAATAGTACCAAAGTTATACCTCGGTGGAGTATTCTAATACCTAACCGCTTACTTAATATATTCTCAGAAAGGGAGTTTTGTAACATAACAAAAAATCCTACATCGAAGGACTCTTTAAATTAAAAAGTGAAATTTAGAGTACTTATAATAAAAAAGCTAAAGCAGAGAAAAATGTAGAGCGTGCTTTATATTCCCTAAAAAGAAAAGAAATTCGCTCTTTAATGGAGCTGCTGTGTAAATTATGTACTAGTCCTATTTTATTTATAATAGGAAAGTTTTGTAGTTTCCCTAATACAAAGGGTCTATCATTTTTTATCTCTACTAAACTTAAACTAAGGAATTCCCTAGTAAACCATATTACAGGAGAAATTTTTTATAAGGGGTCCTCGAAAGTTTTACCTTATAGCAAAAGCGTAATAAATAATAAGGAAAACTAAGGCCTCGATGTGCCTTCCTTATACAGGTACTTAATGCCGTGCGGTTAAAGGGTTTTGCCTCTAAACAGTCCGGGCATGCGGTAGGGGAGTTTTTGAATCTCCTTGCTAAACTAAAGCTAAAGAGGGGTTACTTCGCACCTTGCTAGTTGATACACAATATAATGGATTGCGCCTCAGTAATTCCATATTTTTTAGATAAAAGCTTTTTTTATTTTTCCTCTGGATTTTTTCTTCTAATTTCAGTAAAGATATGGAGCATCTCCGTGCTTTTTGGATAATCCAGGACTAGAATGGGAAATTTCTTTATATAGGTTAAGAACCCGGGCTCCCACTTTCCTTTAGTTTAGAAAAGACTTTGTTTCCTTACTCGACCTAGCAGGCTTACTTGTTTTATCTTTCCTTCTTGACTTTTTGTTTTAATTGTTTGACTTAGCCTCTTCTTTTTTATGTTACTTGCTTGACTTAATTGCTTTGAGTTAATACTTGCGCGCTATACTCTGTTTCTTATTAGGAGTTAAGAAATTGGGAGTAAGAGAAGTAGGAGCTGTGCGCTTATTGTTGTTATTGTCCTTTTGTACAAATGTTTTATGCTTATGGGTTTCTATTTTTGTATTATTCTATTCTCTTGTATTAGTATATTCGTGTACTTATATAGTTTATTAGTTAATAGATATTAGTTAGATCTGGAATTAGCTATTAGTTGTTTAATTAGATTTTTGTTAAGTAAGAGAATGATAGTTTGCATAGGAGTTGTCTTAGTCTAAGGTGTATTCTTCTTGTTCTATGTAGTTATTACTACAGAGCGGATTAGGCCCTATAAGAAAGAAGATTTTCTAGTTGGCGTACCTGACTGTATCATAGCGAAAGGAGGGAAAGATAAGAAATTATAATGAATATACATACTTACAACCACCATCAACAAGAATTTCACTTTTGTTCATTTACTGGAATTTAATTGCTAGAGCTCTCTAAATTACTTAGGACCCCTTTGTTAAGCCCTATCTTAAACCGGGTACTCTGAAGCTTACTTACCTACTAGAAACAGGAGGAGCTATCTGTTAATAACTTACCCTAGATTTTGAGCTAAAGGGGTAATTCCTGTAGTTGTTTAACAAGAAAGCTTTTCGTTTATTGTCTTCTTGGGATCCCCTGAACCCAGAATCTGCAACTTAACCGGTTAAATTTTACCTTTTTATTAGTCAATTTCCTTCTAGATCTTTGAGTGAGATACTAACATATAAAAAAAGAACTTCTTTATTACTTAAGTAAGTAGAAATATGTTCCTTGAAAAACTTATTTCCTGTAAATGAAAAGGCTAGAACTTGACCAACCCGCTTGGAAACCCGATTTTCTTAAAACGGGCTTTCACTTGGCTTTCCCCGACCCCTAAAAGGACTAACCCTAGGTTTGTTCTAACGGGCTTGGGATTAAGGAACATGACGTCCCCTCACTTCCTTGGTATTCCTTCTCCTATTGTAACCCGTAGTTGTTAGATAGTAGAGTATTCTTTTTTGGCATATTTTTCCTGTTCTTTGCTTTGGAGCTACACTTGGTAAGTTGAGTATCCTAGATAATAGAACGGGGATCCTTTAGAGCCCCTGCCTACTTCTAAACTTTTGTTTTCTTCTGCATTCCTACTTTGTTATTCTTCATAACTTTCACTTCAGTTCTTTACTGGACTGGAAACTCATGACATGACTAAAGTAATCAATCCTTATTCCTACCTAGAACCCTTCGGGAATGTTTGGAAACTTGAAACAGAGGCAAGATTTATCTTGTTAAGCTCGCTTACTAAATACTCTAAATAAGTACCTTTCAAACAAGGCATAAAAGCACTCGAACCCTCTAAATTTAGAAAGATAAAAATCTTATTAATTAAAAAGGGTATATGCCCGTTAATTTTATTTAGGTCTTTTTCCAACAGAAAATAATGGGAGTCTGGAGTTTTTCAAAATAACTACTTGAGAAACCTTCCTATTTTTCCGCTTGATAGAAATATTCAAGTAAAATGAAGTCTCAAAAGTACAATAATTTTGAAAAGCCCTTCCATAGAAAGTGTTCCCTAGATAGCGGTAGTTGAATTCCATTAAGCTTATTCTACAAGAAGTTTTAATAAGTAAGAAGTCCTTTTCGAAACATTTCAACTCTCATCTATTTCCTTTTTTTAGAATGGAGTATTCATTTAATAAACAGAGTCTATTAGGTAGGTATAAAAAAAGAAGTAAAAGGCTAGAATAAGAGGAGTACGCCCTTTCTTAGTATCCTAAGAAAGAGTGAGGTACAGGTATTAGGCGTAAGAACAGGGTAACACTAAAGCTAGAGTTATTATCAAGATAGGCAAGGGCTATCTCTAAAGACAGGTCAATAAGAAGCTGATTGCTATAAGGATATAAAGGAATTCCTCTTTCTGTGGTTATTGCTATAAGGATATAAAGGAATTCCTCTTTCTGTGGTTCTGGGATTTTTAGAGAATTCGGGATAAAAAAAAGAGGGAGTTTCTTAACTAATATTACAAAGGTGGTTGTCCAAGTTCCTGCTTGGGGTCTGTATTTAGGAAGTTTTAGTACAAAAGAGTTTTCACATCAGGGTTATAAACTAACTAAGCCAGGACTCCTATAAAATAAAGTTAAGGAGAAGCTAGGTTTTTAGTGTTCCTTTTTAGGTTCTTAAGTCCGGAATATTGAATAGCATAGGGTTTATAAAAAATAGAGTAGTGAAGTTCTCTAAAGTTCGGAATCTGGTGTATTACTTTTTTACAAGGCTTCCAGTATAAGCTAAAGTAATTTAGCTAGGAGATTCCCTTTTTTATTGTATTCCAGATTCTGCGCCACATAAAGTATTCAATTAGTCAAAGTTTTAAAAGGTATTATAGTTCTAGGAGCAAGTTTACTATATAAAAAGTATAAAACAGCTTGAGTGAGAGGCTCTAAAGTAAGAACAGTTTCAACTAATGAGATATAGAACCAAGTATTCGTTTTTTACAAGATAAAGATTTTTCTTAGCTTACAAAGAAATTCGTAAACCGTATAGGTAGGAGCTCCTTTCCTTTTTCATTTCAGTGGTTAAATTCAAATTTTGTGTTTAAGCAATAAGGAAGAGTCTAGAGAAGTTACTTAACAAAAGCTAAGGACACCCTTTCCTATGAGTTTTCCTTATATCGGGTTTCCTTTTTACGAGACAGAAGGCTTTGAAAATTGCCAGGATTCCTTTCACAAAAGCAGAGCTTATATGAGTACCCGTCTTGATTGGATATTTCAAGTTAACAAATGAATAGGGGTATGAAACGAAGTAAGCATTAGCTGGGGTATGCGGGTATCTATGTTTATTATAAGACTTTTACTTACTATTATGCGTTACTCTTCTTCCAGATGCCTTCAGTCGGGTACATAAACTTCTCTACTTATAAGTACTAAAGAGAGGTTTTAAATATAAGACTGCGGGAAGGCAACAAAAAAAGGGTTTAAAGTCAAGGTTATTAAGGAGGCCTCTTCAAGAGAAAATGAACCCTCGGTTTTAATTCATTTACAAATTATTATAACTTGATACCCGACTCTTTCATCACTTACAAGACTTAGGAGCTCTCTTGACAAAACAAGAGTTTTTCTAAGCCCGAACTTAGTAATTTGTAAGGGTTTATTCGCTCGAGTATATATAATGTAAGATGCAATTCTCTAATGGACACTATGAGTATTAGTGACTTTTTAAAGGTTAGGAACAGGCTTATTGTAAAAAATATCATTCCCATGTCTCAAATATTAAAAAAGGGCTGCAAGCTGCTTCGTAATCTATAACCGAAAGCATAAAGTTCCTTTCAACTCGCAGCCGCCTTAATCTCCTAAATGTAACCTGAGTTTTCTCGGTATTCTTAAATAAAAGATAGTATAAGGACGGCCCGTAATTCCAAAAATCCCTTATAAACAGGGAGAATTTTAATATTAATAGAAGGAGTCTCTATGTTACTGTAGCAAGAGCTTGTAAATGTAAAATAGCCACAAAAACTTGGAAGTTAGGATTCATAAAAACCCGCGGATTATCCGATTTTGGCTTTCGAGGTGAGTTTTAGTATTGCTTCGAGACTTCAATATCACAGTTTTATAATAGGGATTTAGTTAAGTCTTAGGTATCCCGATTAAGTTAAGGGTATTGATAAAGAACTAAAATAAGAGAGTTTTGTATTTCTTTGATTTCAAGTTTCACACTAATAGGAGAACCCAGTATAGGTTTACAAGGGAACATTAAAATTGCCCCCGGAATGAGAACTATTCAACTAGAGTTGCCTATAGTTTTAAGGGAGTGCTTTTGAATTATGTTGTGCCTTGAGTAATAAACAATAAAGTAAGTAGTTAGTTGCTTTTATGTTTCTTTGTTTGGGGTTCTGGGAATTCCGGCATGTAAATCCCTTTGATAGGCTTTTAGAATATAACTAAATAGGAAAAAAAGAAAGAGGACATGTCCATTCAATTTCCGAATTCCTGAAAGGAGCACTTAGCTTTATATAAGGATACTAATCCCTTAATAGTGTTATAAATGACTTTATATTCGACTTGAACCTTGTCCAATTTCCCGGTAATTTACTACGTCTTGTACTTGTGTTGAACACTCGTGGCTACTCGGCTAAAGATCCTGTATTTACTGCTCAGATATTAAAGTTTAGACCTTATCTAAAATTTCATTTTTAAAGTTTGTTTTTATTTAAATAGAGAAACTGGAATAGGGATCTCTAACGGAATCTTAGAAAATTCTTTTATTTCACTAAGGGGCCTTGGTTGGAAATTTGGAGTTAAGGATAAAAGACTCTACAGCGGGGGTAAACTCTCTTTCTTTTTGGATCGGAAAAGCAGGAAACTAATTTTAACAAAAAACAGGGTATTCCTTAACACAACCCATTTCATTAAAACTCCACCTGAAAAGGATCCCTCATTCTATTATATCACAAGACAACTTTCTTAACCGAATGAAATGGGGCCCTTTTGATACTATTTGCTAGAGGGGAGCCTTGTTTGTATCCTTAAAATTTATAGGGGTCCTTGCTACTTCGAGCCGGTATTTTTGTTCTAATGAAAAATAGAGATCTCGCAAGGCAAGGGTTTACGTCCTATCTAGTAATATGTGCAAAAAGGGGGAAAGACCCTTTTTATCTTAATACCTGCTCCAAATACCCTTTCTCGAAATTGAACGGGTTCGAACTAAAAACTAAAACTTCTTGTATACTTAAGCAGGGTAAGCCCTCCTTTAACAAAGGCAGTTGTTATCGTGTCACTATGCACGGGGCACCCCCTTTAGAGTATCCGCTTTAAAACGACAAAACTAGGAACACCCAAATTAAGGAAAACGGCACTTTTCCTTAAATAAAGAATACTCGTAGTGGAACTGCCCTAGACAGCTTATACTCAATTAGTTTTATAACCTGTAATTACAATTGATCCGTGGAAAAAGGGCTCCTGTAAAAGTCCTATCTATCTCCTTTAGTAAAAACTTGTGCTTGAAAAAGACTCTACCTTAACCACTTCTACTTTAAACCCCCTCTGCAATACTGCCTCAAAATTACCCATAAAGTATATGAGATATTTAATATATACCCTATATTAACCCTCGCTGTAACTATAAAACCCTTTTTGAGAGTGAGAGCTTCCCGAAAGTTTAGTTCTACATTACATGAAAAAGTCTATTTACCAGAAACAAATTTGACTTTTGCTTAGTCTTAGAAATAGAAACTCGGTTTTAATCCCGAAAGGTTTAACGGGGACCCGAGGATTTCCCTATTCAGTCAGAAATTCCCTTTATTTCTTTTCTAAGTATTGGTTAAGAAAGTGAGATTAAATACAAAAAAAGCCCCACTTATTATGTCCCCCTAGATTTTAGCAGCTGAAGAAGGTATAGTATTAACTATTACTCCTTGTAACTTACTAATATACGAATAGGAACTCTCCGTAAAACCCCTGTACAAATTTATTAACATAGCTACAAGAAAATACACGAGTTCAAGTCCCATAGTATACATAGAGTCTTGTTCTTTACATGACGTGAGTTTTAGTTCCCTTAAAAACTTCCTGAAAACCCATACCTGGGAGCCTTCTTCTTCTTAAAAGCTATACCTTTCTTATGAGTACTACTCCTGCTAGCTCTACTTACTGTCTTATTGCAGCCTTGACTTGTAGCTACTGTATTCCCTAGCATATTACTTATCCATAGTCTTTTTTATATGTATTATATCTAAGTTTTGTAGTTATTGTATGTATTAGTAGTCTTACTCTAGCTTTATGAGCCTTATTTAAAAATAGAATAGTATAAGGTAAACGCTTCCTCTTTCCCTTGTTCTTATCATTAAAAGAGGATAGAACCCTAAGAGTAGAGGAGGAAGAGTCTTGTAAGATAGAACATAGATACCTATATCTATATGCCCAATTGTTATCTTATTAACTCTTCGGGTATCTCTATCTTAACTTAACTGTAAATCGAGCACTTTAAAATGAAAAGCGCGATATCTCTCCGGGGTCCTCCTACGCAAGGGGATCTTTTTCTTAAGAAAAAGGCCTGGATTTTTAGTTCTCCTCAATTCCGTTATGTTTTGACGAATACAAGAGCAGGATCTTTTTATGTGTTGGTATATTAGACTTACTTGTGTTTAAGGAGTATCCACTATAAAGATTTCCCTGAGATTTGCTGCCGTTTATTCATATATGTTATTATAGTGTATCCCCATTTGTGGACAAGGTTTTAGTAGGTTGTACTTCCTTTTAATTTAAGGGGTCC
The DNA here is from genome assembly GCA_036897445.1 of Pelargonium tetragonum. NCBI lineage: Eukaryota > Viridiplantae > Streptophyta > Magnoliopsida > Geraniales > Geraniaceae > Pelargonium > Pelargonium tetragonum. The sequence continues at coordinate 114,009 of JAYMTL010000004.1, forward strand.
CGTGTTTAGAAAGTTTAGTTTAGGAAGGTAGAGTAACGAATCCAAGCTTTCATACTTTCATTTTCAGCACCGTATCTATTTTTTAGAAATACAAAAGTTACAAAGCTCTCTTTCAAGCTATTATAATTGAGGCTCCGTCAGTAACCTGTACTTTATATTTCTAGTTTAGGCAAGGGACAGTAAAGTGGACCAATTTGTTTATTTATATCACTAGAATTTAGATTCATTTAGCAGATTTAACAAGTAAAAGGCCCCTTTTGTGTTGAGCTCGAGAAAGCAATTAGTAAGATATTTGAGGCATGTAAAAGGCAGTGGAAACAAACTCATTCAAAAAGGTTCTAAGTTTTATAGCTTTCGGTTTATTGCAAGCTAGAGGCTCCTCTCTTAAAGGTTTTAATCTCAAGGGATTTTTACACAGAAGTTTAAGCCGCTTTTTCTCGTTTCTAATGTGCAATTTCCTGAAAATAGGTAACAATCCGGGGTTCTTTTTAGCGTTTCGTGCCTAACTTTACTAATTTAGTTATAAAAATTTTTTTGTTTCGTGGAATTCCTCTTAAATAAAATACTTGTGAAGACTTTAGCGGCTTTGTGTAATTAAAAGAGGTTTTAGTTCCGTGAGAGAAACCTTTTATCAGTATAGGAGTCTTCCTCATTCTTTTGCTTAGTTTTTCTTTTACTAGTTGTTTCTCTAACTCGGATCCTACTTAATAAGAAGGGGGTACTCTCTTAAGTCAAGCTTATAAATTTGTTTGATTCTGGACATCGTCCTGTTAAAGGATTTTGAGATAGTTTACTAATAACTTAAGAGTCCCGAAATAACCTTAATTTTTTAGCAAGCAGTTTATTTTAGGAGGCGGGGCTCGGATAACCCTTTATTTGAAAAGCCAGCACTAGGCCTTTTTTATATCAAAGCAAAACTACAAGAAACTCACATACTTATCATAGTATAGCCTATACCTATAGGAGGCCCGTTGTAAAAGGAGCTCCTCATGTTGTTCTATGTCCCACTTGCTTGAGTACCAAAGGTCCTTATACGGATACCCTAAATGAAACTTCATAGGTTATCCTTCACTTCAAAAGTTTTATTATTCAAAATTACATGAGGGTGTTAGACTAGATAAAAAAAAGAATATAGGACCTACTACAATTTAACAAATTCTACAGCCCTATACATTATAACTATACTTAACTATTCCCTATTAGATTCTATCCGGATTCGTGCGAATTATAAGAGGAGCAACCTACTTTTTATTGATTATAAAAGATTTAATCGCTAGAACAAGGTACCTTTACTAGTGAGGTACCCGTTTCTGTTGTTAAATTCTAATTTGGATTTAGTTACCTCCTTTGTAAAAGGGCTCTAAAAAGTATTCGGAAATTTAGCTGACTTCGGGAGAATAAAGGCAATCCCCGGAAGAAAAGCATCGGGATGAGACGGGGGTAAAGTTTAATGGGACTCTTAGCTGCACGATATAGATATAAAAGAAAAAGAAAGTGTAAATCAAGGCAACAGATTTTGGGGTTTAAAAGAGATAGTAGGCTTAATTACTTGAAAAGGAAAGCTTTCTTTAGCTTACTTATTCAGAGTATCTCTTAAAAGCCTTTAACCTCTTTCAACGTATTATCCAGAAAATTTTTTTATGTCCAAAAAGGTACTCAGAACAACTTGACTCGAATATCTTATTTCCTTAAAAATGACTAGCCAAGTTAAGACCTGAGGAATCGAATAGATACCTTTTTTTTTTTCAGGGGCTCCTGCTAACTTTATACGCTTTTCAATATTTTCAATACAATAAAGGTATATTTTTTAAGTTTAGAGAGCTGCTTATGAATGTGGGGATAAAGTTAATAGCGATCCTTAAAGGCCTTTTACATGATCTAAAACCCAAGGAAATACCTTTTTTTGATTCCTCCATTTCTTTCATTTTCGTTTGTTTTAGCATATATTTTTCTTTTGCTTATCCGACCGACGCTTTATCTCTTAATAAAATCCTAAAAATTTTGTACATCTAACTAAAGATCTACGGGATCTCACTATTCTATAACAGATAAAAGCAAATACTTGAGAAAAAAGACATTAATAAAAGAACAAAATGAAAGTCCTGCTCGTGTCCAATTCACAACGCCTCGAAGCCCTTCTTTCTTAACGTAAAGAAACCCCTGTAGGAATTTACCCCAGTCATAAATCCTAAATTATCTTAACTTGGTGCTTAAATTTCCTTTCTAGCTCTGGAAAAATACAGACATAACCCAACAACTTAAAGAAGGGTCAAATTAGACTATATATAATAAAATCAAAAAAGAGTTTTTTGAATGATTATACCTTAGCTTAGCCTTAGCTATGAGGTTTATTAGGAAATTCTTTTTACAAGTTAACCCGGCCACTCTCTTCTATTTAATGTAAGCACTCTTAGGTTTTACCTAACGCTTCAAGTAACTTTTATGAGTATACTTCAAAAAACCCTAAGATTTTAAAAGTACGACAGTCCCAAAAACTCCGTGATTTCGGATATGAGACATAGTTTAGAGAATTAAAATTAGAAAATAAACTCAAAATTTTTCATTAAAGTAGAGCTTTTTACGAGGGAAGGGAAAGACACTCCGCTAGGGTTTCCAATAGATATGCTCGATATTGTCCTAAAAGTCACGAGATTTCTCGTACAAGAACTCCTCTAAAGTTGAAATATTTTCAGGGTAATAGATAAATGAAAGGGGCAAAATTTTTTTCTAAGATGATATGCAGAGTTTTAATTTAATATAATTTACTTAGTTTTCGGGGTTTTAACCTTGTGACTCTACAGAAAAAAGAAAACAAATCAAAGTAATATTTATTTTATCTAGGGGGATCTGACAAAAAGAAAAAGATAATTATGGATAATCCGTCTAGTACCCGCTTAAGTTTCAATTAAGTAATAAGATTTAGAGGCCCCTTATTTTGCCTTTTCGATAAGATTCGCTAGATACTAAAAATTTTTAAAAAGAAAAGGGGACTCTTGTCAAACTCCTAACCTCAAAGTCTTCTTAAAACAACCCCTTTAGCCGATACAAAAAAGAACTTTCTGATAGATAAGTAAAGAAGCGCTTAATAGTACTGACAAAATCCGGTAGAGTAGCAAAGCAAATAGGACCCTTTTATAAGGAAATCTCTAAACCGGATAGGGCCCTTCTTGTGTTTCAAAAGTACCCCCGCTTCTTATTCGTAGAGGTAATAATAAGTAGAGCAGAACGTGCTAAGAGAGCATGGTTTCAGAACGGATATTGCCTTTTTATGCGAAAGATTTAAAACACTAAATTGAATTAAACCTTTACAGGCTTTTAAGTAGGGAGCCCCCCGGATTCCTTTAGGGATTTCTTTAAAGATATAGATAAAAAACACTATAGGAGCCTTTAAAACTTAGATTGTCCTCTTTTCGTACAGGATTCACAAGTGAGTTATTAAAAAGTCTTCCTTTTGTAACTAAACTGCGTAAAATTAAAGAATTCTGTAATAAGTCTATTCCCAAAAAGAAAATTCTATTGAATCTAAGGAGCCCCCTTTTTATTTACGTTCTCTTTCCTGGCGGCGCTTAAACGCACGCCCTAGCATACTAAAAGGTATTTACTCCTTGGTTGGGTTATATACTCAATTAAAGTCAAAAGTACTTAGTAACTAAGTTCTTTTTATGGACTGAGGTTAAAAAGAACCTAAGGCCCGGGTATTTAGATATTTGTTGTATTGCATAATAATAATATTATTACAAGGTTAGCGCCAGCACCCCCTAGCTTTTGAACTTTGATATTATAATGTAGATAAAAGTTATTGAAAGGAATTAAGAGATAAACATTCAATTCCAAGTAAAAACTAGAAGTTACAACTAAAAAAATTTGATAGCTCCTTTTACTATTTTACAAGTTTTTAAAACCTTTCTTCTAATCAACCTTTTACTCAAGTCTTCTGGGATTAGAACCTATGTATTCCTGTGTTAATTTACTTTGGTGAAAGATGTTAAGGAATAAAAAACTAAAATAAAGAGTTTACAGTAAAGACATATGTAGAACTGAGGACAGGCTTGCTTGTTTTCTTATCTGTAAGCCTTAAGAAGTCCCGAAGAAAGATAAAATGAAAGTAATTCTTCTTTCTTCAGCTCCGGGATCTATATTTTGAGGAAATCGGGTTTCCAGTGGGTTGATTTTATTCTTTACAGGTGTCCGCGATACCCATATAGAAAGCCTTCTAAAAGAATCCTTATAGGGTTTTCTTTTACAGAGACAGAGATTGACGGTCAGGTTTTTCCTCTTTTATTTACTTATTAGTTTATACTATCTATTACCCCTACCTCCAAACATCTCTTAAATTATCCAGAATCGGAAACTCAAAGTCGGAGGAACACAGGAGCAACCCTTACTTTATACTTTTTAAATTGCTAAAATTTCTGTCACAAAAAATTGCGGGGAGTTTGCCACTACGTAATAATACTCAGAAAGTCCGGATAAGCTTCACTAAAACAGAGACAGCTATCAGATTTTTAAGGGTTTTTGCTGAATAGCGTATCACTAACTTATAGTAAAGGATTCCTAAGAGAAACACTTGCTTTCTTGCAAAACAAAAAGTCCTTGTACTTTAAGTAAAATATGGGACCTTTTGTTTTTAATAACTAAAATCTCTTGAAAAGAAGCTCAAATACCTGGAGTAAAAGGTAAATTAGCCAACCCCTTGCTTGTCATAATTAATCCTTTTAAAATCCTCACACAAGAAAATGAGCTAGTCCATTAAAAAAAGCTGTAGTCTTAGTTAGAGTCGTTACTCTTATACAGAACCCCTTTCTGTGTTCCTCTAGATTAAGTGTTCATTCAAAACTTTCTTTTGTCAGACAGAGAGCTTTGCCGCATCCCTTTGTTTCCATCTCAAGTATTTCTAATGAAAAGGCGCAGATTGTGATGGAGTTAGGAGGTCTGAGATATCTATAAAAAAGGTTTAATGACTACCTCGCAGGGGAAATCCTTCCTTTTTTGACCAATCATAGCAGGATTTCTATTCCTTTTTATAGGTCGGACACACTTTAATAAAAAGAAGTTGCTTATATTTATTTTCGTAATAGGCGTACGGGGATACTTTACAGAAAAGAAACTTGACTTTTTCTAGAAAAAGCATTCTATTTACTTATTACTTAAACACGGGTCCCGGGTTAAAAAAAAGTGTTACCTTGGAATCGACTAGAGCAAGAATTGTATATAACCTACCTTGGGTTCCCTCCCATTTACGCGTTTTATCGGTGACAAAGGCGGGTCGAGTTAGGGGGCTTCCAATAAGTCTGAGTATCTAAGGAAATTTCTTGACTAAAAGGAGGATAGCAGCAGATTCTTAGCTTATAAATAACCTTAAGGGAACTCCCCCAGGCATAATCATAAATACCTTCTTTCTTACTGCTCTAAATTCTAGCACCTAAACCCTAGAAAAAGGATCCTTGGCTTCTGCCTTGAAAGTCATTTGTAAAACTCTTTCTTTGAAATTCTACTTTCATTCTTAGAACCCTTTCAGGTATATTCTTTTCTTAAGAGCTAGATTTCCCTTCCTCTTACTCTTATGCGTATGCGCAATTCACTCTCCCCTTAACCTTCCTGTCTTACGCCTACTACCTGTACCTCCTTAAATAGCTATTCTGTAACTTCTTACTTTATTAACTTTCTTTAGAGTCTTTGTTTTATGGGCTATCCCTTTGTTAGCTACCCCTGCCCCATAGGTTCACCCTTCTTATAGCTAGTGAATAGACTCTTCTTCTTATTCTATCGGGGAGTTTTTTGTATTACTTATTACTTATATTAGTCTTAAGGCACTGTTCTTTTTTGCTTAGTTGTTATTAGAAAGGAGTAAGCCTTAGAGATTGGGGAATAGTTGGCGTAGCTGACTGTAGCATAGCGAAAGGTAAGAGATTTGAGTATACCCCGATTTACGTTATAGCACACACTTCCTCTAATTCATATGACTACTCTTCAAGAAACCCCTTATTTCTTAATACCTAGATTTTTCTTGAGAGCTAAACTCTTATCTGTAACTGTCCTATGACTCTTTTACTTTAAAAAAGATACAAGTAGGAACTCTTTCCTTAGAAATATTCTTAGGGAAAACCCTCCCCTTATACTTACTTGAAAGCCTTAAACAACTTAAACAAAAACTAGTATCGCTTACTTCTTTTGAAAACTTACCCAATTAGGAGGGCATAGCAGCTCAAATATCTTACGGATTGCTCACTTGGTAAATCTCCACTATCCAAAGGGCTAAGGTGGGAATTCCCTTTATTAAATACATCCCTAAAAAGGAAACTTCAATCGCGTTTCCGCGAAAACCTAGCTTCTACTATAGATTACAGGAGTCCCTGACCTCGCTAGTTACTTAGTTTATAACACCCTTGTCATTAAAATCTGTAATTACAAATTATCCGCGAAAAGCCCCTTTAGAAAGCTTGGTATATTTCCTTGCGTGTACCCATTTGAGCAATCTTTTAGCGGCAGTAGTCAGTAAAGCTCGGAGCTCCCCTCTAGGCACGGTATTCCAAAAAGGGGGTCGCCTTAGTTTAGTATTGTAGCAAAAGTTAATTAAGGGCTAAATGAAAATGTCTATTAAATTTTTAGCGAGTCCTTTTTCTTATAACTTATTAATTTTTAGAAAGGACTAAGAAAGCCTATCTTTCCTTTGACTTCATTAAAAAAAGGAATTTACATTACTGCACTAATCCTGGAGTCTCTATAATAATAATTAAATAGGTTAATAAATAGGGGAATCCTGCCCAAGCAATTTATCTATTTTTTGTACTTGACTCTCTCAGCAAGGTCCAGTATTAAACCATTTTTACAAACAAAAATGAAATTAGCACTGAAATCAAGGCTTCTCTAAGGCAGACCCTTTCTATAATTGGCTAGTACTATCTTATAAAAATGTAACGGACCTTTATCCATTTTTTTATATCCTAGTCGTTTACCTTCTTTTTGCGAATTCACTTGCAAGAGTGAAAAACTCTAGAATTATTTCCTAACTATGAATACTCATTCCATAGCTGGTCCAGAGCAGAATATTGCCCTAAATAAAGGATATACCCCCCCCCCCCCCCCCTCTTTTGACCTAAATTGTGTGTGTTGGACAATATTCTATAGTCAAATTCGTTGCATTTTTTTCTAGTATCTTATTCGTGTTTTACCGGTACGGGAACCCTATTTATTACTACCTAGCTGCTGTAGAGTCTTAATATGAAAGGCTCTTAAACCCGCATTCTAAGTGAATCTTAGACCCAAGCGGATTTTAATGACAGGCAAAGCCCGAAGTAGAGCGGGGTGCTCCATACCATATTAGATATTGATTTGGTATTCGATCTCAAGAATTATGGCACAGGGTCCGCACTCTTGTTTCTCTATCTAGGTAAAAGCGGGTTCCTTCGTCTAGTGGATATTTTGCATGTTTAAGAAACCGGGTATACCTTGTGAAAAGCGAAGCACTGCGAAAGGATGTAGTTCTAGGAATTTTTGTTAGGGAGATCCTTGACGAATTCATTTTTTTATATGAAAACTTTTTTATTCTTAGGATTCTTATATGTACTTAAATTTGAAAGGGTATACCTTACTTATCTTGTACTAAAGGCAGAAAGGTGATACCTTTGGAAATTTTTAGTCTAAACTGGAGCATACTCAGATAATCAAGGGCCCCGTGTGTAGGTCAGCTTACATACAAGAAAATAATCCACTTTACATTACTATAAAAAGACTTCCACTCTAAGGTATCAATTTCTAAGAATAGGGGACCTTAAAACCTCTACGTTATAGGGTTGGGACTGAAGGGTTTAGAAATTGACTTAATTAAGAAGGCTTGGAGATACTGGGGTCTTGATACACAGCTCAAAACTCTCGGTACACACCAGACTCTTAAACAGGTGAATAATTTCGATTAGAATGCAATTGGGTTTACCCTGCAGAATCCTACGTAAGATTAAGTTGTACAAAGACCCTTAAATTAAAGCCTTAAAATACTGGTATATATAGACAGTTTAGGGTCATTTTTTAGAAAAGAAAGTGAATTGCTATTCGTTTTACATACATATAACTTCATTACAAAGCGCTTTTACTTGACTTTAGAAGGGATTCCCTGCTCCGGGACTAGGAAAAGATAAAGATCATAGGAGACTTTTCGTACTTTAGTTGAATCCCAAAAAGACTTATATATAGGAAATAAAGAGTACTTAAAAGAGGTTTAACAAATGTTTCTATAAATTGGCTGAGTTTTGATCATAAGGATGACCTACTCACTTTCTGAGTTAAGAGGCCCCGACATTTTCTAGTGTTTCTCTAAACCCACGCTTTTAAACGCTCCTTCGATAGCATATTAATATACCTTAAAGGGCCCTGATTTACGAGGGTAAGATAGCTCCAGTACTTGGAAACTCAGAGTGGTGTGTAGGAAACCCAAGTAAAAAATGAAAAATGAAGGAAAAAATCACAGGAATTAATGTTTTAGTGCATTAAAAAGGCCCTATAACGGGTTTCCTAAATTAGAAAATCTTTAAGAAGTTTCAATTTGTTTAGGGTTCTTTAAAAACCATTAATATACTAAAGACAACAAACTGTTCTTGGCCGAGGGCGCTTTCTTACCAACTAAGAATTCACTCTTAACTATATCTTAAATGTCCGCATTAATAACTTATATTATAGAAATAAGTAACTGTATCGCTCTAGCAGCCTATTAGGTGGGCGCTATGTCATTGATATTGAGGTGTAGTTTTTACCTATTAAACTTAAAAAGTACTTTAGTAACTGGATTCCCGATTCTATATATACTTCCAACTAGAATCAATTTGTTCTTAAACATCCCTAAGGATTCCTTGCTAGGCTAAAAGCTACTTTTTCGTGTTGTGAATAAAAAAGGGGGCGAGCTTTAAAATTTTTTAGATACCTAAAGCGAAATTAAAAGCTGTTGTGGGTAAAGAATTCCGTGTAAATTTTTGAGAACTTAAAAAAGGCCTTGTTCTTTTATTTCTAAAAATGACTTTGATAAATAATAAGGGGTCCTGGATAGGTCTTACTTAATTTATAAATAGTAAATATTTAGAAACTCTACCTACAAAAAAGGGTAAGGTATATTAAAGACAAACGAGGGTCCAAGGCATTCCTAAGGGAGGCTGCTGATTTAAGTTTAAAGGGATTCCTTAAGCTTAGTTTATATAAGTAAGGAACTTGTTAACCTATTAATTCTTTTTATAGATACATTTCAGGCTACAAAAGAAGATGCAAGTGGGAGTAGGAAATACTTAAATAACACGTATCTTGAATAAATTAATTTAATATGCGGGAATAATACAAGTATACCTTTTTCCCGCTTTACTTATTGGGGTTTCTAATTCCACCACCTCTCAAAGAAACTAAGTTATAGGACTTTTACATATCTTTAGATTTAACAAAAATTTTTTGCAAACTCGGGCAATTAAGCTAGAGCGAAGCAAGCTAGTTAAGTATTCATATCTTTCATAGGAGCCCCCTTTATTAATTCAGGATTCCCGATATTCGAAGCATACTCAGCTCCAGTTTTGGTTAGGTTTAGTATTCTAACTCATGAAACTTAAATGAAAAGTACGGGGTTTTTCCTTTTTGCCGGGTGATTGCGCGTACCTGCTGTATATATTAAGATTATAAGTCTCTGATGCTAACTCCTTATTTCTAGAAACTCAGGAGAATAGAAGTAGCTTACAACACAAACGCGTTAGGAGAGAGTACCTAATAAAGAAATCCAAGGATACTCTAAAGGGTTTCTTGTATAAAATTAAGGAGAGGTGCCTTACAACTTTTAACGGGTATTCAGACTTTATATACTTTTTTTACAACGGAAGTCCTCCTCTGATCCTTTAGGTCTATGGCTTAAGCATTTTTTAAAAACTATATTTTCTATTTTGTTATCTCCTATCAAAAGGAATCCTGTTTAAGGATAATCTTTATAAAGACAATTAAGAGGACTTCCAGAAAACCTAAGACTTGAGAGTACCCGTTATTCAAAAATGGATTTAGGTTTACTAATAAGGATACTTGAACATTTACCGGGTTTTATATCTCCATGATTCAATATAACAAAAAGTCTAGCAGGAATTGAGGAAAGAGGCTTGTCTCCAAACTTTCTTTATCTTTCTGAGCTCTAGCTACAGAGTAATTAGAGAATTACTTAATTTGGGAATTTCTTAAGTAAAAGACTTTGATAGGAAGCGCCTATTAGTTGACTACATTAAACAAGTTTTCACTCGACAAACTAAAAAATAATAATATACCCCCCCTTGACAGGTTCGAATCTTACCGTAGTAAGTTATAACCGAATTGGAATAAGGAAATCGGGTATCCCTATAGTACTTTAACCCAGTAAGAGCCCTAAAAGCGGAGCTTGCTTCTTATGATCTTATGAAATACATTCCAAGTTACTTTACTTAAAATAAGGGATGCCCTTGAAAAATCGGCACCAAAATTCGAAACCCTTTTTTACCAAATTAGCTGAGTGCTTGCCACTTGACTCAGAAAAGTCCTATACTATATCTATATAAGTAAGTGCTCGACATATAGAACTCTACTTTTGTTTGAAATATGGAAAAATTTTAATGCGGGAGTTTCTCAAGGGACTCTTTTTTAACTTAACAGAGATTAGGACCTTTTCGAAAAAGTAGGATCTTAGTGGCAAGCTCGTGAAGAAAGCTTAAGAAAATAAGGTTTGGGTTTGTCCAATTCAGATAAGTAAAGATTTTTGTGCAACCTATTTTGAATAGAAAAGCCTAGCGAGGTTTATCATCTCAGTATACTTAAAGGGGTGCCGGAATGGTCCATTTATCGACTTTAGACCGCACTATCCTTAGTAAAATCTGGGATTAGCCTTAGCAAACGGGCAAAGTGGGTATTCCGGAATAGGTTAAAATAATTTGTGATGGTAGCTCTGAATTTTTATGTTATATACGCGGGTTTTTTATTGAGTACTGCACCTTTCCAAAGTCGGGCCTACTTTATTTACTACTTAGGTTGCAACTGTGATGGAATAGAGGAGATAAACCTTCTTTAATTAAATTTAATTAAAGTATAACGCGGATACTTATGCTAACCGAGGTTTAAGGAAGTGCCCTGCTTTAGGATGCCCCTAGTATAACTATAAAAAACCCAACTTCCAGAGCTTTTTTGAATCTTTATAGCTAATAGACCCACAAAGCCCTGTTTCAACGGGTGCGATAGAGAAAAAGAATTTTATATAGAAATCCTAGGAAAGCTTGTTAGAAAGCCTATATTTATAAACTTTTATTCTATTACTCGTACTCGAAACTTAGATTACGTTATTATCATAAAAAATACAATATTGTTATCTTTACACAAAAAAAAGAACCACTTTCGCCTAATAAAAGGAATACTACGAAGTTTTTAAACAAGAGTTTGTGTATCTAAGATTTATCCTATCAAAATTAGGTCCAACTGGAGCAAGTCAAAGGGATACCCGTGTAAATCTAGGGCCAATGCCTCTATCAACTCTAGCGAACTTCCAAAATCCTATTTTTCCAGCACTGCAAAGTAGCTCTCAGGATCTCATACTTGAACAAGACTAAACTTTAGTAAAACTTGTAACTCTAAAAAGAGACTTTTGCTAGAAATAAAGAAGTAACCATAAGGGTTTTAAAGGGCTCCCTTATTGGTTATATAAAACTACAAAAGATTGTGTAAATGCAAGATTTTAGCTCTAGTAGGACAGGGATTTCTCTTAGGAAGAGTGCTGGGTTAGTGAACAAGAAAAGCACTTAGATTCTTATAAAAAAGAGTTTAATTAGCTCGGTTGAGGAGTAAGCAAGTTAAAAAAAAAGGCTATCCCGAGCTTATTATATACTTTTCCTGGGCTAATATCTAGTTTTGGGAACTTTTTTATATACCAAAATTTTGTACAGAATTGACTTTGAAATCCACCTGGATAAAATTGTAATTACTTGTTACTTGCTTTATAGTTTTCCATACACAACCTCTTTTGCACGAAGTATCTTTTTACTAGACTTTCCTCAGGAGCTTCAGTCCTACTTAGCAGTTTCATTTGTTTTTGTAACGGAGACGCTTTTTAAATCTCTACTAAATATCGTGTTTCATTCCTTTAGAACTAAATGCAGAACTTCGTTTTAGATCTTTTATTCTTTTTCGGTAAAAGGACAAGCAAGGTAGAAGAACACCTGAAGGATAAAAATTTAGTGGATATTAGTCCAGAGTTTGCTTCATGTGCCTAACCGAATTACTTAGTTAACGAAACTCTAGAATCTCTGGGATATAGATATAGTGGGGATATCATAAATAGGAAGGGCTCCGGAATTAGAGTAAGAGTTGTCAAAGGTTTCCTCGGAGTCACTAACTAGTCAAAAAAGTAGGAGGAATTTCAATAAGAGTCTTCTTTTTATCTTTCTTAGTCTTTTAGGAGTGCTACGCGAGTTGAAAATAAAATCTTGTCTTAGTAGCTATCAGCAGTATAGCGGAGAGAAACCCTTTTCAATGAAAGAGCGGAAAGGACACTCTATATGTTTTCAATTCCAAGAGTATAGAATAATCGGGTTTTCTTCGAGTCTTAACTAGTTTTGTGGTAATAAAACGAGGGTAAGTAGAACCAAGTGAGTTAAGTTACACCCCTTTTAATTAGATATGAAAAAGTTTTGAATAAAAGAAAGGATTGCTCAAGTCTTCCTCAGTTACCGGTTTATTAGAATTAGCACGGGATCCCTGTAGAAAGCAATATTCACTTCACTTAGTAGTTTTTCCTAGCTATGAGCGCCTTCTCTCCTAAATCCTTGTTAAAACGCTTATCTTAAGACCGGAAACACATAGGTTCAGGTCGCGTTATCTTCCAGCCCTTTTAATAGAACTTCTTCTTTGTACACTTGTTATTTGGAATCACAAAATTACGTTGCCTTGTTAGAGTCTTCTCAAGGAATTCGACAATCTTTGGGTAGTACTTTAAAAGTTACAGTAGTAAAAAGGGAAGCGAATTAATTAACAACCTTAAGCAAGTAAAAGGACCAGTATTAAGAAGCCAGGAAAAGGGGGCAGATACCCGTGTGAAGAGGAAAACCGGCAGGGGTCTCCACGTTTGTATAATCTATAAATTAAGCCTTCCAAAAAGCCAACCTGGTTATGAAGCCGGGGTACCTCCTAAAAGCCGCTTGTGTAAAGAACTCGAGCACTCAAAAAGTACTTCAAAGAAGAAGTCTAAAGCCCTTTTTATTAAGATATAGGTATTCCTTTTTTTGGAAGGGCCCGTAGCAAGTAGTTAATATTTTTCATATCCATTAAAAATATTGTACAGGGAAACTCTTTATTATTTATTGTAGCTTAAAAATGCGCATTAATTTATCAATAGTACAAAAAAAACTACTTAGCTTAGAGGAGCTGCAAAACGGGACTTAGTTAAGAAAATAGCCTTATCCGAGCTAAGTACACCTTTGACCAGCTTTCACAATACTAGCGGAGGTGTAGCTTTATTTATAAGAAAGATGAGTTCCTTAAAATAACCCCGTTTACTAAGAGCTAAAACCCATCCAATTTACTTGAAAAGTACTAAACAGGCTTTTATATAATTAGTGAAACTGCCTTAAGTGTATTTTACATTTGTATATCGCAGCAACCGGCTAACTTTTTTGTAGAAAGATTAAAAAAGGGGGTCCTGAGACTTGATTATACGCTCCGAGATTACTAAATCCTTCTAAAAATGTTTTACCGCTAGAAGAATTACTAAACATGTTAACAAGTTACCCTTATAAATGAACCGAACCGCAGAAAGCAAAAGTTAGAAAAGTTTATCTTACCCAAATAAGAAGTCCCCTCTTTTTAGTCAGGAAAACCTAGCTATGCTCTTCCTTGTTATCCTGTCAATGAATAAAACTAAATTAAGAAAGATGGAATAACCCCTTGGGTTAAGAACCCCTATATCAGATGGAATGAACCTACAGCCCAAGTTCATCTTGATTAGTAAAGCTTCAAAAAGGCCCTTTTTTAGTTTTTCCCTTCTGCCCTTTATTTTGGTTATTTTTAAAATGGCAGCTACTCCTGCCGTAAAGGGTTGGGAACCTGTACGAAGCTGTGATTTTATTCTATTGTAAAAAAACTCTTTTAGTGGTAAAAATCATTCTAATTATAAAAAGAAGCATCAACTTGCCTGTCAAAATCACTAGTGGTATTACTTATAGTTTATTTGTTTTGATATCACCCTTTATTTAGATTCTAGAAATGCATTTTCGCAAAGGGATTTAGAGTCGTTTTCTTATAGAGGGTGTAAACTAAAAAATTTCTTGTATTTTGTACAAGAAAAGGTGCCTAGTTATATAACAAGTTTAGGTAAAACAGCTTCAGGAGGAGATCTAAGTTTTTCTATTTTAAAGCTTACTTTTTCAGGAAAGGTTTTAGTTTTCCTGTAGAAGAGGCAGTAGATTCAAACTTACATGCGTATAAAACACGGGCGCTTTACACCACTTCTTATAGAGGCATTCGGGAATACATAATTACAGTATAATGTCTAATGTCGAGCAAAATAAAAAACTAGTTTACACAATAGAAAATGAGAAACCCCTATTCGGCAATAGCGGCCTTAGGAATTTCCCTTAAAGATAGAAAAAATTTTGACTTATATTAACTCATTAAACTTTCGGTATGGACATTTTAATAAGTTTTTCATACAGCATGAGACTTGGACATATTACTTTTTTATCTAGAGCCGTCTTTTTCAGGGTTCTCAAACTCATGTTGTTTCTTGAGTTATCCAAGGATGTAATTAAAGAGTTTGTACTCAAATTTCTCTTCAGTTGTGCGAGAAATCTTACCCTTTAGTGCCCTTTTTCTTACTAATTATTACTTAAAGTATTTAGATATTGTCTTGTGCAAGAAGCTGGACCTCTATATTTCAAATTTAAAAAGGAGCAGCTCTACTACTATATGTCGATCAGTTTTCATATTCTGTGATCCGGAACTCTTAATCTGTGTGGAGGGTTGGTAGTTTCTTGGAAATATGTATAGAACAATCACCCTTTTTCTAGGCGAGTAAGTCCTTAAAAAAGGATTTAGTTACGCTTTAATAAGTATTCCCGGCATTTTGATTTTATACACGAGCTTTTTTGAGCTTTAACTTCAACGTTTACTAAGTATTTACTTTTATTCTATGCCCAACATAGGAATTCTAGAGTCTTAACTATAAAAGTACTTGAATCCGCGTTCTTTCAAGTGAACCAGATTTACCCGCTTTAAAAACTTGTTTCAAATAGTTAACTAATAACCAATAAAGACCTCTTAGCATATTAGCATAAGATTTCCCACTTCCGAATTTACTGCGTTTTAAAAGATAGATTTAAATTCTTTCTTTTTTTAAGTTTCATTTCCACAGCTACATCTAGTCAAAAACTAAATAACAGCACTTTTTGGATTTGCTAACTTTACTTTACAAGACAAACAATAACACGACAATAGATATAGATAAAGGTGCGGTCGAGAACGAGAAATTTATATATCAGAAGAATAAGGATACGCTCACATGAAATAGTAAGGGGTTTTTAAAATAATTAAAGGCAGCAATCCCTTAGACAGAAACCCTAGCCGTAACCAAGCTTTTCGAGGTAATTAATTATTTCTTAGTCTTCGGTTTATATTTGTTTTCTTTTCTCTCGCGAGTGGATTCAGCTATAAAAAGCGTAATGAAATTAAGGTTAAAACTGCGAGTCGTCAACGCGAATGCCGAGGGTTCGAGTCATGTGTCATGGCTTCCAAAAGAAGGGGGAAGTATAAGAAAACTCGCTGCTTTTAGCACTAAGGAGCAAAGCTAAGGAGTGCTTACGCTATATCGGATTGGTGAGTATACAGTCTATTATTAGCGTACTAGCACTAAGACTTTGTTTGTACACCTCACTTTTTCTTTTTACTTTCAAAAAAACAAAGAGATATAGGACCTTATCTGATATTTTTGTATACTAACTGTAATATAAACTCCAAAAAGAGGAAAAATTCTTAGTTAAGTCAGATCCCTAGCTACGATTTCACATGTCTTTTTCTAACTAGATAGGGTGCCTACGATATGGGGCTTTGGTAAATCTCTTACATATAAATAAAATTTCACAAGCTTCTTACAGCACTCCCCGAAAACTTCTACAGAGGGTCTTGAATATTAGTAACTATACTAACAAGAAAGAGTAATTATTAATTAGGAAAAGCTTAAGCAAAAGCATTTCTACTTTTTGCCTTTCGATGTTCCTCAAATCAAAAAAGGGTTTGCTTTATATATGCCAAAACTAGAGATACTCATTTAAGATCTTTTTTGCTTGCTGTGGTCTTCAACCAAGTACGAGAGTCCTTCCAACCTTAAAATTTCAATTCTGATACCTACACTGCTATCTACTGAAAATCTTTAGCCTAGTCCTAACTCATTAAAATCTGTAATTCCACTCTTATACTTAAGGTCGATACTTGGTTCATAAATTCCATTAGGCCCTCCCCGATTACTTTCTAAAAAGCAGGATTCCACAAGATATTAGTTACTTTTTTTAATACATGTATTTTAACTACAAGAGGGCTTGAACCGACAGAATTTCTGTGATTTACCAGGACTTTGAACTTGAAGAAAGCAGTCAACTAAATAACAAAGAAATTTGGTTTGCTAACAATATGAGGCGCCTGGGAATTTAGTACGAGCTGGCTTCTGCCCCCTTGCTTGGGTATTCTTTCTTTGTCTTACTCATTTAAGGATTCTTCCTATCGGCAAGGTCCTGATTTATTAGAGTTTATTTCCTTAAGATTTGTTTCTCTGTTTCCGGAGTCTCTTTACTTTAATCTATTCAGAATCAGAACTTTGTAAGAACTAAGGCTCCTTCCTCTATATTATATGCGGAGTTGGCTATACACTTTATTAAGAAATGAAATCCGAAAAAGCCTGTTTACATAAACAAAGCAATTTATTAACCAAAAGCTTAGTATTTAAGAATTATACCTCTTATCTGTGGAAAAGATACCTATCAATAAACTAAAGTACAATCTCTTTTTTTTAGACAGCTTTGCTCGGAGGAAATGGGAGTCGAAAACCCATCATACAAAAATCCAACTTATGATTTGGCGTAAACCTGTGCCTTAAAAGACAAGATAAACCTTGCCTCCACCTGGATTGAAACCTATTTGAACCCTTGCCTGCTAAGTACTCAAAAGAGTGATCGATCAAAAGAATAAAGAGAAAAAGTTCCGTACTTATTTCATACTTTTAGCTTTTAGCAATGTATTTATAATTATATTACCAATCTCTTAGTAGCTGTAGTCAGTAATTAGATATTCTTTATTCGTTATTTGGTTTCTTTAATGTAAGGTCCTATTTTCTAAGTAACGAATTTTGATAGGAATAAGTAAGCCGGTAGTAAGTAGTCCAGAGTTAAGAGGTATTTAATAAAGTCTTTATGAATCTTAATTATAATTATATGTTATCCTTAGAGAACCACTTTCATAAGCCCCAAGAACATTACAAAAAGAGAGACAATATAATAGTTACCCCCGAAGTTTTTAATTAATTGCAGCAAGGGGTTTTCAATCTCGTGCGTCTCCTGGTTATTTTTAGTACTAAGGTGTCGTTTACTTGCTGAAATTTACAGGTCTTTACTTGTCTTGTAAAGAAGAGTTCTTCGGAAGATTCTAGTACAAAATCTCTAAGGCCATACACCTCTCTGTAGCAATAACGCCAAAAGGAAGGATAGGAATATGCCTTAAACAACTAATACAATCTATTTCCACTATTCTCTAATACTAACTTAATAAATAAAATGCATTAATTATAATAAATAAGACTGTAGCTATATCAGGTACGAGCTGCAATAGTACAAAGAATACCACTCTAGCTACAAAGGCAGGGAAAGCCAGTACAGCTGCTAGGAAGACTCATAATAAGACAGCGACGACTCGTAAGAGTAAGCCGCAGAGTCTAGTTAGGCATAAGAGATCCTATGATAAATCGATTTTTAATAATAAAAAAGAAGGCAGGGTCAAGGTACAAGTTGTTTAGAGTACAAGGATATATTCAAAGGGATAGGTAAGCAAGTTGAGGGTGTTTTCCCTAAGAAATTTTCTAAAAGTCTTTTACCGATGTTATAAAGGTAATTTGAAAAGGTACTTATTATAGGGGCTTGTTCTGTAACCTAGTCTTTCTAGGAGTTGACCTTAATAAAATAAAGAGGATTCTATTTCTGCGACATAAATGACTCCAGTCTAGCTTGTTACTCTAAAAGCTTATTAATATAGATTCTCGAGTAAAGATCCCTATACAACGGCATATTTCCTTAAAGATATTAATTAAAAAGACTATAAATTTTAGGTACTACTAAAGAAGGAATTCTATTCTTATTCTTAAATGAGAGCTATGTCGTAATATTCTTGCGAAAACCACGAAGTTACCCCTTAGCGCCTCCTAGTATTCCTACACACACATCTCTGCTTTTTGCTAAAAGCATTTTTAATTAGAATTTTCTATATTATGTGTACTGGCTTTAACCTCAAGAAGTGCACCTTTACCCAGTCCACTCCAAGAGCTGCTATTATTAGGGCCTCTTTTGTTAATCCTCGAAGGAGTTTATTCTCTTTCAAGGGTAGCTAATTTATACTCTTGGATGGATATTCAATAGTTCCCGTTTTTTTGTAAGTTACGATTAGCTAGAAGAAAGTACTCTTAAGTTAAGCACATTTTTTTGGACGTGTGTAAGAAAAAAGTTAAAGTTAGGATCATCAAGGGGATTTTGTGGTAATAGTACAATGAAACATCTTTATATCTTAAGCAGGAGCGGCAAGCCTCCTTAAAAACCTATGTGCGTAGCTTTTTCCAAAAGGGATTTATTTAACTTAGCGTTAGTGAGATATTGAAAATACTGGCTCTACTCTACTCTTAGGATTTGGATAGATATTGCTTCTAGATAAGCCCTTATATTCTTGAATTGCAGTAAATTAATAGAAGAAATTTTGACTAACTATAAACTATAGAAAGATGCCTGCCTCTCGTAAAGGAACCCGCTATAATTAAGGACTAGCTCGTGCGAACCTAGTAGCCTCTAACCTTGTTGTGTACCTAATAGCAGATTGCAGAGTACAGTGGATGCTCCATGTAATCGATGATCAGAAAAGCGCTTACTTGCTTATCTTCTTCCGAGATTAAGAATAAAGGGTCTCCCTGTGAAGCTTATATAGTTTTCTCTTAGAGTATACAGTTTCTATTTATAAAATTTCAGGTAATTAAATACTTTTAAAATGCTATATTACAAAAGAAATTGACTTAGTTTACACTTGCTTAAAATATTTTATAGAACCGAAAAGCTCTTATGAAAGCATAAAAGGGAACTTACGGATGGCCGGGGTTGCCGCAAAAGTGCCCTAAAAATGGGTCAGGGCCTGAAATACAAAAAAGGAATGAAATTGAGCAGTGATTCCCTCTTTTTTGTACCGCCAAACTCGTAAATTATCTACTTGTTCCAGAATTAAGGGTGTTTATTCCAATAAGGAAGAATATCATCTAATGTAATTGCATATGGCCCTAAAGACTTGACTTTCTATGACTAAAAATGTATAAAAACGGGCAAAAAAGGGTAAAGATAAAGATGTTGGAACTTCCTCTTTATAATTCAATCAAAAGGTATAAACTCTTATAAATGAAGTCAGATTCCTAAGCAGAGTACTTTAGCAATTTCCCGTTCATAAAAAGCACCTGTCCCTATTTCTATTTTTTAACTAAATGGCTTGCCTCAAAACCCCTAATTCCCAGATATCTCGAAGTAAGATATAGGGTTTTACCCTTCATTTGAAGTCTATCCTGCTTGCTTTCATTTAAGGAAAATTTGACTGCTAGTAGGATGAGACTGGCTATATAATCATAATCTTAGTTATGCCTTTTAGAGTTGCTTAATACTCAAGACATAAAACTCTGTATTAGGGGGGATCCTCAAAGGCGAGTTGTATCTCTAACTTAGTAGGGACTTAAAGCTTCTTTTATTAGAAATTTACTAGGAGTTACCTAATTGGAAACCTAAATAACTGGAACTCCTTGATTTATTAGACTTTAGATAACCAGGAGTTGCGATAGTTACTCCACAAATGGCGCAAGCTTAGGCGTTTGAAAACCCTGTAAGCCCTGCCATAAAAATAAAAGAGAGGTAATGTAATTAAATCAGTATTCTTTCCCTCTAAATTGAAGGAAATAGGCCTCCTTATTAAGGAAGTCAAAATACCTAGTACTTTATATAATAAATAAGGAACCGTTTGAGAAATTAGACTTGCATTTTATAACTAGAAAAAGAAAGGTAGAACCTCCAGAGTTTCCTTTTACTTCTTCTCATTAAGAATTTTATGGGGTTCCCCTTTTTTTGCTAATAAGTTACTGCGTGGGGCTTCTTTAAGTCATGCACAGGATCGGACATGTATAGCACTAGGCTCTTAACCGAGCGGCTCTAAGTTCAAGTCGTATTACACTCTTGTTTGAGCTGGTACTTATTACAGGAGTTCTGTAAGCTGGCTTAATTAAAAGAATTTCCTAGTTTTCAGGTTTAAGAAAGTAGTCAATTCCTTTTAGACTCTGGTTCCTGTATTTTTCAGGAGCAAGTAAAAAGGAAAAACACAGGAAATTTTAACTATAAAAGCCCCTGGGTAAAGTTCCCAAATCCCTAAGCTGCTTGATATTCTAGATAGTAACTCCAACCCTCTTTTCATTTTCAAATTAATATGTATTCCTTGTTTCTTTAGGATTAAAGTATTAACTTTAATTCCTGAAGTTTATTAGTGAAAGGAGCTTTTAAGGAAAGGAGTACCCAAAGAATAAGTCTAGTTAGCTGATTTTCCGCTTTGAACTTTACTAAAAATGGGAAGGGTTTCTAAAGAAAGTAATAATAGTTGGTAGCACTTCTTTTTCGGGGTATTCTCCTTAGGGAAGTTATCCTAGCTATAATTAGAAGGAATCTAGACAACTAAAGTAGTTCCCTTTTAACCTCCTAGTGTTACCGTATTCTGGTTCAATTAGTTTAGGGGAATAAAACTGAAAGGTTTGCTTGTTTCCTATTTCTAAAGTATAGAAGTCACTGTTTTCTTAAAAAAAGGGGGTCCTTAGAAAACTCCTTTTTTTAACCTGATCCAGTTAAGGAGGTAAGTCACAAGAAACAAATAAAAGGAAAGGGGAGCTTGTTAATGAATAGAAAACCCGAAAATTAAGAAAGCTCCTTTATATTTTTGGTAGGATAAATGAAATGAAAAATGACCCTGAGTATTCATTTAAGAGAGGTTTTAAGGTCTCAAATATCCTGTACGACTTTTCTAATTATTTCGGAGCTTTATTAAAGTTGTATAAAGGGACTCCAGGTCAAACTTAGCGTTCTTCCTAAATGAGTGAAAAAGAAGAATTTCGTGGGTAAAGTTTAGAGAATTCGATTTACACGAGGTTTTCTAGCAGTTTTTAGCGACAACATGTAGCTTTGCTGATTAAAACTAGATATAGGGACCTTAAGATTCAGCTAGATTTTTCTTTCTTGTTACTCCCAAACGAAGCAACTCACTCAACCCTCCACGCTCAACCTAAGTAGAACCCCAGTTCAAATTCATTTGCGTACTCTTTTGTATATGGCCGTGGCTCTTCTCATAACTTTAATAAAAAGCTTTAATCTGAAGGATCCCGAAATCGCTTCAAAGTTACTTTGTTTTACAAGATTCTAATAGCTAGCAGCTTCTTAATTTTTGCAAAAATCTTCCTAAGTTTTAGGTCCGCTTCTTTATGGAAGGAATGGCAAGTATAAAAGAGCTTCTCTTTGAATTTTGCCAGTGTTGTACTTGAAAATTTCTTAGATCTATATTATAGCCGCTAATTATAGAAGACTTCCTTCCTATAACTATAAGAACTTTAAGAGGAAGACTTTAGGTACACTAAGTTCAGGGAATGCTTTTTATCTCCCATAGGCATAGGAAAAGTCTAGCTCCTAATAACAAGATAACAAGAAGAGGGCAGCTCATAAAAGCTCAAAGAGGGGCCTAAGGGGTAGTATAGCTATCAAAGGAATTATACGTATATAGAGAGTCTGAAAACAAGATAGAAATAAAAAAGTCAAAAGAAGTTAGTGGGCCTATTATGAATATACTATTATATATACTGTATTACCTCCTATAGTAATAAAGGGAGGGCTCTTAATTAATTAATTAAACTCCTATGCAAACTATCATTCTCTTACTTAACAAAAATACAATTAAAGAACAACACTACAGGCTATCAATTACTATCTATTAATTATTCCCATTAATAACTAAAAGGGTAAATACAACTACTAAATTACTATAGATACTATAAAATTCTAATTATAAGATGATAGGGGAAGAGATCGTTTTTTAGAGAGAGTTTACCCTTAACTAATAAGATAAGACAGCTATTGGTTAGTTATTAGGATTAACCCTGTTTTACCTTTAGATTCAAGAATTTCCTTAAGGTTTTTCTATTACTGCTAGACTCGTTGTGGACTAGGACAGGAGGCCCTTCTTGAAAGCCTTAACTTCCAAACTCTTAGAAAACCCCAAAACTTTAAAGCAGAAACGAATTACAAAAAGGAAAACTTAGGGCAACAAATCTATATTATAGCAATAAAAAGCGTAAGGCAATTTACATGCCATAAAACAGGAATTAGCCCACCGAGTAAGCTCGGGGTACGTCTGAGACTTTTACGTTCGATTTCAGATATTTTATAGCCCCTTTTTTAATAATGTGAGTATTACACTTGACAGGGGGAGGTAAATAAGAAACTTTCGAGTGCCCTTACTTTCTTTAGCTTAGCTGCTTTAGTAAGCAACACAGAAGACTCCTTACCTTAATTTCCTGTAAATTAAAAAAAAAAGGTTTACAGATTCAATAGAATAACCTTAAAGTTACTATCTAGGATGTCTTTTATCTGCAGTTTAGTTACTTCGTAAGTTTTTTTTATTATATATATATTTATTTTGCTTACTTTAGGGAAGGACTTTAGAGAGAAAACAGGTCAGGCAAAGGGCTTACCTTATTAAAGAAGTTTTAACTCTTTTCTGATCTTCTATCTAAGGATAGCGGATAACGTTTAAAATCTTTCTATTATTCGAACCAACTACACCCGCTAATTTGAAGCAAGGGTCTGCCCGGAAATTGAAACCTAAAGTTTCCGTGCTTCCTTTTAGATTTTGACTTTTTACTATTGATAATTTACTCTCTCTTCTATTTAAGCGATTCCGAAAGGGAGGGGCACTTCTAAGCTAAGGTATTAAAAGTTTTATCGGTAAGACAAGCTTCTTTTTTATGTAAGGCTGTTATTTTTTTATTAAGGATCCCCTGAAAATTCCAGGCAAAGCGCTTAGTGTGAGAAATTTGTATATAATTTTAGAGTTACTTTAACAAGACGTAACTTAGGTTAGTGGATATTAAGGGTAATTAACTCAATTTCCGAAAGCTACGAAGTTTTCTGTATAAGATAGTAGAGGGTCCAGAGTAAACTTTTCTAATTTATTATACCACTTTCCTTCATCAAATTAGGATGTCTATTATATAAGGGGGTATGGGCTCAAAAAAGTCCTTACCTTAATAGGATAGGAATGTAGCTTTTGTGGAAAGTATAAGCGGGGCTTCCGTTAAAAGGGGTACTTGGGCCCCTATATAGCTGTGGAAAGTAGTAAATAATATATCTAAAAAAGGGTCCTCACACTCTTTAATTCTAGTATACTACACAATAATATAACTATAAGTCTCTCTTTTTTAACGACTCAATTATCTTGCTGTCTTGTAAGAGGCCCTTATAGTGTATAAAGAAAGAAGTTGAAGTTAAGGTATATCAGATAAAGGAAGTATTTAAGAAATGCTAGAAAAATAGAGAGCTCGTAAACATGAAGATGGAATACGAGTATATATGATGTGAAGTTGTCTTTACTTGTGTTATAATAAAGGGAAAGATATCCCCCAACCTCTACAAGAATACCTACCAGGGGTATACTTAGTTAAGAAGGACACACACTAAATTCCTTTAGAGCAGAGGAAAAGGGCCCTATAAGTAAGTTTTTAGTCAGGAAAGAACTATAGGCATCCCTATTAAGAGAACTATAAGCGTCAAAAAATTGTCTGTAGCCCAATACCCTATCAATGCACTTTTGCTTATGAATGAGTTTAGATAATTTTCCGTGGGGCCCCTTGTATTGTTCCGTAATAAGAATTCTTTAAGCGATTTCCTAGATTTAGGGGATTTTGCTGCCAGGATTTTTTAATAAAAAGGCTCTTGCCGGGTAAGCCAAAAAAGAAGTCAAACCACTTTTCTATTTGACCTCCCTTTTTAGGGTGCGCTAGAGGCAATACTATATGCGAAAATTCCTACAGGTAACCCCTGCGGACTGGTATAGTAACTTATAAACAAAGATAGCGGTTCTCTACATACACTTTTGTAAAAATTCCTATCTTCTTATTCCTAAAGTGTTGTTCAACCTGGACAGTGCTGTACAAAAGTAAGTCCTTACCTAAAACAAAGCCATTAGCCTAGGTCCGGAAAAATTCTCAGAATCTTATTTTCTCGCAAATTCAATAAAAAAATGTAACTCTAGAATTTACTTACTACACGTAACCGAGGAACCCTAAGAAAAATTCTAATAAGTTACAAGACTCCAAAAACGCAGTATTTTCTTAAGCTAAGACCTAAAAAATCCCCGGATTCTTTTTCAGAAAGCGAAGTCCTTAATTAAACTAATAGTATTAGAATTAAATACTCATTAAGCGCCTAAGGTTCTACGAATGAGGAGGTCTAAGGGTTCACACTATAAAAGTATAGGCTCCTCTTACATTTGGGGAGTAGAGTACAACGAAATTTATAAATGTGGATCTTCGAGGATAGTTCTAAAAACGAGTACTGAGCTGCAAAATGATACTTGAGTAACTTCTTGGTTTAACCTCAAAGCCAGCCGGTGTAAGGTCTCTCAAAATTGAGTGTACAACTAGCAGTGTCAGAAACATAGGAATACCACACTCGAACTGCTTAATTCTTTTTTATGGGATAAACCTTTTCTTATAACCCGAGAATTCCTCACATTTTTTTGCCTTTGATGCTTCTAAAATAAAAAGTAAGAAAAATCCTGGGATAAGTCTTTATAATTCCGCGGGTTCAAGCCGTCCTGCCAAGTTTTCTTTATTTAATTCTATTCACGGGAGTTACCCTAGTTAGATAGTAGTCAGTTAATATTTTATCCTTAAAAATTTAAGTAAGTTCTTGGGTTGGATTACTAGTTGTTGTTCCTGTATTTGTATTCAGGTTGAGGAGAGTTTCCTTATCTTTCTGAGCTAGTTTTTAATTAAGTAGTCAGCGGAAATTGCTTCTATATAGAGAGTATATGCGCTTTTTAGTCTTATATTCTGATCTCTACTTTACTTTTTCCAAGGCTAATAAGCAGTGTAAAAACGGAAAGTAAGTCGTCGGAGATGTTTCTAAATGCGTAGTGAATTTTAGAAATTCAGAAGGTTCAAGTCGACTTGCCTCCACAAAAAAACTTAGATTTGTTTACTAAAGGATCCTCTTTTATGCTTTTTAATCTTTTTATATATATCTATGAATCGCCCATCTAGGATTTCTTAGACTTTACTACGCCCTAGGAATTGCAATTACTATGTAAATCTCAAAGCAGCGGGGTAACCAGAGTTAAAACTTCTTTATTAATTCGTTTCGTAAATCGTTTCGGTAAGTAATAACTAAAATCGTGCGAAGCTGTTGCAAATAGAATAGATCTAATTGGGAGTATTTCCGGTCTCAAAATGAAAGTGATCCAGGATAGTATAACTTCGAGTGGATTTGTTAGCCCTTAGCTATTCTATAGATCTACGAAACGACAAACCGGGTTTCCATTTTGAGAGTCAACCCAAGAATTAAGAAAATCCAGAAGCCCTCTACCCTTTCAAGAATAAAATGAATAGGAAGACTTTTTGTACCGAGAAAACAAGACAGAATCCCCCGATTTAGTATATTAGTATAAAGTATAGTAGTTTAATGGGAATTTGAAAATAGAGATTTTGTATATTTCAAATTCATGCCAGCGATTTTGTATCTTATTGAAGCACCCTATTTTGAGTATATAAGTGCTTTTTATAGTTCGCTAATTATCGTTTGTAGCTTTTGACTTTGGTTTCGTTCCTAATAAGTAATAAGATAGGATATCCTAATTTTGAGGATTATACCTCTCTCGTTGCTAGCCTTTTACTTCGGAACTTTAATGGGGCTTTCGGAAGGAACTTCTCGCAAGACAAGAAATAAAGGTTACTATAAGCCCCTTATAGTAATTCAATTTTCTTAAGAGCCTCAAAAAGCGGAAGGCTTTCCATGAAGGGTGGCTCGGTATTTTCAGCTGGGGTTATTTAAAATGTTTTAAACTGCAATAGAATATAGAAGTTACAGATAATATATAAGAAAATTGAGTAAGTCCCTGTAGTCTCGCTTATATGCTTTGGTTAGACTTTTCTAATTTAGAGTCTAGAATTCAAAATATCTCCGACATGGATCTAGCAACCTAAAAATTTTTTATATAGGAACTTTCTATTTTACAGAAGTCCATACTAAGCTTTTTCAGAAACCCGGCACCTTTTTAGTTCAGAATTTCTCAGCAAATAATTACAAGAAAAACCCCTGTTATCTTGAAGATATAAAGATCCGTTTCTTCCTTTTGGCTGTTGTAAAGTATCATAAAAGAAAGTTATGCTATCCAAAAATAAGAATATCAAAAGAAATTCCTTATGATTTTCTAAGTACTTTTTAGGGGTCTCAGTTGTCTTTTTAGTCTTCCGCCTTAGTCAAGGATAAAACGGGTACCCCTGGTACTGGAAATCGGCTAATTGTTTAAATAATAACTAAAAGCATTAACTCCTTAAAGCTAAGTTTGGAATATACTAGAATTCCTCTAGGAATCCTGCGGAGCCCTTTAAGCGGAATGACTTGATCTCAGATCGAGGATTTGACCCGGGCTTTAGAGGGGATTTATTAAAGAAGTGTAAATAGGGAGCAGTTCCAGTGTAGTCTTGTACTGAGCCAAGTGCCCCTTTTATTAAGTTAAGTTGAACTTTCGAATAGAGGGATATAGGTACTTACTAAAAAGAGATTAGGGACGGGAAACCTATTATCATATCACAAAAAAGTACATAAATAAACTTACAAGTTATAACTTTATTCCTTTGTCTACTCTTAACCTATGTACTGGTTAACTCCTTTTGTAGTTGTTACAAGAAGCGTCTTTAAAAAAATGTATGTACTACTTTGTAATACAAAAAGTAGAATATAATAAAGCCAAGATCTTATTGCAAGAGCCTTCTATCACCTGTAAAAGCCCTTTTACCGGGACCCCCTCATATTTCAATATTTCAAAAAGAAATTAATAAGTACCCAGAGTTCCTCTATGATAAAAACTTGTCAAGAATTTGAGGGAGCTTCCTAAGGAAAAATTTGACTTTAAATCCAGAAATCCAGGAGTCTGGAAACTTAACCCAGTAGAGTTTTGAGCATATGTATGCCGGACTTCCTTTTCATTAGCCAAGATATTTTCGTTTGTACATGGTATATAATTAGGGCCTCTTTACGAGTAGATTACTCTAAGCATAAGTAGTATATAAATCGTCACTTCACAAAAACTCTCGAAAATATGTAGAATTCCTAAACCTTTTAAGTCATTTTTTTAGTATGTCAGGAAATTTCTCTAAGATTTACCATCAAAAAGGAGTCCTCACTTAAGACTGATTAATAAAGTTATATTCAATTCCTGCTTTTGCGTGGGTACAAGGGTTAAGAAACAGGGATTTTTGTCCTTTTTAGAGTGCTATTCGATTAAGAAGGGAGTATACAACTAGATGAGGTATTACTCTCACTTAAGCTCTAGGAAACCCTGTAAAATCTAAAATACCCGAAAATACCAACGTCTGAATTTGTTTGACATCAATCTACTCTATTTCTAAGGACCTAAGTGATGAAATTTTCTTTTCCCTTTTTTATAAGGTGTCAAAAAATAGCAAATAGATCGAAAGGAGGTACCCATAAATTTAGTACGAGATAGCTTTGTCAATCCTTTTTATACAAACCAGATGCTTAGTGCTTATATAAATTATCGTTACACTTTCTTTTTAGAAACAAAAATACAAAGGATAGGCATTCCTTTTCTTTTTAAGGGGGCCTGAAGGCCTTGAGTTAAGCTACTTCCGGTTTTGATCTGTATTTCCCGCAGCAGTAATAAAAGTCAGAAAGCCTAATAGGAACAACAAGTCTGTGATTTGTAGTGAATTCCCTAGAAATTCTTATAAAAAGAGTAATCAAGGAAGTCCAAATCTAATTGAGAACTTATTCTTTCGCCCTACCCGCATTTCCAAATAGGGGTTTCCTTGTATAAGAAAAATCCAACTTAGAAAGACTAATATACTAAAGGGTTGCAAATATCGGGATTACCTCAGGGGCAGTAACTCTTGATCATGTAAGATAAAGTAAGAAAAAGCAGACCCTGCGGATAAACCCTCAGTACTTCCCATATAAGATAGAATACTCACTCTTTAAAGCTTTGTACTGATAACAACCCCTCCCTTTAATAAAGGAAGAAATCCGGTATTTTTCTATATTTCTACCCTGGAATTACCCTATGCTTTTTATTTATGATATAGAGGTCCTTAAAATAAGGGTGTTACCATACCTGCATTCAATTCGAGAGAACTTTCCTATTAGATCCTACTTGTAAAAGTGTAGGAGTTCGTTATTAGTAAGACTTCAAAGTCGAGACTTTTTTTCAATTTCTTAAAAAAAAAATGAATCCACAAGTGCAGCTAGAGCACTCTAATATAATAAGGTAAGGGTACCCTAAACTCTAAGTATTAAGGAATTGCACACGAGGAAAACCAGGAACAGCTGCAAAAATTTTTTGTGTATATCGCAGTAAAGTTTTGTATAGAGCAGGCTTATCCTTTCAAAATTCAAAATACTCTAAACCTTGTTTGTGAAAACCGGAATTACTAATAAAAGCATTATAAGTAAGATAGACCCTCATCAAACGGAAACAAAAAAAGGTAAACTATCAGTAATAGCTTCTCTTAAATTATACACCCTAATTGCCCAAGTTCTCACGTATCACTTAAACAAAAGGAATTTGCACAATTATAGTACCCCCTTTGCAGTAACAGGACTTTGCGCGTAATATTGATTTTTGGACTCTACCAAAGGAAATCCCGCGTAAGACTTTATAAAAAGGGGAAGAGGGAAAGCCCTGTGTCTATCCCTAAAAAAGTTGAATATTCACCAAAATAGGATGCCTAGATAGGCAAAAGAATCCGCTAAATTTTTTTATGTATACTGGGCTGAGATTTACATTTTCAGACTAAAAGCTTGAAAAATCCCAGGTAAATTTTAGGGATTCCGAAACATAAGATATAGAAAACGCTTCTTTAACTATCAAGACTCTTAGCAGGGGTACTCCTTAGGGAATCCAGTAGCTTGAAGTTTCTACAAAAAAAGAAGATTCGGCACTATACTTTAAGACTGAATATCCAGGAGTAGAGCCGGCCCTTGCCCAAGAACCCCTTATTAAAAATAGGTACTAGAATCCTAAACACACTACAGGAATAAGAAAACCAATACCAAAAAGGAATTTTTCTAGTATAAGAGCTCAAAATGAAAGGGGCTTTGCTTTTAGTCGCAATACCACTTAATTATATTATAAAATACGAAAATAAAGTAACAAATTCTCTATAAAAAGAAAACTGAAAGTATTCCCAACGCAAGAATCTCAGAACAAAAAACGCTATCTATAATATTAAATATTAGGAAGTTCCTAGAAATTGTAAAGAGTACTTGTTAATGCATTTTTCAGGTCTCCAATATCCTATACCCTTACTGCCTCTAGACAATTACAAAATTTATCATATTCTGGGTTTAAATTTACCAAAACATGGCATTAGTTGACTTCGAGAAAGCAAAAACAAAGAAGGGGAAAGAAAATGAGAAAGACTTTAGCTGCCAAGACAAGCACGAGGACTAATTGACTCATTTCTAATGCGCAATTATATAAGGGCCCTGCTAAGCTAAAGGTTTCAGACCTGTGAACATTACTAAATTGCCACACACGAGCAGCTTTTACTCGCCTTTATTCCAGGGATGCCTATAAAAACTACGAGTTAAAAAAAGAACTTAATCAACAGTTCCATAAATCTCGAAAATGACGCATAAAAAGCCATAGAATCTCTTTACTAATTACTAAGGCATGCCTTACTACCTCAAAAGGGACCTTAACAACTAGTTGTACGCTATGTACTAATACCTGCAGGATTTAATCGATAAACTTAGTCTTGATTAAAAAACTAGAATATTCATTATACCTCCTAGTAAATACTCTTTTAAGAAATACCTAATCCATAGCTCTCGGCATATAAAATAAAAGAAGTTTTGGTTGACTCACTTGACCTCACAAAAACTTTGTTTAAACATAGTCTATAAAGTACCCTAAAAGCTGTTTCTAAAAATTAAGAGATAACGCAAGTAGAGTTTTTGGGATCCTTTTGTCCAGGCCAGGTATAATGAAATTCTTTGTAAATTAGTACTATATAGTTTACTTACTTTAGTTTAAGCTTGCACTATAATAGAAGAATTCAGAATAAGAGCTCAAGGATTGGAACTCGCGTATCAAGTTTTCTGATCCAAAAGCAACTCCATAAAATGAAAAATGACACGAAGTTGTATAAGCCTTTACTTAGGATTGCCCGTAGTTTAGCATTCGGATGAATTACGATCCACTCTATCAATAGAGCTTTTCCTTTAAATTAAAAAGGATACCCACACGCCTTATTCCCTAATTAAGACACTTAAGAGTTCGTAAGAACCCGGCCATCCTCTCAAGTATGAATATGAAGTTGCTTTAATTTATTTAAAAACCTATGATTAAAGGGTTCTCCTTACAATTCATCAAGAAGTGGTTACTAAGACTGAGTTGGATCCAAATTTAATAAACCAAGTCTAAAGAAAGCCTGGGCGGCAGTTCGAAGCAAAGTTATGGGATACTAAAAAGAAATTATATAGGCTCTATTAAGCAATAAGGGCTAAAACCTAGGATGTGACATTAAACTTGAAAACGCTATGTCTTGCCCTGCAATACAATAGTTCTCCGAATTCAGTACTACGGATAACCGAGAGCTTGTTCTTTATATCCCGGCGAGTCTATTTCAACTTTTTGGAGTTGGAAGACTGTCTCTAAGTTTATGCACATTTATATACTATATATAGGCAGAACCTACTTTTGACCTAATTAGTTTTTCCTTATAGCCGGAATTTTTGAGGTAGTATTCGGTTAGTTCATTTTAATAAACCGAAGCTAACTCCTTGAAGTAAAAAACTATAAAGCACAGCTTGGTTTAAAGATATGGGCTTGACTTTCATAGCGTTTTTCACCCCCGGGAAGCCACTTTCGCCTTAAAAGAGCTACCAAGTTTTAATCTTGCGCAAGTTTAAAGTATCCTCAAGCATTACACCTCGTATAAGGGAGCCCCTTGGGGCAGAACACTTGAACTTAGTGCCAGCAACAGAACGAGTGCTTTCCTTTACCTGTAAGTAATAGAACTTATTTTAAGGTAGGCTCCTGGATTCTCCTTTTTCAATAAAATGAATGCGTTTTTTCTTAATTGCATTACCTTGGTACTAAGTTTACTTGGGATTAAATCAAAGGATCTCTAAGTCGCTTATGGAGCATATGAGCCCTTTTGAATTCACGATTGGTTAATCTTTACTTTCCTTTCAGAAATTCAGCTCCATGGGATTAGAAAGAAATATCTGTAGGACCCTATAGAAAGGAGACCCGGCTTTTATACTTGTTTAAAAATTTAGATCTACTGAATTCTTCAATGGTTTAGTATAAATAAAAGCTTGCTCAAGATAAAGACAAAAGCTACCTATAAGATAAGAAACCTTGGTTTTTTCAAGCCAGAGTATTCTTATAACTTTAGCACATACTCCTCATAGTAGCTTTCAAAGGGTATCTTTTGAGGTTTACAGGGCTCTCTGAAATGGGGTTAGATTCCTCAAGGTAGTATACCCTTAGGAAATTGGGACTAATAGTGAAAATGTTGTAGTATAGAGTAAGGAAAGGCTTCACTAGAGTCACAGAAGAGTATTTCAAGGAGTTCCTTATTTTTCTAAGGAGATGCTTACTTTCCCAGTTTGAAAAGTACATGAGTATGTCAGATTAAAGTTTAAGTATTTAATAGCCCTTAACTTGTACAAATAAAGAACACCTAGTTATGTTGTCGTAGGTCAGAAAAACGGAATAAAGGTTTTTTTCTGATCAAGTCGATTAAAAAGGGGGTTTTGTTTAAGGATTTCAAGTAAGTAAAAGGGAATCCTATAGGTATAAGAAACAAGGTATCATCAAGAGTAAGGCAGCTTGAATAAGTAAAAGCTACTATAAGGAGTAGGAGTATGGCTCTCAAGATACAGATAAAGGGTGTATAGCTTTAAATAAAGTAAAGGTATGGTGACTGGTAGCCAAGTAATTGGGGAGCATAAATAACTAAAGTAAAAAGGAAGCTGTTTGCAGTAAGAACAATCAAAATAAAGTTTGTAGAAAGCTTGTTTCTTATCCTTCTGATCCAGTTTAAGCAGGAAAAAGTCACAAGGAAAAGTCTCTTTAGTTTAAAAAGTCATTCTTCCTGCTCCATCTATAAAGTACTTCTTATGGAATAGTTAAAATCTAACAGGTAAGCCCTCCAGCCCAGAATAAAATAAAAACAGTAGGAGTTTCTCTTAGATATGGACAAAGTCAAGTCTTTTATTATTAAAGTATAAAGTCAATCTGCCCAGCCTTGTATACTCAAGCGGTCCGAGGTAGAAACTGTTACTTAGGGGGCCCTTTTGGATTTGGGAAATTGTAAATAAATAAGGGAAGATAAAGGATAGGAAAATCAAGGGGTTTAAGTTATAGCTTTTTTTACAGGGAATAGGAAAGCCCTTGCTTCGTCAAGTATTTTTATTAGAGGTTAGGCTTAACTAGACAGGAACCCTTTAATTAGTAAGGAAGTCTCTCCTAACTAATGGAAATGAATATAGCTACTTTTTAAGAAGTAGGGAGTCCCCTAACATTAAAACATTAAAGAAATCAAACGCAAATTAGGTAAAAGGGTAAAAAACTAAGAGACTCCCAAGGGGGCTATACTAGAATCTAACTTTTGCATGGGTTTAGTTTGATCTTTATTCCTTTTTCTTTAACATTTTCTTTAATGTTATAAAGGTCTTTCTATCTAAAGGGGCTAGATTCAGGGGTTCTAAAGTCTAAATAAAGAAGTCCCCAGTGTCTCAGAATTTAAAAAGGAGAGGTTTTTTTACCCGTTAGCTTAAAGCGACATTCTAGGGGGGGTGCCCTTATTTTTAAGAGAAATTTGGCAGGCAGAAGCCGGAGATCCTTTTTCTTATAAGTTTCTAACCGGCTATTAAAACATATGAAATATTGACTCAGAGATTGGTATACAAAAACTTTTATAGGGTATCTAAATCTAAACTAGAGAATCTTCCTAGGTTAATAGAAAACATTAAGTTCAGGCTTAGCAAGGAAGCGCTTCATTTCTCCTATATTCCAGTTAACTTAAAGTAGAGCTTGGATTGCTTTACTAGAGCATGCCCCGGAATTTTGGTTAATAAGCCTAAACTTACGCTCTTTTTAATCTATAAAAAAAATTCCCCTGTAAAATTCATTTTGTGTATCTAAGCAAGGACTTTCAAAAAAAGAGGAGTAGGGGTTAGAGTCGCTTTGAATCTTCGATATTTTAAGTTTAGTGTCTAATGCTAGGCATTCCTGGTAGACATTAGGTTTTTCGATTAGGTAGAGACAAACTTTTTTAGTGGACACTTTAGAGGCTTTATTTTCTAGTTAACAAGGAGCAGGTCGCAGTAGAAATAAGGTTTTAGTATTAGCTAAGGAATACTAGAAATATCCCTAGAAAACTATAGCTTTTATAAGGGCAGATAATGCGGAATTGCTGCCTACAACGAGGGATGATTTTTAGACACTATACCAGCTCTTTAATGCATATCGAGAGTTAGTATCCAATCCTATATTTATCTTATCCTCAAAATTTTAAGAGCTTTTAGGCTTTCTTAGTTCTTAGATTCCTAGGGATAGGAGAATGGAGGCTTCTTATATTGTTTAGTAAGCGCCTTTCTTTAGACTTTATAAAACTAGAAACTTTCCCGTGCAATAAAAGGTATCAGAAAATTCTACCTTGACCCTTTAAACTGGCTTAGAAAGATAAAAAAATCCATATTAATGAGAACAATCCAAAACCAGTTGTATGCTCATTTACGTATGCTAAAACCACAAACTGGGGCACCAAGGTTTTTTCAGTATTTACCATTGAGTACAAAAGCAGGGAACACAAGTAGAACCCTTCTTCCGAACATATTTAACCAGAATACAGTACAGAATACATCAGCTACAAGGGTTCAAGTCGAATAAACTTACCGCCTTATAAACTATCTCTTAAAAAGCCCCCTTTTTAAACTAGGAATCCTTAAACAAAAAAGCTTTTTATATAACTTACTTCTTGTAAAAACGAATGAGGGCTTATTTGTTTAGTATAAAAAAGTACGGATCGCTAACTTAGTCATAAGATTTTTCCCTGTGATTAAGAAGCTAAAAATGGCTGAATTACATTACCTTTACTTCGATAGACAACAAGTTAGTTAAAATAGGAGTAATCGAGTCCCAGTTACCTAAAATATATAGCCTAGGTATTAAAAACCTCGAATCTTTCCTGCAAATTCCTAAAAAAGGGGTTCCCGCTCTAAATTTATCCTCTATCTAATAGCCCCGAAAACTTTTATAATAAGTTACTCTAAAGGGAATTCTATATTCAGGAGGTTTAGAGCGTCTATAATATAAATCCGATTACTTCCGACTTTTTTATAGCTTTTTCTTCCTTGGGTTTTATAACTTCGAAAAGCTTTGATATCTAGTGAGAGTTAATCCGCTAAAGTAACCCCTCTTTAATTAAATTTAATAGGTGCGCTCTAAAGCATACCAATATACCTTGAAGACAGCCTATTTCTAAATCATTATACCGAAAGGGCGCTCGAGAAAACTTCAGTACAACTAGACCTAATCCAAAAAAACGGGACCCAAAAAAGCACGGGTTTACACTACTTCTAAGTCAAGACCCTGCGAATCTGCTTTGGGAAAACAAGGGTTAAGGTGCTAATAGAACCTTACACTGAAATGAAATAAAGTAAATCCGAGAGTAGTTCGCGTTCCTTAACCCTGTAAAATCTTACTCTTTCAATCGATAGAGCACTTTATTAATGTAATGCCATTCCCCCTAAGCTTTCCCTACAGAAAGAATCTCAACTCCATTTTTATTACCTATTACCAAGGATTTTTGGGAACTCTTCGCTTAAATACGGAGATTAATACTCTTACAAAATGAAGCCTCTCGCAGCGGCCCTACCTTAAGGGCCTGAAAATGCGAAACTTGAATTCTAGATAAGCATACCGAAAATTTAGACTGGTACAAAAGTTGTAGATTTCGGCTATACTAAAAACCAATTACTATTACGGGGAACCGTTCAGGGAACCCCCTTTGCATCAGTAAAACTTTCCCGGAACAAGTCAATAAGAACAGGTATATAATTCGATTTATAAAGTAAAGAATTAAGTAAAATTATGAAATCAACAGCTGCCTCTCCAGAATAAACAAAAGTAGGAAAAAGGTTGAATTTCTAATATCCGGTTATAGGGTTACTTTTCGGTAGTTAAGGCACTTATCAAGATTTAATCAGCTAGCTTTGTATAATTTTGTACCAGTTCTTCTTACGAAAACTCAGCTATGAGTATGAGAGTCTCTCTTTCGTCCGGTACGGCGCTAAAGTTATTTAAGCGCTTTTGGCGTTATAACTTTATTTGTTTTATAGGAGGCTCATTCTGCTTCTTCCGACTCCGGGGGGACTTACTTACAATCTTTTTTCTATTGAGCTTTTTAGGGTATTCTTGGTGTCTGCTTAATAAATATTATAGAGCTTCAGCGCAACACCTGTATAGGACAAATAGCCATCATTTCGTCAATTAGTGTAACTTTTTTAAGAGTAAGAGTATAAATATCTTATAATTATTACCAAACGAAGCTTCTAAAGTTACGGAACATACACATCAACGGAGGGAATAAGAATTTTTAAGGGTAACATGTAAGGAACCCGACACTTCCAACATAATATCAAGAATTCCCCTTTTTTAGAGTCTTAAATTCCTCGGCCTGCTTGGAA
Source organism: Pelargonium tetragonum (assembly GCA_036897445.1). Taxonomy (NCBI): domain Eukaryota; kingdom Viridiplantae; phylum Streptophyta; class Magnoliopsida; order Geraniales; family Geraniaceae; genus Pelargonium; species Pelargonium tetragonum. Next base: position 150,278 of record JAYMTL010000004.1, read on the forward strand.
AAAGAATTGAAACTACGGAAATAGAAAGCCTTTTGAGTGAGGGCGGTCAAATAAGAATTCTTACGGATCTTGCAAACGCCTGCGTCAGACTTTGGACAAACTAGACGCCGGAATACACACAATATTTATATAATAAATAAAAGAAAATCCTGCGAGCAGTGCATATATTTACTTTACCCAGTATAAGAAGAAGCCTCATAATAGGCAGAACCTGGATTAATATACACGGGTTCGAATCGCCTAGATGCTAAGAAATCTTCCTTTTGTTTATGTATAGAGACTTTCAATAAAACTAAGGACAGCAAATCTAGATTAAATAGAAGAATACCAAAAGTAGTCCCGCAAATTTAACTAAAACATAAATAAGTTTTAGATTTTACCGATTTCTTACCTAAATAACTGAAACAGAAAAGCTAACTTCCAAAGTTTAATACTTTCACTTCTGAAATTCTGAAATAAATTAAATATAGGATAGAATCTTTCCATAGCCCGGGTTTTCTAAATTCTATTTTTTCTCTTAGGAGTCTTATCTTCGATACCTTGTTTAGAGCTACGCCTAACTCGTAAAAGCTAGATTCTGTATCTTCATACCTTTCCTACGAGCGCAACTTATAACCTATGTCTTTCTTGTAGCCTGTAGTTAGGCGGAATTATAGGCAGTCAGTATTTTATTAGTATATCTATTATAGTCTGTTACTAATAGAGTGTTAATTAATAGGTATGTAATAGATAGCTATTAGTTGTTATACTAGATTAAGTATAGTAGTGCTTTAGCAAGAGAGGGCCAGTCCTTAATAGCGTATTTATAATCTGGTAGTGCACAGTAGTAGGGAATAAAAAGAACTTAGAGATAGGGGCATCCCCTGAGTAATTACATAAAAATTGAACTCTTTATTATATCCAACAAGGTTGTAGACTTTTTTTTGGTATGCAATATAAATAAGTTTTTATCCTGAATATTTTTTCTTTGCAGTCCATTTAAGTATTTTATATAAGGCGGAGAGTTTTACAACCGGATCCACCAATCCCACTTTTTTACCCCCCATTCCCTAAAAATGAAAGCTGCTTTCCCCTCCAGTATACTTTATCTTAAACGACACTTAATTAAATACTAAAATCCAGGAAAACTTAAAGTCTTTAATAAAAGGGCCCGTTGTTTTGCTTCGAATGGTGCGGTAAATTAAAGAAGATCTGAATTCCTACTAATGAGGCAGAGAATTTGGAAAATTCCAGGAATAAATAGGAAAGGCTTAACCGGATCATAGTTAAGAGTTGTGTTTCCACTTTACGGCAGGTGAGTCAAAGGGTCTACAAGCAAGATTCCCCTAAGTTCTTTGCTAGGTAAAGAGGGTTTAAGGGATACCTTGAGAAGTTAAAGATATTTTTACACTTTGAATGACATAGAATTTTGAATTCCTTTAAGGTTTCTCATTTTTGGGTCTTCCATATAAGACATATAAGAACCTGCTCACCAAATTAATAAATATTAAATAACAACTTGAGACTGAAGTGCGGGAACATGCTTAGTATAGCTCAGACCTATAAAATTCAATACTTTGTCTTTGTTTCCAGAATTGTATAAATGCTTTAAATAATTTTCTTTGTAAATAAGAGCTTGCGGCGGCATACCTGTGTGTTTGAATAATTATAAACTTGTAATTTAGTAGTACGGAGTATCAAGAGTAAAACCAACTTAAAATTTCCTTAGATTATTTAATTTATATTATACAAAGGGAGTCTTCTTTATGCTCCCAAGTTTCCCCTGAGAAGTAAGCCATAAAACAGGAACTCTCATATCTTAATAAAAGAAGAAATTCAAAGGGTCTCTCTAGAAATGAAAACATTCCCCTTATTCTGATACAGCTATATCGTCGATTTTATAGAAAGGGGCAGTAAGAAGTACAATACCAGAAAAACTTTAAGGAATCCCTATATGGCTAACACATAGTAGTAGTATTAAATTACTCGCTAGGATTAAGACTGTGTGCTCTCGGTAAATAATCTAAACCCGTCGATTAAGTGACTCTAACGAAATGGGTTTCATAAAGTCAAACTACGACCATAAGCTCGACCCACCTTTTGACTCTTTGGGACCTGTTCTAAACACACACGGATGTGTAGCTCATTCAGGGAAGTATAAACTGCAGTTAGAAATCTGTCTTTATCAGTAGATTAGTATTAGATTTTCACTTTTTTTATCCCCGGTATCAAAGGAGAATTGTTAGGAGTAGCTCTCGTATACCATTCTTCAAGTCACATTATATAAAGAAAGAGTAACCTAGTTTAGAGAAGTAGGAGCTTTTGGGAGCTTAACTGGGTGGGAGTTTTCTAGTAAAATCGTTTTTGAAGGTAGTCCTTTTCGGCCTTATCCTATATAAAATCCTATAATCCAAAGCAGCAAAAAAGCCAGCGCTAGTTTAAAGTTACATTATTCTATTAAAACTTAATTTGATATAAGGAATTGATCAAACTGGTCTAAGGGATTGTAAAAAACTTAGATTACAAAAAGGGTTACCTCCTCTGTTCTTACCTGCTCCTGTTTAAAAGTTATCGGATTTTTAAAAAGAAAGTATGAAGATTGAATTTTGGAATATCCTGAAAATTCTCAAACGGAACCTTTTTCCGAGTTATCATAGCCAGTAACACTTGATTTAAGGCTTTTCTTTTTACAATTCATTTTGATTTTCGAGATATGCAAAAATTCTACAATTCTTATTCGTAAACCCTAAATCATGTAACTTCTATAACACAAAACATATCTAAGAAAAACCGCTTCCGTAACAAAGCTCGAAAGCTTGCCTATTCTTGTCTTGATAAAGTGAATTATCTCATTTTTAGTTTGAAATTTGAAACTTTTACTCCTCTAAACTAAGTAATAAGACAAACCCCCTAGGGCATTTCAAATTCTTTTTTGTTCTCTTCTGCTATTTTACGTTGTTGCCTTTCCGATTGGGTTGAAGGATTTGTCCAATTTTATAGAAATAGGAGTTCTCTAGATCTAGAGTTAAAAGTCTAAAAGAATTCTTCATCCCTTCCTTTAGACTTAAACTTTATACATTAGAAGACCATAAACTTTAATTAAATTGGTCGTGTAACGATGCAATAGCGCTTAACCCACCTTTTTACTAGAGCGGGATGGGCTATCCTTTCTTAGTATTAATTCATTACCTCTACTTAAATGCTTATCCTAACAAGACATTGTAATCAAACTCTTGCTTTAGGTAGGAGGACCATACCCAACAATTTTGCCTTTTTAGCATCCTCTAATGGAGGAAAAAACTATTAAGAGTTACTGAAGCTCTCCCGCTTTTAGTATATTTTGCTGGATCCTTTCGTTACTACAGAAGTAGGGTATTAACCAAAAGCAAGTTTAATTGTGTCTTAAAAAGAGGAAGAAGCTCCTTCCTTTCGTAATCCTATTTAGTCAAGGTTATAAAAGGATTCCCTTTGTAGTTTTCCCCTAACTCTAGACAATACAACAGTAAAATCGAAGCCTTTCTAGTTTAGCAACTACAATTGTCATACATTCAAATTAAAATGAAGTTTAGAACCTTCTGTTACTTTTTAAGTTATATAATCGGAAGAAAAAATCATACTACAAACCACAAACTTGTGATAAAAAAATAGCTATATGCACCGGATTAAGATGAGGATTTCTATTTTGGTGCGTGAATCTTAGTTTTGGTAATTTTCATTTTTCCTTTATCTATATTTGAGCCGAACAACTCTCTTTTTGGTCTTCCATTAGGCTTCAAAGTGAGTGGGGAAGTATAACCTAAGTGGACTCCTGTTAATAATAGAATAGACGCCCCTTCCTTTTCTGATTATAACCTCCAAGAAATCCTCGAAACCTTTGTTAGTAGATCAACTTTTCTGAAAGCAAAGCTTAAAGAAGCGAGTACTTATTTTGTGCGAGGTTCATGCTAATAATAAAGGAGAAATTTAATAAATAAAGATAGATTCACAAGCAAGAGAATCTTTAACTCCTTTAGCTTTAGCTTGCAAGGACAAAAGGTATATTATAGAATCAGTTTATGTTATTAGTAGCCCCGGCTATTAGTACTATTAGAAAGAATACAATTCTAAACTCTAGAAAGAAATTTATCCAATTAAGAATCCTCAAAAAGGCATATAATTGACTCTTTTTAAACTACAAAACTAAGTTTAGAATCAATTCTTTACTTTTACTGGAACTAGAATCAGCGTAAATAAAGAATTTACTAATCCTGCGGAAACCTAACAATCTCGAAATTCTTATCCAAAATCCCATAAAGATAAAGCAACATCGCAAGCAGAGGCTGTCTTTTACCATTTGGAGTTCAATCTTACCTATGTTTTAGAAACTATACTCTTAGGACCTTAAGAATTGGCAGGAGAGACTTACAGGAGATTTAGGTACTTGTATTACCTGGCTTAAAATCAAGCTTTTAGTGTTTATAGTCTTAGTATCCTTATGCCTAATTAAAGGAAAACCTTTCAATAACAGGAAAAGAAAAGCTTGTTCTGAGCTAAAACAGCACCCACTATCTCTAGGAAATTAAAGGATAAAGAAATCTCATTAAACCTTTATAGCGGCTAGTAAATACTATCAAGGAATCCGATAAGAAAACTCAAATTATATGAATACAAAGAAATGGAATAGAACCCCCGAAGTGTATATATAAATTTCTTTAGTACCGGTTAAGATACCTCTAAAGTAAGGAGTTTTAACCCAGAAAAATGTAGTATTTACCCGACTCTCTATCTCCAGCTCTTAACATAGTTTTCTAATTCCTTGTTTTTAATCTTTACTTAGTTTTACTGGGATGGATCCTAAAAGCAAGCAACATGACATCAAGAAACCTTTAGAATTAGAAACCTAGGAAGCAACTCTTTGCCCTTTATGGTTAAGACGTACTTGTATCATAATATAGAGAAGAAAACTTTTCAAGGGGGGCCCTTATAGTTGACATTCTATTTCTGCGCAGCACTCGCCGACTTATTTAGCAGCTCTGTTAAACCCAGCCTTCTTTTTATTCTCAAGGTTTTTGTGTAAGAAAATTCCTTTGTATCTAATTATGGGGGTTGTGCCAAAATCTAGTTAGGGTAGTTGCGAATCCCTAGTTATCCTTAATTTATGCTTGGTATAGGGCTCCGGTAAAGGTACATTTGGCTTACCCGACTTTTCCTTATTAATTAAACCTAATTTTGCTAACTATTGACATTTTTGCTTTAAGTTATTTAAGAGCCCCCCTTGTGAGAGGAACCTATCTTAAACTGGGTCTGGCCCTCGGACTTCTTACAAGAGGAAATTCCCAAATATCTACCCAAAAGGAGGATCCTAGATTTTTTTAATTACTTACTTGGACCCCCCCTTTTAGGGGCTGCCTTAGTAAAATCGCCTACGAAAACACTTTTATAGTACTCGTTTCGAAAAGTGCTGAAGTGTAGCAAGCATTATAAATATATATATAAAGGAGTTCTTAACGGGATATAGTCTACTGAGGCGGTAAATTTCTAAGACCCCGGCAAATCTTCTTTAGATAAATGTATATCTGGTTAGTTTAGTAAAAAAAAGCTTTTATGAATGATTAGTAAAAAGTTAGTTCAGTCTTTTGTTCCATTTTATACGTGTTAAAAGTAGAGATCGAGGCGTACTTTGTTAGGTGTTACTTTATAGTAAGTTATTTTTGGGGTCCTTGCTCTTTCAAGTAGCTTTTGAAGGAGTTATATACCTCGGATTTTGGGCTGTAATTTGTTGGAGGTATAGGAACAAATTCCTAAGGATAGGCATCGGTATTGAAACTTCATTGCTATTGAGCGAAAACTTCTCAATCAAACTTATTTCTTTAGTTCCCTGTATTTAAAATGTAACAAAAATTGTACTTAAAGTATTCTTTATTTAATTCTTTTCGTTTAGTAGGTAAAGCGTAGTCAGATTGCTGTCAAAAATCTCGGGATTTCCCCCTTTAGAAAAGACTTTAGGCAGAACCCAAGGAACTGGTTTTATGATTAGAGTCTTCTTCGCCGCAGTTTGTGGAATTTCAGGCACTATGATATTTAACAAGCTGAGTTTGTACAAATAAACGGGGAAACTGAGTAGTGTGAGGTGCAAGAACGGGAGTCCTTTCAGCAAGCAAAAACTTGGCGATATGCTACTCTCTTCTCTTTTTTTTATAAGTTATTTTGTAGTTTAGAATTTTAGATAAGTGCTTCACTTAGGAAGCGCCACCCAAAGAAAGAATAAAGTGGTAAGGTTATTCTACGGAGGGCTTTTAGCTTCTCTTTATTTTCTACATTTGAAGCCTTTAGAAGAGTTAGTATTTCACTTTTCATTACTGGGTTTAGGCTCAATTAGAAAAAAACAAATTTGAAGGGTTTAAGAAGATAACTTCACAACTCTATTTCTCAAGCCTCAAGCAGAACATAGAAAAAGTTTTGTTAAGATTTTCTTTTTTGAAGCTAAATTACTAACTAGGAAACGTGGATACTTGTTAATGAGTTTATCTTGTTCCGATTTACTCGGCTGGTAGTTAAGGAGAATTCCCCTTGTTGTTACTTGTAGCTAGTATTCCCTGACTTATGCAGCTAGTGTACTTTTTCTTAGGAAGGTAAAGGAACTGACTACTGTATAGTATATTACTAAAATGTTTTAGTATTCTGTAGTTCTTGTATAGGGTATTCCCCTTAAAAAATTTTACTTAGTTATTGTGAAATAAAGTATACTATTCTAGTATAGTATAATAGAGAGTCTTGGTTTAAGGATAAGCCTGCCCCCTGTTCTTATCAGTAAAAGAGGAAACAAAACTTAGAGGATAGAGAATAAGTCCTTATTCCCAACTGCAGCGTAGCATCGGGCAGAGCTGGAAGTATACACAATATAGAACGTAGATACCCATAAAACATCTTAATACCTTATAACCAAATAACCAACATCAACAAAGTTTCACTTCTTTTTAGTAGAAACAAAACTTCAGCTTCTCTTAAATATCTATTTTAACAGCAACTCCATTATATTAACTTTTTAGTAAACAAATACTCTAAAGACTTACCAAATAAGGAACTCAGATTAAAGCAAACAAAGCTAAAGTTATTTTCTAGAATCCCCTCTTATCTCAAGTTTACCTATTTTTATTCCCCCACTACGAAATGAAATAATACCTATACTCTGAGCCTTTGCTTCTTTTTCTCGTAACCATCTTCTTCTTAGAGCTATAACCTAAACCTACCCGGGTTTCTTTACATTTGACTTGGAAAACTCTTCCTTAATCCCGAATTCTTAGAACCTCTCAAGCAGCAGCTAGACTTCTAATAGTAGATTTACTTATAAACTTGTCAAATTCCTTTTAACTAGCAAAAAGACTTTAACCTGTATACTTCTTAAAAAGCTCTTAAGTTTAATTAAGAAATCCTCCTTTGTGCTTATCATTATAAAGAGGGGAGAAAGTTAATAGTATATAGAAAAGTACTTCTTACTGACCGGAGCGATAGCGTAGGAAGGTTAAAGTATAGAGTAATTATTGATAGTACATGCATACACTATAAACAACTACTGACCTTGACTTACCGAATTTGACTGACTGAATTCTTCTGTATCCTAATCTTACAAGCTAGACTTGTCCTATTTATGGGAGATTCCTTCCTTGTCTTATGGAACTTATCTACAACTATTGTCTTCTAAGGAAGTGGTTTATGTATTACTTATTGTAGCTAGTTACCCTTAATTTTAAAGAGAAGTAAGTCTAGAGTAATATACTACCCTATATGTATTAGTAATATTAGTAAACTCTCGTAGTTATTGTATAGTATCTCTTTAATTATTATACTTTAATAGGTATCAGTTAGTTTTAGATTAGTTATAGCTTTTGTAGTCTTTATTGTACGAAGGGAAGACTCAACCTGACCAGTAATCCCTCTTTCGACTTTTTTGTTCTATTAAGAGCATAATTAACTCCAAAATTTTTATAGTAAAAAGGGTAAAAAATGGCTTGGTACCTGCAGATAAATGAAAGAATTTTTTCCAAACTTCGTGTTTGCTTTAACTACGTTACCTTTTTATAAGTCTTTACTTAAAAGTGTAATTTCTCTATTCCTGAAAAAGGAGAGCTCTAAAGTCTGAAAACGGCCTTAGAGTGGATTTTGGTATTGCTATAAGAAAAATAGAGTTTGCTGTCCTAAGTTTTTATTGAAAGTAATATACTTGTGTCAAAGTTTTCAGAAGAATTCCGACCTTCTTTTTTTTACTTTTTATATTGCAAGTCAAAGGGGAACGAGAACAAATAATAAGGGGAATCCATATACTCAAGGAATAGCAGCCTTAGTAAGATAAAAACCCAAAAGGAAGCTCCTTTTTAGAGCGCTTTGAAATTTCCTAGCCTTTTTTTAGGAAGTTCTAGTAGAATAAATAAGGCCTTTTGCTACAGCCTTTATTTATAATGATCCTGGAATTTGTAATGACAGGTTTTTACTGACAAGGTATTTTAAAACGTAAGTAACTAAAGGTCTTTAAAGCCTCCTTTGAATCTTTCTCCATCTTAACCGGAACAAGAGAGAGACTTTAAATAGAAGTGTACCTTACTATCGGTTTAAGTTTCACTGGGTATATGGAGTAAAGTCTAAGAATTGCGGTTGGTAAAGGCGATTGCAAGCTCTTAAAATCAAAATTTAGTGGGAAACTCTTAAAGCCCCGTACTATAATCCAGAATAGGATAATTCTAAACATATGAAACCTGACTTAAAAGCCTAAAACGTACAAAACTAAACGGGCAAAAAAACTAAGTCATTATCTGGAATAGCTTTTATTTTATCAGTTGCTTAAGGGATACCCTTGTTGCTATTTCTTAATTATTGCTTTTTATAGAAGCCCCTTCGTCATAAGTAAGTGCTTCCTCCTTTAACTTTACTAGCGAACTTACTTGTAAGAAAATCTTAAGGAGGAGTTCAAGTACTAGAAATATACATTAAAAGAGAGCGGTCGGGCAAAGGCTTCCCTTCCTCATTATACAATAACAATTAAAGGGAGAGGTCTTATATTATACCTTAAACACCAAGACTATCTACTATATACCTATTAACTACTAGAATAATATAAGATACTTACTATAGATACTGTAGATATAGATAAGAATAAAGTAGATATAGATAAGAATAAAAATGAAGTATAGTAGGCTACGGGAATACTTTGGGTACAGGGAAGCATAAGGCAGGGATACGGGTAGTGCCCATAATAAGAGTATAGCTATCAAGACAGGTAGTAAGAAGCAAAAAGTACAGGTATGGATAGGAGTTGGAATAAGTTTAAGCAGTAGGTGGTCGTAAGGTTTCTAGGTAAATAACCTTGAATGGATTTTTCATTTTATTATAGAGATTTACAAATGGGTTAGACTTTTGTGCCTGTAATTCTTTTCTGAGGGGGTTCCTTTTAACACTTTAGAATGAATTTCATTATCTTTCTCTAGTCTCCACTAGGAACTTAAAAATACTAAAAGGGAGGACGGAAACGAGTAGGGTTTAGATAGTTTTATTCTACCCGACTGAAGGCTTCTGAAAGAAGGGAGGTATACATAGTATAATCCAGTATACCGACTTACATTATAACCAAAGGAAAAGCGGGCTTTAACTAATCCACTTCTTACTTTGCTATTCTTCAAAGCTATAACCTTAGTCTTCATCGCTTTTTTACTCTTCTGCATACCTTGTTTCCTACTACCTAGAAATATCCTCTTAATACTACTCTTCTTGTAACTATACCTTTCTCAATTTTCTATTCCTAGCTCTGCCCTTTTTAAATTTAAAAGAGAGGTTTCCCCTCTGACTTGCTACTTACTTCATAACACCTTGTAACTAAAACCTTGTTCAGTAAAAACTTAGCTTTCAGGAATATTAGATACTGCAAAGCATTACTTGTACTTTGTAAACAAGCTAGCTTTATTGGAATACCGAAAAAAGGGACTCTTCTCAAGTAGACTAATCAGCTGGACCCTTTTATTTTAGTAGACTTAGAGAAAGGTTTTCTAGTTAAGCAAAGGAGGAGCGTAGTGCCTGTCTTATAGCCTGGACTTGTAGCTAGTATTGTCTTATGGGGCTAGTTCATAGCTTACTATACTTATTGTATTATTATAGTTAATATCTTATATTGTCGATTTCAGTTTAGGAGATCCATAAAGCAAGAAAATCCTTTGCTCGTCAGCTTTTGGTTAAGAGAAAGTCTAACTAAAGGCTTTGAGGCAGGTGTGGCTAAAAAGGAGCTCGTGAAATATTTTACTAATAGTTATAAAAGCTAAAAATTTCTGGAAACTTCTCGGCTAGCACAAGGTTATCCCCTGGTTTTGGAATATAGAGAGTGTCTCGTCAGATATTTCATTTACAGATTCCAACTCTTCCTTTTATAGAACTGGATTCCTTTCCTCCCCGGTTAAGCCTTGTCTTATGGTTCTCTACTCATTATAAAATTCCCCACCGTCAAGCGAGCTTCTTATATTGTACAAAGAAAGCTTGGAATAGTTATGAACTTATGGATGCCTCAAGACCCCGAGAAATCTATAACTCTAGCTTTGTTTTTTAGCTAGATAGGGAAATAGGGAGAGATAGTAGATTAGTGTCTAAGGTATATCCCTCTGGTTCTCTGCTCTTTAATTAGGGCCCAAACCCTTCAAGCTCTTAATAACCATATGAAAAAGGGAGATGAATATACTATAAAAAGATTGAAGTAATATACCCCAAAAGTAGAGAGAAAGAGTAGAAAATAAGAGGAATTGGGGATGAATACCGGTTTAGAGGCCTCCTTTGTTGTGTACTTTTATAGTGTGAAACTAAAAAAACCCGACTGGTTGAAATTAAATAGGATTTACAATACAGTAACTAGAGGAGTGCGCTTTTACTTATAAAAATAAAGCACTCTTTTACATAGGGATTTATCTAGGTTAAATAAGTAAAAGTCTAGATGCCTTGGTTGGAAGAATTAAAGAAGAGTTTTATTAAATAATGGGTGTGGGGTTTTACAAGAGAAAACTCAAAGGCAATTGCCCTGAAAGTTAACAAAGGAAAGGGCGAGGCCTATAAAAGTGAATAATGAAAACGTATAAGAAAGAAAAAGAGAAGTAGAGCCCCTCTCCTATCTCCTACCTGCGCTCTAATTTCTTAGAAACGAAAGGATAAATAAAGACTCTACTAGTTGTCTTAGTAGCGGGTTTCTTGTATTAATTCTTAAGGGAATATGTACTACCAAACCCCAATAATAACTTAGCTAAAAGATACATTAACTATACAACCAACCATAATACATAAGATATACTACTTCCTATCTGTCCTATAAGTAATACAGTCACTACAGCAATAAGGCCGGGGAATCCTAACACCAAAGGAAAAATAAAAAAGGCTATTCTCTCCCTTGTAAGAAAAACTATCTCCTAAATAAAATGCAAAGAGTCTAGCTCAAAAGGCTCATAAGAAAGCTACAAGAAATGAAGTCATAAACAAGTGTTTGCCCCTTTGTCCCTATTTTGTGTAAGTCAGTATCTCTATAATTACTATCTATTACTATTAGACTTTTATTCCATGACGAAAATAGTAATACAAAAACAGACTATTATCTATTATAAAATATCTTACTATAGCTACAATAACAAAAAGAATATAGTTACAATTAAGTGAGTAAGTCCAGGCAACATAGGCTACAGGAATCCGGGTACAGGTTTAGCTCCTAAGAAGACTAAGATACAGATAAAGCTACAGAAGAAATCTCTACTAGCCTTTACTAGCTATGAATAATAAAAAAAAAATAAAGATAAAAAGTGAGTTAAGAAAACAAAAGTAAGGCAAAGCAACAAGGTCAGTTGGTGTGCCTATTAAGGTATACGTACTATCTTACTCTATACCTCTTTCTTTTTAAAGTACTTTGCGGGGCTTTCGTTTAAAATCAACTAAAATCTTTCTTCCATTAGAAATACCCATTTCCTAAAGTTTCTAGAAAATTTGAGAGACTCCGCGGGGCGTAGTCTGAAAACTCGCTCCAGTATAAATGATCGATGATGCAGACTCCTGTTAGAAACTAAGTTAGCACATATCTCTCTCCTCTATTCAGTTACCACTGTAAAATAAGGCACTCCTTTAACCCGAGGCTAGCCTTTTGTAAAATGTAAAAGGTGCTTAATAAATTGCATAATATATGGGCACGTAACCTACTTACAGAATCTTACTTACAAATAGGAGTTATCCTTACTTTTTAACTAGAAAAAGACGCCTCAAGTCAGGGATCCTGCAAGTTCCTATTCTATTTTATTCTGAGGTCTTTAAAAGAGGATTCGAACCTACGTCGGGATCTCTATCGGCTTTACAGATAAGGGATTCCTATACATACTACATACATTAGAGTTAGAGTGGCAGCTACTGAATTACTTTACTTAAGTGATTAGAGCCCTTTTCAAATACTGGAAAGAGAGAGTGAAAATATGAAAGGGAAGTTTAAAAATCAAACTAAAAAGAGGGGGTTTACTTCTAGAGTTAAAAACCCCACGCGTAAAACTACAAAATGACGTCTTATTAAAATATTTAAAAAGCAGCTACCTGCGCTTAGATAAACCGAAAGGAGCTTTTAGTCATTAATATAAGGGCAGCTTTGATATAACATTAAGCAGACTCTACCAGCTTTCTTAGATTAGGACAGAACCCGCTCGCAACGAGAAAGTCGTGGTCTTGTACTTAGGGCCCTCTCTTGCTACTCTAACTTTCCCTTAAATCTACTGGGGAAGCTATACTTACAAGTATTCGACCGACTTAAAAGAAATTTAAGGAAGTCTCTAGGAAAGGGGGTGTAGTACTTACTTCTCAAGCTAAAAGGACTCCCACATTTTGACTATTCTGTTTGTTTCCTATTTAACGATAAATGCTAAGAGCAGGGAACCGTAGGTATTACCCTTAACAACTAAGAAAGATATAATATCTAATACTAACTAAGAATTCAGATAGATATACTATAAAATATGTATACTACTTCCTAACAAGAAGAAGGATAGCCTAGCTACAATAGGTACAAGTACAATAAATAAGAATAGTACAGCCTATAAGAGTACAGAAAAGTTATCATCAAAGAGTATGGAGTTCTTAAACAAGGAAACCCTCTTTACTAAATTTCCTGCGGAGTATCCGGTTTTTATTTTCATGGGTCATTTTCCAGAGAAGTTTTGAGCTATTCAACTTAAGAGGATTCCTTATGCTTGTATTTTAAGGGTAGTGTGTTTTACAATTTATGTGGAATAAAGGGGTTTCTTGACCGATAAGAGTTCTTATCTTTCACTTTAGATATAGAGATTTCCTAGTTGTATTTAGGAAGTTCTAGTAAACAAAAGTAAGAACCCAGATACAGTATACTTTACTTGCTCCCCCAGGTTTTCAAAGGTATCCATAGAGTCCTACATAAGTGGAAGGGCTTGGCTACTAAACTCGTTCAAAAACGTAATTATCTTGCAATTTAGAACCTGTATAATATAAAAAAGGGTAACTTTTGCTATTAAGTTTTAATTTGATATAAAAATCACTCTCTCTGTTTTATAGTAGCTCAATATTTTACACTATTTTACTTATTCCACAAGATTTTTGGGGAAATTCTCTAGTTAGCTTAGAGGGGAAGTTGCAAAAAACCAAGAAATAAGTTGGGACCTGTAAAATGAACCCGGATTAGGCTAGAAAATCTTGCTCTTTTAGGAAAGATCTTGTTTAGACAATTCTAGCATCAATTTTGATCCATAAAGGAGCAAAAGATACTCGTCTTAACGAGCGCTAGAACTCTACGCCGAAACTCCTAGGTATTTCCCTAAAATCTAAATTTCGCTTAGTCTTGCCGATCAGAGACTGAAGCTGGGTTTATACCAAGAATCCCAGTAACTAAAAAAACTTTCCTAAAAATTAGGAATTACTTGCTTTGAAGTAAAAGTAAAACTAGATAAGTCCGCCAAAGTAGAAATCTCTACCCTAAACCAGGAATCCTCTACGAGTACAGAAATCCTAAAAAGGTTATCAGGGGCTAACTAACTTTTCAGATAATGCGCTTATCTTATATAGAAAAATTTTTTCGTGGTTTATTTAGTATAATACTATTGGCAGTAGGGCTCTCCTCTTTATAACAAGGTATAAATCTTACTCTTCAGTGCCCCTTGTTTAAGCAGAGGCCTGAATTCGTCGGTTCAAAGCATATCATTACTTAAAAGCTTACAGGTTTCTACAGAACCTCGACAGGTGACCCTCGGTATTTCTATATTTATCTACTTTTTTGTATAGGTAGCAAATTACATGGATTCGTATTCTAAAACTTGTATGAATGCAACTAGGAGCGGGGCTTCCTCTTAAGGAAAACTCACTTATAAAATGTCGTCTACCCTGGACACCTATACTTCACCAGATTCTAGTAAAGTTAAGAAGCCCCACTCTAGGACAGCACTGAGTTAAGTTCCAAGCACATTTAAAGTCGAAGGGATTTGTACCGAAAAGTATTTAAGTCCATAGAATAAAATTTTATAGCATAGTAGTCCCACTTACCGGTAAAGATAAAATGAAGTTGAGGCATGGTCCAAAGTAAATAAAACTTCCTATTTTATATTATTGTTTCTTTTTCTTGTTCTTAGAGGACTCACCGGGAAATGAATTTGGCTTAAGTTTTTTTTATTCCCTAACATAATTATTATCTCGAACCAGAAAACCTATAAACAAAAGGAACACAAATGAAGGCAAACTCCTTGACTTTGTCACCTTTATAGATAGCGACTTTTAACCAATATTTAGGGTAAGAAATGTATAATTATATTAGGTAGGGAATACTTGGTTGATGAGAAGCGTTACACAATATTATATTATATACTTAAATAAAATAGGAGCCTTATTAAACGTTATGTACTGTCGGCTAGTGGGTTGAGTCTCGTTTTTATCCTGAAGTTTAGAATCCAGGAATAGAATGAATACTTTTTCTAACTTATCTTTCTTTAGTCAGGTACTAATAAAATACACAACTTCAAAATAGTAATTGGGTAAACAAATCTCAGCGTGAGGTAGAGATTGCCTAGTTAGAATACTTTTAATAGATCAATTTTTGTCACAAGGAAAATCTTAAGGGACTTGAAAAGTTGGAGATTAGCAGGTAGACTAAAAATAACACACAAAAAGGGCAGGGCTTACAGGGGTTACTTTCTCGTTTCTTTCATTTTTCTAGAAGTTTCGGGAACAAAGCAAATAGAGTGTTGATATTAAGGAAAAGTTATAACAAATTGTAAAGAACCCGATTTGCAAGCTTCTTATTCCTCGCTGCAGACTTATAAACCTATTTACCTTCAACTTTATTACTTTATGCTAGACCCTTTTCTCGCTAACCCAAGTCGACGCCCTTTATAATAGAATACAACTGCCCCGAGCCCTAGCAATTGACTCTGCCCCACAGCTTAGAAAAGAAAATGAGAATGGGGGAGATCAAAAGGGTTGCGACCTGAACCCCTTGAAGAGGGCTTGAAGACAAGCGAGTAACTCCCTTTGAAAACCTTTGCGAAAGTTTCAAAAAAATTATATATTGGAAAACTCCCAGCTTAATTTAAAGGCATAACCCTATAGCGGCACTCATTTTTCAGTGCGAAAGTCTTGCTAGATCGGGTTTAGGGCTGGGCTTTTGTAGACCAAGATGTCTATTATTATAATTAATAAAGAATCCTTAGAGTTTGAAGCTTTTTATATTACTTCCTTTAAATGAAAACTTATTTCTTTCTACTTTTTGTAAATAATTTCTATTTTCTGTATCTGAATTAAGTAAAAGGTAAAATCCCAGCAAGAAGGAAACTCCTCGATATTTGCCCTCGTCCCTTTTTAGATTTACTCCCTAGAATTCCTGTAGCAATAACCTAAACCTCAAAATGAGGAATCAATCTAAATAAAGAAATTGTGAGTCAAACAAAAATACAAAAAACCCAGAGTTCGTAGGTAGCCTTGAACTTTAGTAATTGTTAAATCAGCCCCTTTTAGGCTAGTGGCCACAGGTTCAAGTATTGTTATCCTTATATCCACAGCCAATATATAAGTTTTCTCGTTATATCCATTTCCTAGCGTTGAAGCAGTTTAAAGACTTTGACGAACCCTATTATTTATTATTAGTGAACAACCCAGGTAAAGTGTTTCGGACTAAAGTTCCCAAACTTGATGATATGATGTTTTCAAAAAACTAGGTTAGATCCTTTTATCTTAAAATCTTAAAAGCGAAAGGCCTCCGTACTAAGAGAATAGAAATTCCATTTGCAATAAAGCAGCGCACTTTGACGTATCAATTGTTGTTACTTTACTATAGCCCATCGCGAGCTGTCATCTCCTGTTTCCAGAATTCTATTTTTGTAAGAACCCTGGTTGTATCTCTAACCTGTAAAATATGTGCCTGCTTTTAGAAAGATAGGGACTAGGGAATTAAGAAGCTGTTAGGGACTAAAAAGTTGAAGCTAAAGTAAAGGGGTCTTAAGAAACAGGGTATAGCTCATATTAAGTATACAGCGCTAGGAAAGCTCTCATACAGACTAAGATGCAGCAGATTTTGTTCCTTTGTTTATATAGGGGTTCCCCTTTTGGTTGGATAATAAAGTTTTAATGCACTCTTAATCTTATATAATTACACCTTTTCATAGTGCTCTTACATGAGAAACCTTATTTACTTGAAAGACTTAAACTTAATATGGCCTCCTCTTTTGAAAACGAATTAGAGAGGATATAGCGGCAGTAAAAACCCTAACTTAAAACTTTTACGTTTATTCTTAGCTTGTCATATGCCCACTACCTATAAAATTCTTCCTAAGGATACCTATCTCAATACCTAGAGCTTTCTTAGCAGCAGGAAGATTCTTGATACCTACACTCTTATTCGGTATCTTACAAGCCCTCGGAGATATACCTACCTTCTTTAAAGCTACAGTATGTTTCTTAGTCTTACTCTTCTTAGCTATACGCTTCATCAGATGTCTTATCCCTTGTCTCCCTTGGCTTTTGAGCCCTCTTGTTGTTGTAGCCTGCTGCTACTCTATACTATTCCCTATAGGAAGTATATTATCTATGTGTATTAGTATCTATTGGAATGTAATGATAGTCTTACTTTTTATTTATTTTATTAAAATGAAATAATAATATAGATAGTTAATTACTTATATATAGAGTTGTTGTTTGTTCTATTAGATAGAATATCTTTTTAATGGTAAAGTTGTTAAGGATAATACCCTCACCCGGAAATGGGACTCTTACTTTAGCAATCACAATATTAGTTAGTTTCTTTATAAGCTGAAGTTAAGGCTTTAGTTGAACTAGAACAAGCTTAGATTCCACTTTTTATAAGACCCCGGTTTCAGGAACCTCTTTTTAGGTAAAGCTCTAGGTTCCCGGTTTTATCAAGTGAACGACTTTCTACCTCAGCAAGGGACCCCTTTGACTTAGGCCCCTAAATCAAAAAGGAGAAACTAAATAGATTGAAAACTCTCTAACCTGCAAAAACTAATTTACTGGCTGTCGTAAGTATAGAAACTCTTATATCTACTTGCCTCTGTCCTTCTTTATACTAAAAAAGGGTCCTTATTACTATCTGGAATCAGAAACCTTTTTATACTTCAATTCCTTGCTTTTCTAGACTAGATATAGGAAAACCCCTGGCTTACCCCCTTAGGTAGAGACTGCCTTGTAAATCAATTTACCCTTGGTTTTCTTGTAGTTATTTCCTAAGTTGTTAAGGCTGCCCTGTTAAAAAAAAAGAAGCAACTTCCCATAGGATACCTTATTACAAAAACAGATTCTCTGACTCTTCTTACTCTGAATATCCTAAATATTTACTAGTAAATTGTAATTGATACGAAATACTTAGGAGGCGCTTTATATGATTCTAGATTTTCACTTCATTTTGCTAGACTTGGGATATAAAATGGGTTAGCTGACTAAACGAAATACAGGACTTCGTACCTTTTATAGTATAGAGCAGAGCGTACAGACGCTTTGGTGTTTTGCTTACTTGTGTGTTAATAACTTTTTTACAACGAAAATTTAATAAAATTTTAATCCTTTTATATTAATCTTGCTCTACCCATCCAACCAAAGACTATAAGGCTGCTTCCGCTTTTAAGAATATGCAAGTATTCTACTTACCTCTTCTAGATACCTGAGGGGAATGCTCAATCCTTTGAATATTGAGTTTCTTAAGTTCTTTTGCTTTAGGGTAAGTGGAAGAAAGGGTCTTGTAGTATTAGATATTTTGATTCAGGATTCTCCTCTTTCAGGGTTTTGGCAGGTACAAGCCTCTCAACTTAATCTGTGCTACTAATTAAGGGATAAGAACAGGTCTAAGGAGTCTGCATGGGGAGCTCGGAAAAAGCAAGGGCAAGGTTTATAGAGAGGGAGCTATAAGTAAAGCCTAACCTAAAGGGGGGATACCGTAGTTATTTCCCCTAGTCCAGAGCGAGAGTCTAAAGAATAAGAATACGTACAAACGGGAGCTTTTATTTAGCTATAAAAAGGAAGTGCTGAGTTCTAGCTTTACTGATGGTAAGAGACTTATGTCGAATAAAGAAATTCTACTAAGCTACAAACCCTAAATCTAAAAAGCCGCCCTAAAAGAAAAAAGGTACTCCTTAGTAAAGATTCCACAGAAGTAAACCCCTCATTATAAATTGGAGTTGTGGGAATGATTTTGAGTTCCTATTTCTTCGTTTTTGAGACACACTAAAAAGAGTATCTTTCTAAATAGTTTGTAAAACCAAAACCTATATAAATATAAAAATCTGCGAGGAACCGCTCAAGTGCAACTTATCTAATTAAAGAAATTTGGTTACTTCAATAAATTATCTTCCTCTGCCGAAAATAGAAGCTTTTACCAGAGTTCAGTACTCTTTCTTTTACACGCAATCTCCTACTTTTTCTTAGCTCTCCCACGCCTAAAAATTAAAGACTTCCTCTAATCCTGTTTGGGGTTCTCCATTAAAGGCTTTTTGTATAAAGTTGCACCCGTTTTAACAAAGCGCTATAACTATAAATTAAAGAATAAAAACTCGAAAATCTAACTTTATAAGCATTCTAGTCCCTAATATATATATATATATACTAATGAAAGGCACAACAAAGAGTTCCCTTAAAGTATCGGGGCGAGCAAGATGTGGGCATTTGGGTTTCATTTTATTTTGAATGTAGTGTAAATAAATTTGAGGATTTCTAAAGCACAAAGAGTATCTCTATAAAGGGTACACTTGAATTTTTTATATCAGAGTCCTTTTAAGAGTTGTTTTGCTCCTTAATACTTGTAGGCATTTACCTCCGTATTACAAACGAATTTTTTTATTTAAAGTTTCCTATTCATTAGCCCAAATTCTGCGGAAAACCCTGCCTTGAACTATAATCTTTTTTTTGCAGTCTACTGGTTCTTAACTTTGTATAATTAAAATAGAGTTTCGATAGATTAGGAAGGGGCGCTTCCCAGTTTGACTTATTACAGAAAAGCTATTGCTCTGCTTAAATTTTGTGAAATTCAAGGGTTTTGACATCCCATACTAACTAAGGGTTCGCTTGTTGGACAAAATAGGGAAAGAATTTGATAGACTATATTGAAATGTCTTATAAAAAAGAAGCTTAAATTTTTGTATATGACAGGATATAAAAGCCTCTGTAGGACTTACCACAGGCAGAGAAACCTTTTTGAGGTTAATAATACGTAAAAAGTATCCCGGTTTATCAAATTAGCAGAAGTGTAGCTAAGCAAAGGGGGTCTATATGCTTTTATTACCATACACTGCTAAAAGTTTCCTTTTTAGGTAGAACCCGGTAAGACACAAGGATTGCTTATTAATCCTTAGAATTAAACAAAGCTACTTCGATACGTTTTAAATTACTGCTGCTATCCCGCACATTCCATAATAAAGATTTTAGTGCACTATACACAACATACTGCCCCTCTCAACCAGGATGTAGGGAATCAAAATGAAAACCTCAACTAATTTCTTTCAAATTTCAAAGAAGTGAACTAAATAAAGTAAATAAGTAGTCTTGCATTCTTCTATACCATGTATGAGTCAGAATTTAGGGGCACCCACCCTGTCTTTGAAAGCCCTATATCAATACTAAAAATTCTAAAAACAAAAAAAGTAAATAAAAACTTTCCGGACTCAGTAAAAAGCCTGCTCTTTAGGCACGCGAATAACCCAATTATGGATAGTTTTTTAGATTGAAGTTTAATGAGATGCAGACAAACTCCAGTCCTTTTTAACTATGCCACGTAATTTACCCGTACTGGGGGTTTTCCAAAGACTTTATCTAAAATATAACAAGGAAAAATTTGAAACCTAATAAAAAGATTTAGTAAATATTACATAAACAACGGGAAGTCTAGCAATTTGAGAAAGCCAAAAGGTACTATTTCAAAAAGCTAGGAGCTACTGGTAAGTTGCTAAGGAATTCCCCTTTAAAAGCTGTAAACTCTATTTTCCGGGGCATTCGCTTTGCAATTAATTAAGATTCCATAGAACTTAGAATTCCCGTAACGAGGGTACTAGAGTCTATTTTTCTATATTTCTATTTTTAGTGTCCTACATAGGGATGCTTGCTTAATAGAGATAGATTTTCTACTTGTAAAAACAAAACTTCAAATGACTTAAATAGAAAGAAGTACTAAAAAAGTCTTACTTTAATGAAAGACTTTAAATAAGCTAAGAGGGAAAATGAATACATATTAAAGCAAACAAGCCTGAAGTTTCTATCTCTATATACACTAGTAAGAACAAGTAATACATATCTAATACTAAATAGAGAGACTATACTTTATATATTATCTATTAAGAAGAATACAATTACTAAAATAAAAAGGTACACCGAGAAGGATCCTAAGCCCCATAACACCAAGAGTACTCCTAACAACAAGAGTCAAGCTCCGACTTCTTTAGCTTTTAAATCTCTCCTATACTCCACCACCTGGAATTAGGGAATATAGAAACAGAAATAAGAAGACTCCTAAGAAAGAGTTCATAAGAGAAGTCTAGTTATTAAGATAGGTATGAAACAAAGCCTACAAAAAGAAGTGAGGTATTCTAACTCTAAATAAGACGGAGTTAACATTTTTAAAGCTATAGGTATCCTCAGGAAATTTTTTGTTATCAAGAAACCGGGTCTTTTGGATAAAGAGTACTACTGGGAAAGGTATGCATAAGAAAACAGGTAGTTTTGGAGATTAAGAAGAAGTGCATATTAGCTCAAAGGGGATTCCCTTGTTAGGGTAAGGGTTATAAAAAAGTCGATAGGTTATGGCAGGTAAAGTAAGGTTAAACAATTTCAAATCGAAACAAAATCTTTACGTCTTGCCAGTGTGTAGAATTCACCCTATATAAGCTATTTATAAAGGCCCCGCGCTTGAACTAAATTTAGAAAGCCTCCTTTGAAAAGTCTAAAGTTTGAAGTGTTGCACCCCTTTTCCTTTAAGTGATAACTAACCTTCTTTATAACGCAATAACGCACCAAAATGGCCTTAGAATTGATTTTAAATATTACTGATTAGGATTTCCTTTTCTTACATGAGAGTCCGGTGTTACTTTGGAAATACTCCAAAGTATCTCTGTTAATTAAAAATGCCTCGAAAAATAGGAATTCTTGGAAAACTTCTTAAGTGCAGGGATTAACCAGCTTTATTACTCAAGTTATAGGGGCTCCTTCGCAACATCTAAGATATTCCGTCTCTGGACTTTAGAGGGTTGGGGTTTTATAATAGAAGTAGGGAACCCCTTGTTAGAAAGTTAAGTAAAGCGGAAACTTTTAGTCTTGTGCCAGAAGTAACTGCTATAGGAAAATTTCGCTATACACTATATAACAAAAATTCCTTGGTAATTTAAATAAGGGGTAACCAAAAGTAAGAAATTACATAAAGGTTTTATCATAAGAGTTTTCTAAGCGGGTCCCTGTTGGTAATAGTTTCTGAAAGGTAATTTTATAAACTTGTTGTTTTTTATACTTGCTATTATGTACCGAAATAGAAGAGCGCACTATATATATTTTATCCAGATCGAAATTTAAATATCCGGCAAAAACATATCTTTAAATATGAACTCAGTTTGCTTTTTTGAAGAATTAAAAGGACTTTAAATCTCCCGCCTATAATATAAGCCCTTATATTTACCCTATTTCCTTAGTATCTAGAGTTCTCTTAGCCTATTTGTTCTTCGCTTTCTAATCCTAAGGAGTGTTTAGGGTTCTCATTTGTAAGACACGGCCTTTCAAGTATTCCCTTTTGTATTAGCATATTAAGGCAACTTCTTTTTTCTTTTCTAGGACTGAATTAAGGATTATAGGGACACTTAGGTGGAGGTAACCCATTAGAATGGAATAGTTAGGATAGGAACCTGTTTAAAATACCGATCAGAATACTTAGAATATAAGGATAATTGCATAGAGGGAGGAAGTGCTAAAACCGCAGGTTAAAGCAAAGAATAGAATCCTATTTAACTTATGCTATTTATAAAAAACTAATAAAGTAAAGTAGAGCCTATCCCTAAAAAAAATTTTTGTTAAAAATCTTCGAAACTAGAATTAACTGATTGGCAAGATTTAGAACTCAAGAAGTCAAAAGATACCAGAAAGGGAGCTCTTATAATAATTATCTTGGGTTTTTAACGAGTAGAAAATCCAGAGTCTCCCGAGGCTTTAGTGTGTAGAAAGTTTTCTTGTCTCTCCTTTTTAGCGAAAGTAAGGGGTATAAATAGAATTCCTTAGAAGTTTGCCTTATTTTTACAATGACTTAACAATAGCAATATATAGTAAAAGTTTCCTGTAAGAATCCTTTAGTACAGTACTGTAAAAAGAACAACGGAAAGTAGAAGTTGTGTTATGAAATTTTTAAATAGAGACCTCTTTTTTCGATAGACAAGTTTTCTAAAGTTTTTAGTATTAGATAAAGTAACGGCCGCTTTAGTTATAAAATCCAGTTTACTCAGTATTTGTAAAGGAAGATGCATCCATAGAAAGAAAAATTGACTTAATACTTATCCAGAGGTGAGAAAAAAGAATTATCCTGGCCAGCAGTATCCTACCTTATAAATCACAGGTACTCCTTTTACTGAATTGATAAAAAGAATCCACTAATAACCTAGGAAACCAAGTCAAAATCGGGAAACAGAAACTAAAGTCTCATTGCCTCTTTTGTTAACAAAACCCCCTTTTCCGAGATTCGAGAATTCTGTTATGAAATGCTCCAAGAGCTAGGTTGTATCCTGTATAATTGTAACCTTTCCTTATACTTAACTTAAATAGATAAGCCCGCCTTAGACAGCTTTGTTGATAGTCTCATTCCTTTATTTTATAAAAGCTTACCCTTTTGAAAACCCTTATTATTCTTGATACACTGGATTTACTTTTTAAAATGCCCCGATTAACAGGTCGGACTCTGTATGATATCCCTATTAATTCTAAAAATGAACTTGAAAAACTTTTATCAAAGCTAAACTCGTGGAAAAAGACTTTGAGTCTTTTACGAGAGATCCCCAATATAGTATTTACTCCGTAGCCCCCTGAACTCATTTGATTCTTGTTCTTCTGCGAAAATCTTACTAACAAGATATCTAGTATAAAGCGTTATTAACTACAATTCCAGAGGACCCGGTTACCTTAAACATAGAGGTGGGCGTTCTGGAAAACAATTCGGCCCTATGCTACGGGCCTAACCTTGTATGATTGTTTTTCTTGCACTTATCAAAAGGGAAAATAGTCATCAAATCCAGTGTAGAGTAACCTTGTTAAGGGATACTTACCCTTCCTACTGTTACTCTTATAAAAACTCTAGCTTCTACTAAAGCTAAGAAAATACAAAAGCAAGCCCTGCCCTAAGACTTTATTAAGACTAAAACACTTTCTTTGCAATATAGACTGAGTGAGATTAGAACCCTGGACCACCCCTCCGATGTAACTAGGACTCTCTACTAATGATACACCTAGAAAAATCTCATTTTCCAAAGAGACAAGAATTCCCTCAAGTTTGTATCCTCTCTATCTTGCTAGCTCTAAAGAATTACTAAGAGGAATATACCTTTATCTCTAGAGGGCTCCCTTAATACCTGTCTTCATCCTGGCTATACTTTTCCGAAAAGAAAGAAAGTCTTGCCAAAAGAAAAAGAAGCGTTTCTCCGTATTCTGCTTTATAGTATCTGGGAAAGTAAATAGTATAGAAATTCGGTAATTAGAAGTAAGAACTCGTAACAAGCAAGAATCTTGTTAGGGAAGAGGTAAAGAAAGAAATTTCAGTAGTAAAGCTAAAGTCATCTATTCGGGGCCCTTTGTTGCCTGCTCCTAAATACTAAAAAATATCCTGGTGGAACTCCCATAAACAGAAAGAACTTATACAAATTAACCAAAGGACCCCGCTTATACCTGTATAGAGACTAGAGGGGTACTTGAGTTAAATAAGTCAGCAAGACACTAAGAAGGCCTATTACTTTTAGAGCTACTTTAACTTAAAACTTACCCTATTCACCTAGAAAAACCAAAGGAATACAAAACTTACTTAGTTCTTTATCTCTTCCCTTAAAAGGATGATTATAATACCTATGCTTTCTTAAGGTATAGCCCTGCAAATTTATAGGATGTTACTCTTTTATTACCACTTATGGGACGGGGCTTAATCTTGCAGCTACACGAACTGCTTATTCATAACCTGTTTATTACTCCCCTTTCGTAATACCTATAACGGCCCTCTTAGAAGAGAGAACCCCTACTTTCTCATTCTTGTTTTATACTTTGTCTTTGTAAATAGGAATATCGAACACTAAAAGTCACCCTTGCAAACCCGGTTTGAGAAACAAGATACATACAAGACTTCCTCTCTTATTTCTTTATCTATGGCTACAACCTTCGGTTCCCTCTTCTCTGTGATACTTCTCCACTTGATAAAACCTAAAAGGGGTCTCTTTTTGGGGCGAGTCTACTTCTAAGAAGTACGCTTTAATACTGCATTTCAAAGAGAACAGGGTAACTACACTAAAAACTTCTTTTGGATAAATTAAGTAGCCTTATAACCCCACAAAAGTTAAATAAAAAAGGCTTGGAAACTGCAATTTTGTATTATAGAGCTCAAATAGAGTAAAGAGATCCAGATTTGTCCTTGTTAGAGTACTTTTTTTTTTCCAACTTTTTATACCCCTATTCAAATAAGTAACCCTAAAATACTGAACGGAGCTCTGCCATCCGTAAGGAAATCCCTTTTTTATTAGGGAGAGACTCCTTGTTTTCAAAAATTCCCGCATTAACAAACCTTAACCTCGCAGGAAACCTTACAGGCTGAGTTTTGCCTTAACTTTACTTCTACCTCTATCCTCTAGGAATGCCTTCAGCAAGGGTTTTTCTTTCCTTAAGCTCGCCTTTCGGAATCTTTCTTTCGAAAAGAAAGAGGTTTAGATGCGTAATAAAGAAAGAATAGGAAATAAACCTAAACTTCTTTGTCTATGTTACATAGAGGAGGTTTAAGTCTAGCAGTAAAAAGTCAAAAAAAACTCCGGCAACAAGAGGAGGAGTCTAGCTGCAGGTCTAGGAATCTGCCTTAGAAGGGTAGGTATTAAGTTACAGATGCTAAGAAGATAGGGAGTATTATGAAATCGGGTACGAATAAGAAACAAGTGTAAGAAGTGAGAGTTTGGCTACAAAAGAAGATGCAGATACATAAAAAAGAGTGACATTCTAGTATGAAACAAGGTAATTCAATTAAGGGTACAGATACAGAGTCTAGGTTCTCTAAGAAGTCCCTCCGAGATAGGCTCTGAAAAAGAGGTTGACTTTTGCTTATATATGAAACATAGAATTTCCCTTTTCTTTTAAGTCTATACAGAAGGCAAACTTGTTTGTTATTGATTTTGCATATAAGGCTGGCCTACGAATGATTGAAAATGAAGGCCCTTCCATAAACAAATGAAGTCTGATTCGTTTGGCCGCAGTCGAAATTGGAACACGCAAAAAGGGCCTTTCTAATAGGGAAAGTTTCTATTTTCTATCCATTTTGACAAGAAATTCTTATTTCATATAACTGCAAAAGATCTCAACCTGTTTATAGAGCGAACTCCATTTTTCACAAATAGGTTAAGAGCTATAACTGGAAAAACAATAACAAGCAAGCTTGCCTTCAGTTCTACATATGTCTT
Source organism: Pelargonium tetragonum (assembly GCA_036897445.1). Classification (NCBI taxonomy): domain Eukaryota; kingdom Viridiplantae; phylum Streptophyta; class Magnoliopsida; order Geraniales; family Geraniaceae; genus Pelargonium; species Pelargonium tetragonum. The sequence continues at coordinate 176,401 of JAYMTL010000004.1, forward strand.
TACCAGAAACAAATGACTTTAGCTTTGCTTTATATTAAACTTTCTTTAGAGCTATCCTACCCTTAGGCTGTAACTCCCTTCAACAAGGCTTTCTTTTTCTCTAAAGGTAGATACACCCCTAGTAAAAGATTCCATTCGCAGCTCTGTAGCTTTAAATTTACTTTTCATTTTTTAGTTAGGAACTCCCTGCACCCCTTACTTTGTTGTAATAATTTAGAATCTAAGAAAAAAGACTTTAAAAAGTGCGACCCCTTTTGTATTTCTAATAATGAGGGCTTCTACCTTGACTTGAAAAAAGTAATATACTTTGTTTGTTTCACGTTATTCGAGAAAATGGGATGCTCTGTTAAATGCCTTTGCTACAATGCACCTCCTTAAACGGGTTTAGTAATCACTAATTTTTTATTTTAACTTATATTTCAAAACTATACAAATTTTTATAGAAATACTATACTGCCAAGGCAATTTGTTTACGGTAAAAGACACCGCTATGTAGAACCGAAGTATAGAAGTCTAAGCAGTCTTGTTGATTCCCCTTGCTACTGCCTATCCAAATTAATAAGGAATTTATAGTAATAAGAAAAGTCAAGCTCTCAAGACTTAGATAGGTATAGCTCATAAAAAAGAAGTTTTAGCCGTTAAGACTGAACAAGGAGGTAGGTTTGGGTTTCATAAGAAAGAGGGTACGGTGGGTAGGGGAAAGGAAGTAAGCAGCGGATTTGCCTTTTTAGTAAGGTAACATCAAATGTAGAACTAAAGTGGAAGCCCGTTTTCCTATCTTACAGATCCAGCTAAGTTTCTTTTTATAAGTGACAAGTCTTTTTAAGGGGATGCGGAAGCTTTAGAATTTCTCTCTTTTTTTATCTTTTATATAGGCAAAGGGATTCAAAATGCCAGATATCCTGGGAACCCTCTTAGTAGAGTCTTCTAGTTGTTATTAACAGATATCTTATAGCGAGCTCTAGAGTGAATTTTATTTACTGAAGTTTTGACTCAATTAGATTAAAATAATAAGGATAAGAGCTCCCCCTTATTAATTATCTGTACTTTTATTATTTAGAAGTAGGAACCCTTGAAAAAAGTAAGTAGATTCTAAAGCTTAAGCGGGTCCTATTACATAATTTTTGCTAATTTAATAACAGGAACCCCTTTTTTAGGAAAATGACTTTCTATAATACCCACTTTTAAATGCGACTTTTCTTATTACACTTATCGGGAACAAAAGGAGATTTTAGTTTTTTTACTCGTTTTTACTCTACTTTTTGTAGTTATAAGTCAAACCTTAGGACCTTGTTTGTAAGAATTAGTAAACTCTTAATTTATATTATAGTTTTTTAAGTCCTTAGCTTGTATTAAAAGAACAAGTCCTTGAAGGGGTTCTCCCTTAGTTGAACATTGAACCGATTCTAATAGGGAGAGTAGCACTACTGCAAAAATTGCAGGATAAGGTACCCCTAAAAAGCCAGCCTTAACCTATCTAAGAAGACAATACAGGAGTTCAAGTTACATACTATAAGAGGTTTTCCGCAAGCTTTTCTAACTTGTTAAACTAAATTATAGGGAGCTTTTGAAAAAAAAAACTACACAATCCGAACAACTTAAACGGGTCTTGCTATTTTCTAACTGAAAAAGGGTTTGCAAAACTAAAAAAGACTACGGAAAAGGAGGGTTTCTCCTGTATCATTTGTATAGTAGGTTTAATGACTTTACTCTATCCTCTTCTATATTTAGTGTATTTTCAAGGGGTGGGGTTAAACCAACCTTTATGAACCTATAATTCTGTTTTACAGAAAAAGGAAGAAGCTGCCCCAAGTCTAGACTTTATCTCGAACGGAAAAGAAAGAGCTGAACATAATAACAAATTTCTTTTTGAAAAAAGACTTAAGCAGGAAAAGGTGAGCTTCAAACAAAGGTATATCCAATACCACAGAAAAGTATCCTTATGGATTCATATCTTGTCTTGCAATTCTATGAGAAAAAGCCCAGTGTATAACCGATATTTGACTAAAGCCTGTAAGAAGGAAGGCATTCCGACGGAGAAACCGCTCTGTCGTATAAAAAATAGTAAAAAACCAAAGAAAGTGCTAAGAGATAACCTTATAAGGTACAACCCCCTATGCTATGAGTGTCCCTCGTGAACTCAAAAAAACCCCTTTTTGGAAATTCATATGACTTTTTTTAGAACTCTTTTTCAAGCCTTTTGCTTTCATAACGACTTCTACGGGCCAAGGAAGTCGGTGCTTTTAGATAAGACTTTAGAATTATCGCAGGACTTGAACTCATGTTACTTATGTAAAAAAGCTAACGCTGGACCTACTTCTATTTTTTTAAGAGGTTAAAAAGTTCAAATTTCAATTAGATTCGCTAGAATTCTGCATTATCAGTCTTGAGTGTTATCTGCCCCACAAGTTCAAATCCATTTATACCGGTGTAATATCGACTATTCAGCTCCAGCGACTGCTTTTTATAAAAGTCTTCATCCAGGAGTTACCGCAGCGCTTACCCTTAACTTTTGAGATTTCTCTTCTCTGCTAGAACCAAAGATGATTTGCGTAAACCAAAGAAATTTCTGAGATAAGTAAAGTCGGTAAGCAGAAATTTTATAAAAATAGGGGTTCCTACAAAGATTTTTTAAAGTATAACCTTTTGATAGGGCTCTTTAAGATAACCTAGGATTTTTTTTACTTAATAAAGGAACCTCTCTGTATAAATATAAATAAAGTAGATAGGCAGCTTAAGGCTTTACCCGTAGAAATAGAGTACTGAAAAGCAAGCACTTAAAGCAATTTGACTCTAGTTATATTAGCTCGGCATATAGCCTAAAAACTGTATAAGACCCCTGGCTTTTAATCTAATTTATAAATATATGTATCTAAGCCACTTACCTTGTACATCTCATTCAATCAAAGAACTCCTGCAACGATTCGAAATGCCCTTAGTAAAGAGCCCCTATTCTCCATTTTGTAAGGATACTCGAAGAAGTTATAGCTAGACTATAGTTTTTGAACCAATAACTCAATATTATAAAGAAAAGGAAACAGGAACCCCCTTTTTTTTACCCTGAATCACTCGGGTTCTGGTGCATATTCAAGAAGCTTTACACTAACTAAGGGCTCTTGCTTTAGAAATAAAATAAAGGAACGAACTTCCTTTTAAAAACAAAAGTAAAACCTACGCAAATTTACCAAAAAAATAACGGGGCGCTCTAAACTCTTGATAAAAAAAAAGTTTACGAGAAAGGTCTTGTAATTTCTGTATATCATATCTAGGGTCCTTTTATCCTTGTTAGGTTCGGTCTATAATACTACTGCTTCTTCATCTTCCACTAGTATAAGGATTCCTCAATGAAGTTTAAGACTCACTTTCTGGTACTACGGTGTTTAATTAAAATGCGTTCTACTTAAGGGCATTTTTGTTTAGTATTAACTTTCAAAAAATCTTTGTATTTGAGCACCATAACCTTAAGAATAACTTGTAGCTAACTAGTGATCTATTTTATAATAAAAAAACCTCACCAATACCTTACTGCACTAATAAGGAAACTTTTTAAAGTTTGGTCGTCCCATTTAGATAGAAGTGACTAATTCTAATGCCGAGTAAACAAAAAAGTGGTGGCTTTCCCTATAATCCATAAACCCTTTTCAAAAGCGCTGGGTTTTCGATCTTTGGAGCTCTTACTTTGAATCCCTAAAACTTTGTACTCACCCCTCACCACAGCTTGATATAAAGGTATATTCCTTTTTTTTAAGCTATAGCATACAAATAGCGTAAAGAAATTATTACCTCGAAAATTTCCTTATTTTTAGACTAGATTAGGAAAACAACTTATTACTAAGCTCTATCTTGTCTTTACTGGAAACTCAATTTCTTTAGCTTTAGTTCTTTATACTCCCCAATACTCCAAACAATAATACAATTCTAATCAGGCTATTAAGACAGGTAATAAAATACAGAGTATCTAAGCCAAGGGAATCCTTGAGTTCAAACTCCTATCATACACTAAAATACTAACGACTAATCTTTCTATACGATATAACTAAAACTGGACTACCTATAACTATAATAACTCTAGAATAATACAATAGAAACAAGAACTCCTGGATACTATAGATAAGTCTTAAGAGTATACAAGAGGGCCCATAAGACTAAGAAAGGGAATCTCTATAATAGGTATAGCTACTAAGAAGAAGAGGAATACATCTCAGCTAGCTAATAAACGAGGTCTAAAGAGGATAGGTATGGTACACGTTCAGAAGTTGGTGGTGTTGGCTTTAACGTAAGTAGGCGTATCTATTTAATATAATTATATACTATTACTTTTATCTCTATACCTAATATATTAGGACTTATTACATTAATAAGGTAATACTAGATCTCCTAACTATAAGAACTATAGATACAAAAAATCTTAGGGGCTACAAGAATACCAAGACCCCTTAGAGGACTACTAAACTAAGGTTTCTCTCCTCTTTTTTTTAGTAGTAACAACAGAGATATAGAGGTCTTATCCTTAACAACTAGAATTATTACTAGAACAACTATAAAATAAAAAGACTTCCTAAGTAAGATAGGTAAGAACTCCTATTAGTACAGGCTGGAGACAGCTTATAATAGGGTCTAGTTGCTAAGATAGAGAACTAGAGGTATAGAGTATAGCTCTGAAGAAGAGGGGTTAGATACATATAGTGAACTTCCTTTGTCTTCGGCTTGGAGTGCCCTTTTGAGTAAGTTAGTGATTCCAGTGTTCCAAACAGGGAGGAGTCTATAACAAAAAAAGACATAAGGATATCCGGGGTATACAAACGTTATTTATTAACTATTTAATATCGCTGCAACCTAAAGACTTTTTTTTTAACCGGCCGCTCCTACCTATAAGAGTTTGATAATATAATAAAGAACTGGGATGCCAAAACCCTTTATTTTTAGGATCTCTCGGCGGAGACTTTAAGAGGATAAGAGGGGCCTCACAAAAACAGAATAAGGGGTTCTGGGATAAATATAACTTTGTATAAATCAAACTTGTTAAGTTAGTTTTTCACTAGTTGTTTGATGTTAGTCCGCCCGAAAAAAGGAATAAAATAATAAAAAGAATGGAGAGTACTTTTTTATGAAATAACAATGTAGGAAGACCCGGATAGGAGTTAAGAAAGTAAATTAGAACCTCCTTTAAGGTAAGGAACCCACGTATGGAATTGCTCTGTATTCCTATTTAGGTAAGAAGGCTCTGAGACTACAGCCAAGTAGAGTTTTGATTTAGATATGAATTAATTTCAAACTCCTTTGTATGCCCAATAAAATGACTATAACCTACTTGAGGGCTTCCTTAGTCTCTTTTCGTATTCGTATTTACTCTTTATTAGGATCCCGCGAGATTCCTTAACGAATATCCTTCTTTAGTCCTAACGGAATTACATACATTTCAGAGGGCTCTACTAAAAGCGCAGTCCCCTCTTTAGTTAACACTTATGCACAATACTAAGCTCCCTCCTAGAAGGGGCGCACATAAAAGGATCTAAGCCAAGTTTTATTGCTTACCCTTGGAGGGTGTGGAATAACTTCTTTGAACCTTCTATATTCCTGTAAAATGACTTAGGATTTTGCCTTGATATATTTTTACCCACTCTATAAACTTTACGTTTCGACTAAAAACAAATTAAGTTAATTTGGAAAACCTAAGCTTTCGCATTAGAAAACTAAAAGGGAGTACTTAAAATCCTAAAACCAGTTATATCCTTTATCTTCATCTCAGGAACGCGAGGAGTACTCTCCGTAGAGAAGAATAACTCTGAAACAAGACACTTAGGCAAAAGACCTCGTATTAATAAGTAAGGGTTAACTCTAGGAAGTCAGATCTAGTTCGGGATTCTTAGAGTATCATGTAACTTCACAAAAAAGCCTTTCTAACAAGCCAAGGGAGTATTTAAAGGTTCGTGTTCCTAATACTGTATTTAAATTTGCTGCTGTAAAAAACTTTTTTGTTCGCTTCTTAGGGGTTTCATATAAGATAAGAAGAAAACCCAGAGTAGGTTATGGTAATTTGAATCTCCACAACTATTCAATTATTTAAAATATACTTAACTGCAGTTAATCTTATTTTATTTTAAGTAAGTTTTTATGATATTCCACTTCTGTTTAGTACACTTTACTTTATCTAGACTGGTTGGTTAAGCAGACCCTGCTGGTGAGATTATTCTACCTATAAACTTGCATTATAAATGTAAAGAAACTATAAGGAAAATAATGAAAAAAGACTGCATGTGCACACTCCTCGAGTAGGTGGATCCTATAATAAGTTTTCGACACTTTTGAAAAGCTAATTATTTATGAGGTATATGATACATAGCTAGAAGGTGGTCGTCATATTTTACCGCGAAAGGATTTTCATCCTGTTTTACTGTGAGAGTTCTCGATGAATTTGAATTTCCATAAAGGGTTTCCCAACTACCACATTGTCACTTACATGAGAAACATGCTATTAAACGCACGCCTTCAATATGCTGTCTAGCAAGGCTAGGTAAAAAGGCTAGGTAAATCTGATATGTTTAAGATTTTCAAATTAATTGCTTACATATTTATTACAAAGAAAACACTTAGTGAATACTAACTGCTTCTGTTTTTCCTTAATTGAGTTTTAAAAGTTCGTATATATAACTTCATTGATTAACTTCTATATAAATAAGGCTGGGCTCACTTCTTGGATTGTTTACACCGTATGCTACCTTCTATACGTAGACGCGCCCGGCAAACCCCATTCTCTAGCTAAGAATAAGAGTGTATAAAAGCAAAAGTGAGAGCTGAAATTAGAAAGATGCAGCCCTGCCACTTTATTCCACCTGTCAGCTACACGAATCCTTTTTAGAAATGCAAAAGAGCACTCATTTGCCTTGAAGATTCTAGCTCCTATATTTAGTACAAGTGTTGCGCTCCCTATTTGCATTTGTTTCATTTCCTTTTTTCATTTTAAATGTATTCAAAAGTTTTAGTACTTTTTTTCTTATCGAAGGGTACTCACCAAAATAGAAATACGGTTAATTTGCATATCCACCATTTGTATACATACTAAAAGTAAATACGAAAAATCGCGAATATTTAAGGATACCTTATGCGCCCAGAATCTTGACTTCCTACCCCGAGAGCCCCCCCCGCGCTATGTAGGAGCCCTCAAACTTGAGATTAGAGCTGTCGACCCCAAACCTTTGCTAGTTGCAATCTTTAAGTTTTAAATAAAGCTCTTGTCAGAATTCTAGAAAGCTACTTATGAGTATTAAATACTACACTTTACTTTCTTCTGGTTCTACAATTTAGAATATGCATGTAGTTTCCTCTGCTAAAACTTATAAAAGACCTCATTAAGGGTGTTTTGGTACATTGTTTAGTACTCAGTGAATTTATTAAGATCCTATCTTCGCTAGAAAAGCTCTGTTTTACTCCGCAGAAATCTTAAGATAGATTGGGGAATGTATCGCCCTTATAAAATCTAGAGTTAGTAGCAAAATTTTAGAGAAGGACTTGGGTTCATTTTAATGCCTAATGCTAAGCAAGTTCCAGAATAAAGGCTCGCTATATTAGGACAGAAAATCTCATTATTTCAAAGTAACCTCAAAATCTTGAGTGTAACTCATCACTTTCGTTGTGAACCCCTCTGTAGGGTCCGGTAACTCTGATTAGAAAAAACTAAGGAGTACTCCCCCTTTAATTAAACAGCAGTACTACAGGTTATTCACTCAGTGGTATAATAAGGCGGCGCTTACCCTTATTAGAGGTAGAGTTTCTTTGCTAAGTAGCTTAGGGTATTTGAAACATATCTCTCTATCTATTAAAGCATAGAGTCCTCCGCTGGAAAAACAAAGGGGGCCATTTTCACCGGTTAAACTTAAAATTATAGCATATGTAACTTAGCCTTGCACACGACTCAGAGTTTATATCCTATTAGAGGGCTTACCTATTAAAGAAGTTCCTTTATAATTACATCTACACGAGGTTTTCCTTGTATTTTAGAATTTTAATTCCGATCCATGGTCTTTAATTTTCTGCTACATAAGAGTACTCTTTCCATTTAGAGATTCCCAGAAAAGAAATAATCACTCTACTTTTGAAAAGCCTTTCCCCTGACTAATTAGTACTCTTAGAGTTATTCCCTGGATTGCTTAGTTAGATTGAGATCCGTAGCTGAATCCTTTTTAATAATCCCTCGTTTCTTCGTTAACTGAACGGGAACAGGAAGATAAGACAAAAGCTTTCCTTTAGTTCTATATTGCCTTTTTTACCGGAAACTCCTTACCTTTGAACCAGAATACACCGATACAGGAACAGCAACAAGTAAAAAATCTCTGATATACCTTGTAAACTCCAGGGCTTAGATGACCTGCACTCGACTTAAACAAAAAGCTGCTTATATGACTTACTTTATTGTAAAAAAAACCAATTTCTTTATATTCCAAAATCAGCCAAGTAAACTCCTTAACAAGTTTAAACCATACCTAACTTCAATCAACTTCAAAAGTTCTAAAAAGGGGTTTTTCATAGGAGATACCCGTTTAAAAACCATAACCCTTTCTATATTCTGGATTGAATTAACTTAGGAATTGCTTAGGCTTGGGCTTTTGACTTTATTACATATTTATAAAGACCCCTAACCTTACTTTTTAACTCTAATCTCAGGGAGAGCCCAGTCGAGGCTTAAAAAGGGTTTAATAACTACTTGCTATTTTAGACACCCTAGCTGTACTCCTGCTATGCCATCTTTTCCTCTCACCTATCCTGAAGTTAAGAGCCCTCTAATAGATTTTTAAATAAGATACAAATGCATTTCCTTGTGCTTTTAAGATAAGGCAGAGTTTTAGGTCTATTTCTTTATTAGTCAATTTTATGGCTAGGGAGCTCCTAAATCCTAAATAAAGGATAATAAGTTGGAAATAAAATCCGCTAGGAATAAGAATCTTATAAGCAAATAGAATATAAACGGATCTTTTTTGAGAGCTTATTTTTAGTGAGGCTTTTGACTGGGTATATCTATACTATACCTAAACAAGGAGATTTTCTTTACTACAGTATATCCATATAAATGAAAATAATTAAAAGGGTTTATCCTATATTCTCAAAGAGTCCTGCAGTCTTGTACAAACGATATAGATCTATAAGAGTTTTTTACGAGGCACTCTTCCTTCAAAGGCGCGTCTTGTTATCTTGTAGAGAAATATCCTAGATTTTGACTTATCCACCGGAAGCACTCTTTTTTGCTGCTAAAAGTTAGTTGAAGGTTTCTACTTTCATAATCAAGGGATTTTGACAGGGTAAAACAAGCTATAACTATTAAAAAAACTTAGAGGTTCTATTTCCTCCCGATTCAAGGAGTACTTACACAGGGTATTTTACCGAATTTGGTTAATGGAAAAATTTTATAATATTCAATTCGAGTATATCAGCATAAATCCTGCTCTTTGTTTACCTGCCTTTATCAGATAGCTGTAAGGGATAATGAGTACAAACAAGCAATGTGCGAAAATCTCTATGATATTTTCCTGTATTAGTCAAGGGAATGTAACACAAAAGGAATTCTCAATGTTCTACTAGCTTTTAGTATCCCGGTAAAGACTTTTTAGATAAGAACTTTAGCCTTTTCTATCAAATTTGGATTCCTTTTCTTAGCCCTTTTGAAAGCGTTTACTTAAAAAGTGTATAATATCGTATCCTTTATTTCTGAAAAGGTAGCTATTAAAGAAAGGACAAGATAAGAAGGGTTTCAGCTTCTGAGTTAGGGTTAGGAATTTCTGAGGGGATTTAGCTGTAGATCCCATTCTAACTAAGGAATGTTGAAAAGCTAGTTTAGGTTCCAGAGTTTAGAGCAGGTAATAAGTTACCAGGAATTCTTCTTTTTTTTTGAATTTCTTAATCTTAATAATATAGGGGCAAGGAGCTTTTGCTCGGTTGAGGAAGTTCTAGTAAACCAACAAAGTCTTTCTTTCTCACGAATCTGTACAGACAGTCAATACCTGTTGATTGAATGTTGTTTCTCTACTTCGTACCTCCCAAATAGGTTTTCAAAAGTGGATAGGTTATAAAATAAGCTTTTGTTTAAGGATTTGTAGTTTAAAAAGGCATATATAAATAAATAAGCTAGGGATTTCTTTTACCTTTTACCCTATAAATTCTAAACTCTGATTTCAGTTAGCTAGTTACTTTCCTGTCACAGCTTATACTATTTAGAGTGATTTTTATCGGTATATTTATTAGTTTAGTGATATAGTTTCTAAGAGTCTAATAGATAGTAAGTTTGGCATTGTTCTAATTCATTTGTATTCCTTTTTACTTAACAAATATCCTTCATTTTTTTAGTAGGCATTCTTTTCATTTTAAAGACCCGAAGTGATTTGACACACCCTCCCTACCCTTTCGGCAATATGTAACTATGATATATCTTTAATAAAAGAAACTTACGAAAGCTGTCTAGGTCAATATTACAATAAAGTTTACAAAGGAAATGCTTTATTAAATTGACATGCATTATAATACACTAGGAAAACCTTGTTTTCGGTTATCAATATAAGTACAAAAAGTGATTCATATTATATTAATTAAGTAATACTGCTCTGATTATATTTAAATATCTTTCCATTTCAGGCTTATTGACTTAGTAGCTCAGAACTGGATCTTTCTCTTATGAACTAAAAAAATGACCATATGAAGTAGGATCCCTTTTAGAACTCAAAACCCTTTAAACTTTGTAGAATTCCAGTACTGCAACTCCCTTGCCTTGTCCTACTCGTGAGGTAAAACAATAACTTTAAAATATTTCCTATATAGAATTTGAGTTTGTTTTAGAATTCCCAGACCTCTCTGCTTGCTACATTTTATTTAAACCCCAGTTTCCAAAACCTAATTCTAGACTGTACTTTTCTTAATTTAGTTAGTAGGATTTTCACTAGCTAAGAAAAAGACTTTACCTTATAACTTATAAAATGGCACAAAATTGGGATTGGAAGAAACTACTCTATAATAAGGAAAGATTTTAGCCTAAATTCAAATAAAAGAGTACTTTTTGTTAAAAGCCCCCTTTGTTAAAATTCATACTTTACTAGATTTGCTGGGTCTTACCACATAAAAACTTCTGAATACTTAGCTCCGTATAGGAAATAGGAAAGCCTTCTTTATTTTTGTGTTATATTTGTTTTTTCTTTACCTTGTTAATTAGGGACTGGTAAGGGAATGAGAACAACACCAACAGGAAAAAGCAGGATTTCACTTGACTTCATTACTTAAACAAAAACCCTTCCAGAAAACTTAGACTCTTTTCTATTGTAAAACCCCAACCAAGTTCTTTTTGGAAACTGTTCTTTCATTCTTAAAGCCTATCCTATACTTTATTCATTTCTATTTGGTTATAGTAGACCCCTTACTTAGGACTTAAAAAGGACTTAGATTCATTTCTATTTGGTAACTAGAACCCCGCCGGAAGCAGAGTAATGAGTTCCTTTACAAATTAAAAACTTTAATAAGACGCTAAAACAGGAATAACAAAGTAAGAAGGCTTCTCCTTTGTCAATCTCTTTAACCTAAAACCCCTTTAATTTAAGAGTAGTAAATCCCCTATAACCTTAGCGAGATCCTTTAGAAATGTTAAATAAATTAAGAAATCCAGATTAAAAAGCGCCCGAGTTAATTATATAAATTCTTGCATTTATCACTAGTTTAGGCACCCCTTCTGGTGTAGTAAGGAAGTTTATACCAATTTCTGAGTCAATATTTACTTTCAGATATTTAGATCTAGGACTAGACTGAGTCTCCCCGGAATTCATAAAAAAGAAGATTTTCCTTAATAATCGTCCTTGTAACTTGCTACTCTAAAACCGGAGATCAGAGGAACACAAAAAACTTACCTTAGCTAAAGTTCTTTGAATTGTCTTTAACAGGAACGAGAATACGAAAACAGTAGCTTACCTTTTCATTCCTTATTGCTTACCACAACTAAACTAGAATTTTATGAACCAAAAAAGTTTAGTTTTAGACGTAAGCGCATTTATTAGAGTGAGTATTGAAGAAGAATTTTTCAGGTTAAGTCTTTTTTAGAATTAAATCTACTTTTGTAATATATATTTTATAGAGCTTCCCCTATCAGGTTCAACCCATCCTTTGAGTATAACCAGGACTAAAAGATTTAATCGAGCGTACCAAATTCCTTAAAAGAATTACTTTGATATTTAGCAGACAAGGCCTGGGCTTCTACAATTACTAGACAGCCCCCTTTACTTTTAAGTTATAAAAAGGGTCATTTTTGCTTCAGTATCCCTTTTGCAGGAAAGTGACTTAGGATTTTTATTCAATTATTCAACAAATATCTGTGTACCCATTAATTAGCCACGGTTTTTTTGTAAACTAGGAGTAGAGTCTCCCTTAACTTTAGTAAAACCCAATCTCTTTCTTTTATATCAGGATAAGCTTTTCCTTGCGCTAGTTAGTTTAATACTAAGGCCTAAGTCGGTAATTTGTAACTCGTCAGGTATATATACCATTGGGTGTGAATTACCTTCAGAAATTATATAATTACCTTTCTTCCTGTTTGTGAAAAATCTCGATAATTAAGGTAAGGGGGTTTGTTACATTCTTTCAAGAAGTATTTGAACCTTTGCATACCGACAAAAAGCTAAAAACTTCACCAACTTTATTAATAAAGAGACTGTACTATATTAATTTTCTCGGACTGCCTCAGTAACCCAGGCCAAAAACTAAACAGCGCTTTCTTAGTTACAGCACAATCTAAATCTTAATGGAGTTAAGCCGCCGCCTTTATATAAGCCATTTTTGAGCTAAGGGTCATGCCAGTTATCCATTCAAACCAAAGAGAGGCTTGCTGTTGTAACGTTGATTAGATTCTCATGACGTTTACTCCTTTATTATCTTAATATCTAAATTATTATAAGCTTTGCTCTAGGTATATCATAATAGTAGTTTTAGGTCTATAGGGCTCTTTCTTAAAAGCTAAAGAGATACCAAGGAACTAGGGACGGGTATAACACTTTTATAACCCAAGCTTATTCAAATAGAAGCTTCTGTTTTAACTATGGGACTGAGGCGTGTAAATAACACTACTTTCCTATTACATTTCTATTGCCAAGCCTTGACTTTGTCACCTTTATTTAAATAAGAAGTAAATAAGAAGTAACGAGTCTCCTACACGATAAAAAATTTTTAATCTATGTAAGTCTTGCAGCTAATAAATACGAGTAAGGAAATTCGCAATTCTCTCAAAAGAGACAGGAATGAAACGCTACTTTCTTTCTAAGTATAAGTTTTCTATAGGTTGTAAAATTCTGATTTCGTTCGCAAAACAAAATGAGTCAAAATGTGAACTAGAAATGCTACAGTAAAAGTAAAGACTTCTAAGCCTGGGGAAAAGGGCAACTCTACCTAGAAGGGACCGTGAAGTTAATCTAGGTAGTAAAAGCTTTGGTTTAAGGAATCCCCCTTTATCCTGCAAGAAATTTTGTTGATATACTAAAAATAAAGAGGCTTCTTGTTTATACCGTATGCATGCGGGTCAGTGTAAAGTTTTTTACGACTGCTTGACGAGGTAAAGGAATAACAGCTATGCTTATATGAGTTTTTGCCTTGTTGATGAAACTCCCTAACAGGACTCCTCTATTACCTAACAATCGAAAAATTCAAACTAACTTTCTCGTTCAAACTGGCAATATGTACTACTTCCGGTTCCTTAAGCCCAAGTATTTGCTTAACTGCACAAAGATAATGACCGGTTGAATTGGATTTTTATATAACGGGGGTCCCCCTTTTTTCGTTTCACTTTTTAAGGGCCTCTCCTTTTACTTACTCAGAGGCTTTTGATTATACTGAATTTTGTTTTGTATATTCAAGGTGTTCCATATAGGGTAGAGTCCTTCTTAAGGAGCTCCGTTTTAGGTTAACAATTTTCTACTTTCTGTTGAATATGTGTTTCGAGTGGGTATATATGAATTATGTATCCAAAAGAGGTCGTACCCTGTGGTATAATCTAAAACTGTGCTTACTATATTTATTTACTAAGGGAATTCCTATCAGGAGAATTAATAAAAAACCAAGAGGGAGATTCTTTTTTGGGAGCTGCTGTACTAGAGTTTCCTCCTTATAGATTTTGGGGTTAGGGGCGCATGTTCCTATCTTTTCCTGTAGTTAATAAAACCTTCGGGTTGATGAAGAATCAAAAAGCAAAAAATGTCCTCTCAATACGAAGAGGGTACGGAAACTTTCGTGTAAATTTTTCTTACCGAGGTTCCCCGAGCTAAGGCAGGCTTTCTTTTTCTTATTATAGAGCCCGCTATTAAGGAATAGATAACTACTTTCTATTTTAATTTGCAAGGGTTTTAATCTAGTGAATTAGTTAACTCCGGGAATTGTGCGATTGTAGATTCGGTTAATACAAGTAAGGGCTTCCCTATTTCCACAAAAGCGGCCGTAAGCCGTGTGCTAAATGGATCTCTTTAGATTAGATAATACAAATTCTAGGCCTAACCCTTTTAATCCTTTTAGTAGGGAACACTTATTCTTAGCTTTAAACTTCGCCCACTTGAAAATAAAGGAATTCTTTCTACTTACTATATAGCTTCCTTTGAGATGACTTCGAAAACACTACAAGTATTTAGGTATCATAAAAGTCAAAAAAGAGGAGCTAAAGATTACTGGGATAACGCGCGACCCGTCTTATAAACGAGGAGTTTAACATAATAAATTAGAAAAACTCTCCAAACCAAGGTTAGAAAGGGGGAGTCTTTCCATTTTCTAATAAGGGGTGTAGGCCCTGTAAAAAGGAAATCAACGAAACCCGTTTCATCTACTAAGAGATATAAAAATTTAAAGTACTATTACTATATAAAGAATAAAGAGTACCCCAGGAGAATTCCTTTTTTAGGTACCTGTTTATCAAAGTTTAAGAAAGGATCTATTTCTAAAGAGCCTCTTATTTACATGAAAACCGCTCGTGTTTTTAATACACTAGGATAGAACTCCTCTATTATTCTTTTCTAACTTCATTAAACCCCAGGAAGGGTTTCTCGAAAGTTAACCCATTTACATTTAGCTTTTGAAGTTAAGTATAAGCAAGCCGGTTTTGTAAAGGCTTTAACTTTCACTTTTAAAAGTGCGGCATAAAATGACTTATTATAAAGGACTTGAACTGCCTGCTCTGCTACACTGACGATGTGCTTACCGCTAGAATTCGAGCCGTGAAGGGCTCCGTATGGGTTATTTTACTATTACTAATGGAACCTTTTTTTTAAGTCAATCTAATAGGCATCCCTCCCTATTATTTAGAGTAAAACTTTGCTGCCAAAATTCCCGTATTTTTAAGGGTTTCTTAAGACTAAATGGGATCTCCTAGGACTATGAGAGCCTTTTTTATTAACATTGTTTTAGGTCCACGAGTTGCCTTTTGATATATCCCCGATACTAGCCAGTTTAAATAAAAAAGGGGGGCTTTTCTAGATCCTAGATCTTTATAACTTTATAAGAGGATTTTCTCTATGGATTTCTTTAAGATTTTTTTACTTAGAACATAGATTTTTGGTAGAGTCGTAGTTCATAACAAGGAGTAAATCCGGAAGTCAAAAGCTATGCCTTAAGTTTTGGATCACGTTGTGACTTGAAGCACTTAAAGAAGTTATTAAATAAAGTTAGAGCTAGGGTCCCCTTATTATGCTTAGTAGTTTCGAAATTCAAAATTCATACATTCTAATTCCTACTGAGTTAAAAGTCACAGGCCCTTACAACAGGGTTATATCGAAGCTCTTAGGATTCCCTTAAGATTTAGCTACTGGGAGTAAGAAGATACAAATTTTTCTCTAACCTAGTTTGGTTCTGGAAACTCAAAATTTTTTATGTACGCAAAGCGAACACGAAGATACTTAGCAGCTAGGCCCTCCGCTTTAAGCCCCTAGATTTTCTTCATCATGGTATTCTCTACCGGCCGGGGATTCTAGATTAGGTTATCCTAAAAGGGAGCTTCCGTTATGTGACTCTGTTAAGCATGGGCCCTCTTGCCAAGGCATACCTGGGGAGGTTTACTTATCTTGTATATATATCCAATCTTTTACTTCATTTTACTTGAAGTGGAAGTGTAAACTATAATGGCTTCGAATAACCCTTAGCTTAGAGAGGGGTGTCCTTTTTCTCTATACTTTTACATTTGAAAAGCTCTACTACGAAATATCAATTTTTATTTTACTTTAACGAGTTTCATTTTATAAGAATTTTTCCCACGGTTCCCTTTTGTCAATATAATATATAGCGGCAGTGATAGATAGGAATTTGGAAACTATAGAGCAAGAAAGGCTGGGTTGATAAAATATCAAATAAGCATTTACACAAGGAAAGTGAATAGGCAAGGAAGTTACAAGTTTTGGTATGCTGTGCGCGCTTGCACATAAAGTAATTCAAATTTGGTACTTATTATTTGCTTTGGCTTATCAGATATTAAAGGATAACCCCTTACTTAACCCGTAAACTTTTTTAAGAGTTTGTAGGTACGGATACTAAAAAAAGTGAGTTCTAGTTATTAGTTTTATAGACTATTATATCAGTAAGCAAAACATTGTTTTTAATGTAAGTTTTGATATAGCCGTAGTCACAAGGTATCCTATTTTACTTTTAGGTTTATAGGAATAGCAAGGATACTCCTTATAAAAAAATTTATAAAGTAGGGGAGAGTCCACCAGACATCACTGCAAGAATTTATTTCAATCAAGTTTAGAATTTTGGATTACAGCTTCCTTATAAAAGGTATTCCTAATTGTCCGTTGTTTAAAGGGTTAAGGGTTGGAGAGCTATATTCAAGTTCCTGGTAATTAGATATTTAATCAGTATTAACCAAACTTAAAAAGGGGACATAACAAATATTAGGTCTTATAGGACACCTCGATAAGGAACTCCTTTAAAGGAGGCCCTTAGCCCCAAAGCTACTAGCTAACACTCAAACCAATCAGGCAAGCTCCTTTTCCTTATCAACATAGAATCCGGGCTTCTTATAGTATAAGAAGCCCTCCTCCCTTTATAGGGTACCCGGAGATTTCTATTGAATAAATGTCAGTAATAAAGGAGAACCCTTACCAAGAATTTTAGAAAACCTAAAGCTAGACATTCAGGCGCTAACTTATGACGAGCCCCTATGCTTATAAGGAAACCCGGTCTAAGAAGGCAGCAGTAATTTGCTCATAGCGGGTATAAACCAATTAAAATACACAAAAGCAGCTGCTCTCTTTTTAATTGAGCTCCCTTGGGGTCCAAGCACTACTTTTTAAAAACAGAGGCTCAAAGAGTTACCCCTATTAACAATATAAGTGGAACAACGTTCTATCTCAAATTTCAAGGCCATTATATATAGATTTTTTAAGCCAAATACCCCATTTTTTTTAGGTATCCTCTAAAGCAAGTTTGAAACCCTAAAACAGGGTTATACTAGGATTGCTTTCTTAAAGAACTGTAAATTCCCTTATCCTATATATAAGGGAACCTCTCTTCGCTCTGCCACCAGGATTAAAAAAGAGGGGTGCTTAAAACTCTTTAGTCTTAATTTGTTACTTTAACAAAGTGAATTCTCTCGCTTTTTTACCAGATACGAGTACGTAAGGGTGCCGCAAATACAAGTATA
The DNA here is from genome assembly GCA_036897445.1 of Pelargonium tetragonum. Classification (NCBI taxonomy): domain Eukaryota; kingdom Viridiplantae; phylum Streptophyta; class Magnoliopsida; order Geraniales; family Geraniaceae; genus Pelargonium; species Pelargonium tetragonum. Next base: position 194,033 of record JAYMTL010000004.1, read on the forward strand.
AACCCGCCTCAAAAGACCTGTCAAATTGGAGATTATAGCTTTCACTAGTCAAAATCTTAGTTACAGCTTTAAGAATCCCCAGCACTCTTGTAGTCAGTAGAACATTCATTTATATGTATGACTCATGAAGTCGGCTTTTGATACTATTCGAGAATACGGCGATAGTTTGGGTCTTTATATCTATATAAGAGAATTTTCTCAGGATTCCTTGAGAAGTAGTCAATTTCAATAAAGGAGCAGAATTCCTAATATTTGTGTAAGGAATGCCCAGAAAAGGATAAAGAGTAGCAATACCCTATTTTGGAACCTATTCGTGGGGATTTCGGAGCTTAAAAGTAAACCCGTTTTTTACAATGCCATACACTCTTACAACGTCGAGGATTTAACATTTATGATTATAAAATCCGAAACTTGCTATTCTACTACTCAATTATTCTAAACCGACCCGTCCTTAAATTAAATAAAGGGGTTTTGATAGCACTTTTCCTTGACGAACTTTTGACTTTAGAATCCCTTTCTAAAATTTTTTGAACAAAAACTGAGTTACTGAACCACTATGTAAACTCTATTTCTAGATAATCCAGAAAAAGATAAAACCAATTGCCAGGTGCTGCAGGTTTTCAAATTCTGAGCCTCTTGGTATACCTGGTACGGGTTTGATTAATCCACTACAGCAGCACCACTTATGAAAGACCCTTTAGAGTAAAAAACTTACCGAGGATATTAGCAGCGGGAGTTCCGCATACATAAATTTCCGCGCCCTACATATAAAAAGAAAAGGATTTCCCTAACAAGGCTATTCAAACAAAATATCCTTAGGTAATTTAGGGAGCCATAACCTATAAGTGAAATTTACCCTCTTATTCTTGTGCATCAAGCGGCATTTTTTTACTCTTACTAGGGACTTGCCCAAGGAAACCGATAGCACTGAGACGCAGTATAGAAAATCTAAAAGCACTTGAAAAAATGTAGAATAGTAATAGACTCAGAATAAGCAAATGCAAATTAGCGAGAATCCGTAAGCAAGTGATAATATTGACAAAGTGCTAACAAGAGTAAGAATAACTTTTAGAAAAGTAGTTATAATCGCGAGGAATAAGATAGACCAAAAGGAAGATGAATAAATAGAGGAGAAGAGATGAAGAAAACCTTAAAGTGCATAGCCTAAGACTTTAATTTGAAACGAAGAGAAGAATGAGAGCAAATCCTATAAGAATTAGAATACCGCCGAGACTAAAAGTATTCTGTAACACTCATTTTCGAGAAGTGACAGAACTGTATAAAAAGTAGGGAAGCAAAAGCAAGACATAAAGAAGGTAGTGGGGAATGCAGTTCTACAGAATTTGTGATAAAGAGCGTAAAGGAATGTCCTCAAGTTAAGAATATGATCCGTCTACAAAAAAGAATGGTAACCATCCACTTTTCTGTTTCGGGAGTTGTATTTAAAAGAGCTTTATATTATAGCATAATAATCCAAAAATGAAGTAAACCATTGCACGTCCATTCGATTCTAAGATTTTTGAAGTGTTACATTATTTAATTTACGAGTGCAGGTATAAAGTCCTTTTTTTTTTATTTCAAAAACCAAAGAGAGTACTGGCCCAAGAGTCTTCTGTCAATTTCGTACTTTCGTTAAGTGAGTCGCTTTAATTATAATTTGGTATGCTTGTGTAATGAGATTGTGGGTTGTTAACTTGTATATTATATACGTTATATCTTAAGTGAAAATTCCGCTCTTAAAATTTGTTGATAAACTTCTGTATAAGTAAGAGTAGAGTCCCTAAAATTAGTATTTTTAGTTATAATCCAAAAGTAAAAAAGAAACCCTTGAATTTCTACCTGATGCTGTTTCTAACTGATATATTTTTTTAATTCTAAATACCTTATATAAAAGCACTGTCAAGGCCTGGGGATTTCCGTTAAGTCCAAAAAAAATTTTTGAGTTGATTAAAGTATTTTAACGATTATTATTTGCAGTGTAACTAAAATTGTTATAGACTCAGATTTCTGCTGGGCAATTTTACTAAAAATAGATATGCCCGTGAGAAGCTTGGGTTAAGACCTATCTTTGATACTCCACAAAAGGGAAAAGTGTGTTTCATTATAAATCCGTGAAGGTTTCCTCGGAATTTCTTGTTTATTCTAAAATGAGCTTGAATTAAAACCAGAAAAAGGGAAGCGTTCCCAAAAAGCATACAATTTTCGCGCTATGCCCAATCTCGTTCAAGTATCAATTTCACGGATATTTATTGACTAGCAAAAAATTTTGGGATTAAAGCATAAAACTTCTTTAGAGTACTCCCCGAAATAAATATTTAAAGAAAAGGCGGTAGCCACTTACTTTGAAGAGGTTCCCTTATTTTTTGTGGCTTGTTATGACTTATTTAGTAGCTTCTCTGCCTTGCTAAGATTGTCTTCTGGTTCTATATTCCCTTTTTCGTTAGGATCTCTATATGATATGTTACAAGAGTTCCTAGAATACAAAGACAAAGCTTTGAGTTGGGTTACACTATGCTAAGGAAGGCCTTGTTGATAGGGGTGCAACCTGCATGAAAATGCTTTAAGATTACCCGCGGATCCTAATATAGAAATTCTGGGTTATCATACCCGTGTAAAGCTTGGTAAGCGGACCCTTGTTTCTAGTAAAACGTACTTAGAATAGTTTGGAAGGAAGCCCTCTGCTTTCATACATATAGTTAATTTTAGAAATTATTTACTTGACAATCTAAAGACTAAGTTATAATACTAACCCCTATAAGCTTTATTATCTCTTCGCGTAACCGGTATTAAGTACTTAGTAATCCCTAACCCCCGTAAAAGGGAGTGACTCCTACATTTATTTGCCACGGGATCCTCTGAAATTTATTTAAGGACTTTAACAGAGTAAAGTTCTGCTCAAATCTTGTTTTTAAAAGATTTAAAACAGATTATACAAGTAAAGAGTACTCGAACTAAACTCCTAGACTACTTTCGAAAAGTGTTCTTGACATTTATATAATAGAACGGCTTGGCTTGTGCCTTTGGGTTAATGAAGCAAGACTCCCTCTACCAGGGTAAAAAAATAAGGCAGAAACTATTATCATATATATTATTTCTCGGCGCTAATCGGTTAATTTTAAGTAGTGGGGCCTCCATTAGTATTTTGTAATTACAGAATTGAGGACATAAAGCATAAAATTAAGGGGGACTGGATATGAAAATAGAATGCAGAAAGTCTCAAATAGAGTACTGACTCAGCTATTAAGTATATAACTTGCTTTGTTTATAAAAAGAAGCTTCAACAAAAGTAAACCTTTAAATCTCAAGGTACAAAGTAAGCACGTATCTTACAACTTGACTGTACCTATTTTAAAACAAGGAAAAGGCCTACGTAAAAAGAGTAATGAATAATAAAAAAGGGTATCCTACATAGGTTTAGTTTAAATCACTTTAGGGCTACCGATGTAAATTAGACCAAAATCCAGGGTTTAGGATAAAAAGGTTTCCGGCTAAAAGCCAAGGATTTCCTTTTAGAGTGATTTTTAGCTTCATAAAAAGTTTTTGATTTTTAATATTCTAATACATCGAATTTTCTTTAAGGTTCTCTATTTATTGGTGTGTTAGACTCGAGTTCTAGTACTATTAGGGATTTAGGCTCTCCTACTTTTCTTATGCTATTCCTGCCTATAAATTAGCAAGTATTCCCTCCGCGAGAAAGATAGCATTTTTTGGGCTCTTTCTCAAAAATCGATCAGAAATTAAGTTTAATTTACTGAATTACTCACCTATAAAGGAATCCCTTAAATTTTGCTAACTGGGGTTGGTATAAGGACCTTTAATTGTAGTTATATAAGCTTTGTGGTAAGGGTCCTCTCTGTTTGAAATAGAAAAACCCTCTGCATGTAATAGAGATCCTTAAAAAAGTCGAAAATTCCTTGACAAAAGACAAAGCCAATCGTTGTATCGAGTCCGACGTGCAACGGCTCGAAAAGACTCTTTTACAATCTGGTCCGTGTACTTTTGGGTTGTCCTTACGGAGTAAGAAATCCTGGTTATATACTTATGAATTTAAGCCTCTAAATATTAAGAAAAGTAAGCTCTACCCGGGTGTTAAGCTACTAGAATTCTATACAGTTGCTAGTCTTGTGAAAATCTGGGGTCTTTACTCAGGTTAAATCGGCGCGAAGAGTTTGAATTTTTTAGGTTCTATTTTACTCGAAGGGATCCCCCGTATTAGTTCTTATATGTCCTTATGCAGCTACGATTACTTTTAAAAGTAGTAAAAGGGCGAATCAGATCCATCTGCAGCTAGGCTACTCTCAACAAAAAGAAAACAGATACTTATATCAAGTCAATGCACCCTGAAGCTTCTCTATGACCCTAGATTCTTCGTTAAGATTAAAAGCTTTCCTACTTGATTGTTTCCTTTGTCAGCCCATTCTATTGATAAAAATTGAAAAGGGAACCCCTGTATTCTCGTTATAAAAGCCAATAGGTCTGTTTCATTATTGAATAGTTATTTCTCGGCTAAAGTTACTCTTACCGGTATTGTACTGTGTCGAAAATAGGGGGTCCTCTCCTTACTAGTGGTTATTCAGCAGTGCTTTAACAAACCTTAGACTAAACATTCGTAATTCGTAACTAACCCAGCTCAAATTTCGAGGGTAATCCGTATACGTAAAGAGTCTATAATCGTCCGCAAAACTTGTCTACTATTTAATTAATTAGCCGTAATCTTTGGGAGTGCTTGCTTTTTTGTTTAGTCTACACCTTTCGGTCAAATTACTCGGAACATACAGATTTGATTTTATCAAGTGCTTCGGAGCCTTGAGTTCTATAACTAGAGCTATCTCTTAAACCTTATACAATCCTAAGTCCTATTTGTTAAGCTCCTTAAAAATGGGTTCACTACACCCCCAAAAATGCCCGTAATCCATAGGTTCAAATACTTTACATATAAGGGAGCACTAAGATTTACTAAAAAAAAGGAGACTTAAAAGGGTAAAAACCCTAGAATAAAAGCGCTTATATAGAAAGATATGCTTTTTCTCCTTATCTGTACTCTAAACTTTACTTCCCAATAACAGCACGCTAAAGCCGGTGGCGGATAAGTCATGAAAGAGGTACTTTTGAAAAAGCATCCGGATTCCCTTAAGAAATAGGTTTAACTGTCGAAATTAGGAAGATGTTACCTAAGAAAAAGGACCGACCACTCGAATTGAAAAACCTTAGGTAGTATACATAGGTTCCTATCAAACAGAGGATAAAGGACAATTTTATAAAAAAGGAGAACTCGAGTCCTTCAAAATGAATTTGAATAGTAAACGGTGGGCAAGCTACTCGAATTTTTTATAGAACTACCTCGTTTACAGATTAGACTAGTCAGAAAAAGGCATGTCTACTTACATAGAAGGACTCTTACCCACTAAAAAATGAAAAACGTTAGCTTACTAAGACTAAACTTATGCTTTGGATAATTAGGTATAACACAAGAATCCTAATGCGAAGTCAGAGCTACAAAAACAAAGACTTTCAATATTACAATATTATACGACACCATGGGAAACTCACTCATAAGTAAAAGCGAAACAAAGAGTATTCTATTAATAGGGGAACCCGCTTAATCTTTTCTAAAAAAAAATACTGGATACCTAAATTGGAACAGAAAAACTAAGAAACTATAAGAATACCTTTATTAAGGAACCGGGCTTTATATACTCCTTCTTGCTATATGTTAGATTGAGATTCTTATGGTAAGTAATAGGAATCTCTTGATCCAGTATACCGTTTTAATACTATTAATTAACTAAATCCTGTTGATATATTCTAGTGATAGCTATTCCTTTTATTTTGTCTAGGTGTTCCTGAGGTAGTCTTTAGAATTCCTCTGGCCTTTAAGAGCGTCTATAGTCAAGAATTACTCTGTATAGTAGACTCCGTTTTTGTAAGAGCTCTTCTTATGACTTTCTACTTTTAAGTTACTCTAGATATGAAAGAAATTCTTTTTAGAACTTTGACCCGATTTGAACCAACAGCTGCCTTTAGGGTATCAAAGACTCCTTAAGTGAATCTAGACCCCTAAAATTCCTTGTCTTATTGCTAATTTACTAACAGGCTTCTCCTCACTTCGAAAAAAGTACTTGGACTTTCTTAGCTGAACTTGTATAACTTAAGTAAGGGAGCTTTTGATCTCTTCTAAGGATCCTCTTCCAGGAAACCCGGCCTTTATTTAAAAACCCATTTTTATTACCGAAAGGTTTTGAATCTGTGACTGTTACTGGGTCAGCTTATGGATCCTATCAACATTGAACTTGAGTTTACTTTACCAAAGATAAGTAAATGCATAGTAAAACTTATAAAAAATGGGGAACCTTAGCATAAATGCAAGAGCTTCACGCACTCTTATGAAATGAAAATCTAAGGAATTCTGATCGGCTTCTGCCAACCTTTCATTAAGCACTCCTTGTTTTCTTACTTTTTATACTCCCGATCTCAGTAATTTTAGGTTTTTATAAGCTATTTTTTCTTTAAACTCTTAGATTTTATAGTCCCTACATTTTAGTAGTGAATGCTCTATTTGAATTTCTCTAACTCTTAAAACACTCTTTATACTTTATGAAGGAAGACTTTTAGTATCCGTTATAGTATCTTTCCTTCACGAGGTTTGGATAGCACAAGGTAACGAAGTTCAAGGAAAGGTATTAACTCCTAATTTGAAAGGTGTAGATTCATTAAATAATCCAAAACCCAGAATTTTTGTTAATGTAATAAACGGCAGTTATTTCCAGTATAACGTATATAACGTAATGAAGATAACGCATATGGATAGGATTTTACTCTTTATTATTTCAATTCCTAAATGAAATATATGATATTATTCAGAGAGTGTTCTTTTTTAATTCCATTAGTAACACGGATATACTAAAAAATCTCAATTACTAGGCTACATAATAGTTTAATTAATAATAAAAATGAATAAAAGTTACGTACTCGCCTTTTTGTATCAGTAACCTTTGGTTCAAACCAAGTCGTATCTAGTCTTTATTACTTAAAAATTCCGCTCGCAAGGTCTTGATATAATCTCACACATATTTTAAAACTAGGATTTTCTATATTGACATAAATTTTGTTTTGTACTAATTAATCCTTTAGGGGTTATTCGCACCTTTTTTTACAGGGAACTCGAAGGCAGGGAATACCGGGGTTCATAAGACTCAAAAGAAGGTTATATCTCTTCTGAATAAGGTTATAACTTTCAAGGATCGCTCTGGAGAAAGGCACAAAAGTCAAACCCGGAGCTACTACAGATATAAAAAATACCTAGAGGTAAACTCTTAAGCATTAGATTTGTTAAATCGGTACATGTTTTTAGTTACTGTAATTGAACCTTATAAAAAATTTTAAGATTTTCCCTCTTCACCTGTCCACAATGCTCCTGCGCTTCGTCATGGATTGAAATTCTATTGAAATGAGCAGTTTATTATGCATTATCGTTAATTAAGTCTTACTTTTTATATTTTATAACGGATATAGTAATAAAGTCATTAAGGAATAAGATTAAAGAAAAGATTTTACCGTAAAGAAGTCAAAGTAATAAGTTCTTTAGCAGAGTCATTTAGTAAGTGTCAGATATTTCAGTAAGGTATGAAGGCTAAGCGAGTAAGAAGTAAGTATAGGGTTTTAAAGGATGTGCAGTATCATTTCAAGTGTTAACAAAGGTATGAGTAAGAAGAAGATGGAGAGTCTAGGTAAGAAGACTGGCAGAAGTCTAGCTTTTATTTTAAGGAAGAGTGAAAGTAAAGTATAGCTAAGGTATATCTATTAAGGAAAGGGGTTGGCAGAAGAGTCTGAAAGGAAGTCAGTAGCTTTTGGGGTTAGAACCTACGCATTCTTGTATTCTGGTTAAAGTAGCTTTTGGGGTTAGAACCTACGCATTCTTGTATTCTGGTTAAATATGTTAGGGAGTGAATTGAAGCCAAATTTTGTTTTCGGTAAATGAATTCGAGTTAAAGTAATGAATTTCAGTAGTAACTGAAGTAAAGTTAAAGCCTGCTTTTTCAGTTGTCTTCTCTGCGAGTCCTTAATTAACGGAGTTACCTATCTATTCTATTTATAAAAGTTAAGGGAGAAGTCTACTATATGAAATGAAAGAGTATAGCTGCTTTATCGGTTGTAAGAATTCAGGAACAGTTTCTCAAGTAATGAAATAGACCCGGGTATCGGTTTATAGGTTTTAGAAAGTTAGTAATGATTAGGGCAACAAATTCCAAGTAATAAGTCTAATTACCTAAAGAATTATCTACTAGGAATAGTTTCCATGTTATTAGTTTAATAGGAGTCCCTTTGTTTTGAATTCTTTGCTATTCTATTTCATATAAGTACTCCCTGTATAAATGGTACCTCAACTAGAGACCTTACTTGAGAAAGAGTCTACTTTCTACTAGGTTTCGAATAGTACAGTGTAATATAGATAGCCTTAAAGAAGGTAAGCTAGCTTTACTTTCATAATGCTGGTTGTAACTCATTCCTGAAATGTACCAATTCTAGAAGCAAGCTTGCTTGTAAATAGACTGTGTTCCTTAGGTGTGTGTTGGTGTTGGGAACCCACTTTTTAATAAGGGAAAGAATAGACCTTAAATAGACAGAACTTTCTTTACTTGAATAGTAGGAGGCTAACAAAGATAACTAAAGTCAGTGTAGCTATTTCCTTCTTCTTGTTGCTTATCTTTGTGTAGCTAACTCTTAATACCTTTTCTTAATTGTAGCTACTCTTTTAATCTATCCGATACCCTTTAACTAGGAGAGAGGGCGAGTGCTCTCTCCGATCTGTTTCCTCACTTCCTTCCCTAACCTTTGTAATTGAGTAGGGAAAGCTTCAACTAATGGGAATAGAACGTTTTACTGTATACTCTGTGACTTGAACTCATGAATGGAGGGAGCTACCTACCAGAAATCCAATTAAAGTGTAAGGGGATTCTTCCTTCTTTAGCTCCTGGATCTATAAGAATTTGGGGCTATAGGTGGAGTCTTTCAAGTACGAGTTTTTACTAAACGGGGATATACTAATGCAAGGGTTCTAAAATCAAGCAAATAGAGTCTAATTAAAGTATAGGAATAGTCTAGTTTAGGCAAGGGAAAGGGAAGAAAGTAATTAGTATTTTTAATCACTTAAATAGAAAGATAGGAAATCCCCTCTCCGAGCTAATTTCACACCTCTCCCAGCTCTTCCACGAATAGAATGCCTTAACTTCTACAGAGTACCTTTCCCTTAGCCTATCCCATTAAGCATCGAATACCGTAACCACTTTCTTATTGGTAAAGACTTTTGAACGGATTCTTGTATGTAATAGGCCTGATCCCACCAATTCTAGTTGCGCAAATACTCAGACCTTCCCAATTCCTAATAAGTAGCGGATACCTTTTTAGTTTCGTCATGAAATCAAGGACTACTATAGTCAGAGAAGTTAAAACTTAGTAAATTATTCCCGGAAAAGAGACTCTAACTTTATTTTATAAATAACGAAAACTTAGAGACCGCCTATACCGTTCCCAATAAACACTAGAAAACAATCTTATCAATTATATCCTTTGAGTAAGCAGTTTCTATTATCCCAGGTTTTAACGAATCTTGAACTCTTTAGGTTAGGAAAAGTCGAGGTTTTGTATTTTAGTCCCTATTATATTGCCTTTCACAGGGTATAGGCCCCCTACTTAAAACTTTAATATTATAATACAGCTTATACTACTTATACACAAAATCACTCTTTTTTATATAACAGAATCCCTTTGACTTTACAGATTAACTTATACTAGGGTAAATCCATAAAGTGGGGCATAATCAAAAGTATGTTTTCGTGCTTTATAACGGGGTTTTAACTGCTGTCATATAAGATTTCGAATTCTACATTCGTATCCTTTTCCTCGGTTTCTAGCATAGAAAAATGACTTTTACTTGTTCTTGTCAGCCCCTCTAAGGGACCTTACTTCTTTAAAATCTAGGAGCTTGAATTACCTAGACTTTTTATATACGTAAACTCCCGCGAAGAAACACTCATTACCAGATTATTAGCTTTCTTAACTGGGCCTAAATCCGACTAGAACTCGTGGATCTTTGGGATACCTATGCTTTATGAGAGGAAGTTCATAGTCAAAGGAAAGTTTATACTTATTATAGGGGGGGTGGTTCCAGATTAGTGAATTCTGCAATTTCTTGGGAGTATGCCCGAGCATGAGAGTTAAAAGCTATTCCTTAATAAAATAAATCAAGTAAATAAAGTTTAAGACCCCTTAATTGCGCAATCGTGAGTTTAAGGGGCCACTTGCCTTGGCTGAGATTTTTCTTCTAGAGTTTGAGGGCTTAGAGAGAGGTCGCAGTATTATAAGATAATTTTCTAGTTTCTTTTTGCCAAGTTTTTGGCAAAGTTACGCTGTTTTGAGGAATGAATATTGCTCGGATTAAGAAAACTTTCGCAAGGTATAAGGTGGGCGAAGAAAAGGTAAAGATTGCAATCCCGATAAAGAAGACAAAGAGTTCCTACACTCACTGAATACAAGAAATTCAAAATCTTATATTTAAATCGAAACAAAAACTAATTCTTTAGAGAGGCCTTAAGAGAAAAAGGATCCTTTTTTGGCTAGTATTCACACAGTTCTTGGGTTGGTATGCGAAAAGGGATCTCTCCCTTATTTAGGGGTGTAAATCCAGAAAAGGCCTTAAAAGTAGCTTCAGAACTCCGGATAGGCCTAACCAAAAAGTAATGAACTTCTTAGGAAAGTCAAGTATCAAAAACTCAAGGGTCCTTGTACTAAGGGATCTTAGAAAATAGATAGGTAACTACCGACTCACAGAGGGACTTCGCTCTTAAAGACCCTAACAAAGCAATATCCATGTACATGAAAGGGATAGGAGTCAAATTCACTATCAATATCGACTTGTTTCCTAATTCTTCAATAAGCAACATCGAAGGAAAATCCCATAACTCCGATACCCTATTACAAATTTTCTATTAACTAATAATACCCATAAGAAGGCTTCTAAGACAGGTATCATCCAAGGCAGGTAAGAGAAGATACTGATACAGAATAAGAATAGTTTAGTCTTGGTTGGATATTTCAAGTCTTAATAAAAGTCTTTACGGGTGTACTAAATTTAAGTAGGTAATCTTGTCTTTGTTTCCGGTAATAAGGTAAGAAAAATAGTTAAAGATTTCGGTGGCAATGGTAATACCTAGGTTGGAAACAAGAAGGCTAGGCCCTTATTACCTAAGGGATATGTACTACGTGATTACTTCCTTTTCTTTTTCTATTTTCCTTGGAAGACTTTTTTACGGCTCTATACCTATAATAAGTATATAAAGCACTTTTAGTTAGGAGCAAAAAGCTTGTAAATCTCGAGGCCTATAATAAAGTTCCCTCATAGAGGGAATAAAAACCCCTAAAGCCCTTGAAAGGATCCTCTTCTAAAGTTCAATTTTTCTACAAATGAAAAAGAAAAGGACTCAGGAAACTTTTTAGAAAATATTGCCAGGGCTTGATGTGAAAAAACGTTATTTAAGAGTATAATATATGCTTTTTATAGAAAGATAAGGAAATTCTATTTGTTTGTATAAAGCAACTGCTCCTTGCGCCTTACAAGTTTCTGGGCTTATAGTACTAAAGAAGGGATTGCCAACCTTTTTCCTTAGTTTCGAACTCTCAATGTGATTTGAACCAAACTCAAGACAATTAAGTAATGCTCTACCAAAGAAAATGAATAAGCTAGATTCTAGCAAAGGGGGTGCCCTCCGACTTTCACTCACAACATAAAAGCAGAAACTTGTCAAATTAAGGGCTTATTAAAAACCTATTCTATCTAAGCGAAGAATCGCTTTCCTGTTTTGTGCAACTCAATCTCTCTCGGCGTACGCATATTAATAATTAAGAAAATGAATTCTAGCTTTATTTCTCTACACAATTTAAAAAGGAATTTATAATACCGGGTTACTAAAAGCCAAGTGAAAGCCTAGCTGCTTCAAAGGAATTTCCAGTACAAAAGTAAACCGCTCACTATAACTAGTAAAAGAACTCGATAACTACAATATCTCTTATCTATTACTAAATATTCCATAGCTGCTATCTAATGACTATAAATACGTATAATTATAATACTATAGCTACAAAACCACTACAGGAATACAGTAACTACAATAAGTAAAGGGAACCATAACAATAGTATAATAAGAAAAATCCCCCTCAACTACTAAGGTGATAGCCCATATTTTGGGACAGTAGTGTCAGGTTTCCTTGCTAGTGAGAAAAGCTTCTAGAGGAGTCCGGGTTTAATTCAAGTGAGGCTCCCTTCGTTAATTTATTAAGTTACTGAAGGAGCTTTTTTCTTGGCCCTACTATAGGAATTTTCTATTCTATCTAAAGTATCTAAAAGGAAAAGGGGGAAAGATTATTATAGGTTATAGGGTTTTTACTTGGGCTGCAGGACCCCTTTTTTGCACGCTACCTCGGAAGTTCTGCTAGGATCGATCTGGTGAAAGTCTTTTGTAACCCGAAGTGCATCCCTATTCGAGTAAGGTAGGAGCTGGTTTTAAGGCAAAAGGGAAAAGCTCCCGTTCAATTATTTGTTAAGTAGTGGAAATTGCCCCGTATAGAGAGCCGTTTAAGCAAGCAAAATAGGTTACTTGGTCAAAAGTAATAGTATTGCCAGAATCTGAAACAAGAGTGACAAGGAATATAGGTGCGAAGCCCTTCTCGCTAGATTTAGCTAAAATTCGTTTGCAATTACGTATGAGAAAGAATAAACAAGGAATAGTGGTAAATTACAGTAATCAAATTAAAAGTCAAAATTTTTAATAAAGGGGCTTTAGTCAAGGGGCGCTTCTACAGAGTTAGGGTCCTGTGACTCAGGGATATGCTATACGGAAAACTAGCTAGATCCTTTTTGTAAAGAACTTCTGAGTGTTGATAAAGAGTGCGGGCAGGAAGGGTTGCAGCCTATACTTATTGTTAGGAAATACAACCTTACTCTACATTCAAATCCCGGCGTAATTTAAAGATAGAGTATAACCCTCTTCTTCGTTATAATAAGCCAACGCTTTTTATACTGATTAGGGCTAATAAGGGATATTAAAGATTATAAGGCCTAGCCTATATATACCCTATATTATACAAGGCCTTACAATATTTTAAGAGTCTTTTTTGTAACTCAAAGGCACCCGGGAGTAGAAAAGCTCCTTTTGCATTGTAGAAGTTCCAAGATTTTGTAATTAATGGGGCCAGCTAAAGATTTGCCGATCGCGGTTCATTTACTGATGCAATGTCAGACAATAAAAACAAAGCGGACTTACGTGTTTAGTATATTAAATTCCTCCCCTTTTCTAATTTCTAAGGCTGCTAGTGCTAGTCTAAGAGTTTCGGTGATATCAAGGGTTAGAGCTTTCTCTTTAGGAATACTAATCCATTAACGAAGAAAAAGTCGTTAAGTGTTTTCGATTCGCTTTCATAACAACAAAACCCCAAGATCCTGTTTACCGCGCGTTTTATTGCTTTAAATCTAAAAAGCTGCCCCAGAGTTTTTTATTTCTAGACCTCATGAAGCTTAGCAGGAGACCCTAAATAGCTTAGTTATAAAGATTCTGATTTGTAATATCTTTACAACTTTAGCCCTTATATGTCCCTTTAGTTTACTTTAGCTTGGCTTAGGAATCTTCGTGTAAATCACTTCGGGTGGATAATAGCCAAAAGGTCTACCCTTTCGCAGTATATTAGTATACTTTAACAATCTCAAAATCCAGTATCAAAAGAACTTTAAACAAGCAGTTCTTTATCTGAGATGACCCTGCACAGGAATCGCTTAAATTAGGACCCTCTAGCAGGAGTTGTTGTGCACAACAACGATATTTTGTTGATTAGGTCAATAGGGAAGTCAAATCTGGAGAATTAAAGTAAAGAACCTCTTCTTTTAGGAAACAAAAAGTTAGAGTAAGTATAAGGACGCTATTGCATATGAGAGAAAGGAGCATACCTTTTTAAATAGATCAAAGTTAAGTTTTCTGACTTAGTTAGCCTTTTTTAGTTTATATAGGGCCCACCAAGTAAGGATGAGTTTTAGTATTAAAGAATCTAAAATGAAAAAACTTCCCGGGAATCCTAATTCTTTGGCTTAACCTGGGTTACGAGATGCTGTGCTTCTACATAGGTATGGGATTCTGAGTTTTTCCATAAAATAACTGTATTCTTGTTTACAAAGAGATCCGCGCAGCTTTCCGTTTTTAATCTTGAATTTTAGGTCTCCCTCTTTTTTTGATACTTACTGGGGAAATACTCCTTAAGAAAACTCCCGTAATTTTAAGAAATGTAGAAAAAATCATACATGTGGGTCCGAAGTCCCATTATAAAGCATTAGTAGAATCCTTTTATTAATCTAGTATTGGCTCAATTCTCTTGCTGAAAATTTTCGTTAACAAACCCAACTAGTTTTCTATCTCCTTATTCTGTAAGTTTTTTTTTACTAGGAACCCGCCAGGAGAGCCTATTTTTTATATTCGGCGGTTGGGGCATAAGTTGAAAATAGCGCCCTTTTGTAGGTTTCAGTTCTTAGCAGAAAGTCTAACTGAGTACAGTACTTTTGAGGATACTTTTTTTTATACTACAAGCAGAATCCTGTATTATAATTATATAATAAATGTTATACCTTTTCCGATAAAATCGAATCTCAAATCGTAGAGTTGAATCAAAGAACAAAGTCAGTAACTAACACAAAGTAACCACTCCCGTCTCATTGACTCCAGAAGAGTCTGCTCACTCGTTAAAACTTTAGTTTAGAGCTTTTATGCTTTATTAAAGGGGTCCTTGTAAGGATAAAAAACTTTCTACATAATAAATATTTACAAACAAGGAGCCTTTTCTACCCAAATTTCTTCTATTCTATCTCTGTCTAGTCTCACGGGAGAGAGTTTAAAGAGTTGTAGGCATTGCTTTAAAATATGCAAAAAGGATCCGCTCTAAGGAAAACCTGGGGAAATTGCCCCGCATTTTAGCAGATAGGAATAACAAGTAATCACCTCCTTTTGAAAAGCAAGTACAAAATAGGTTGAGGAATAAACCTTAGTTATTAGGTAAGGGCAAGCGCTCTCGGCTTGGGAAGGTAGCGGGTAATACAGGGAAGAGGCATTTTCTTTCTTATAGCCGGGGAATTTAAAGGAAGCTCTTGCTGAAGTCTTTTTTAGTATCCGGATGTAATAGAAATTAGTAGGGTTTTCGTTTCTGTTAGTTTTTATTGAAGCGTTATAGGGAAATTTAGTAAGGAGCACTTTTGCGGAGGGTTGTTATACTAAGACTAATGCTATCCTATTTTCTTAAGCAGTTTCTTTAGAATCATGAGAAATTTCATATCTAAATTGCCTACTACGGCGTTCGTTTTACTGCTAAGACTATCCCGTGAAAAAAGATAAAGGGGGCTCTAGGAACGCCCTAAAATCGAAGGTTAATGGGTGTTTAATGTATAAAAAAACCCAGCTTACAGGGTGCATAAACTATTGATAAAAGATATTTAGATAGTAACTTCAACCCTTTTCTAATTTTAAGGTATTTGTTTGTTATCCTTTACGTTTTTCTTGGAAAGTCTTTCGTTAAGGATTTCTGGTTAAGAGATTTTTAAAGTAAGTCAATGTTGGTTATAAATCTATGTTCTATCAAATACTATAATGAGTTAACCTTCTTCGGAAGGCTTCCGTCAGTAAGAATAACGTATAATGAATATCTCTAGGTTCCAATCCTCCTGTAGTAAGAATGACATAGGGCAAGAGGAATATAGCTACAACCCTAAGACTATACTGTATACTATCTTACTCATAGCTAATAGGGAAAGATATATTTATATTTATCTATCCCTTTACTAACTGGAGATTCTAATAATATAATAAGTACTCCGTTATAACTATAATAGGATAACAGGGAAAAGGGGGGGGCTCATAAGCTAGAGAGTAAGATTAAAGGTAAGGGTATCGTGATGAAGAGTAGTGGAGATATTATCAAGAGGAAAGGTATCGCTCTAATAAAGAAGACTTAAAGTTAGCAAGGCTCATGGAGGAGGTATTACAACAGGAAAGATAAGATAGACCCTACTCTTAGTCTCTATCTCTTAAGAACAGTATGAATAACAAGCAGGAAGCTTGGGGGTATAGAAGGTAGATAGACAGTTTTAGCGGATACTCTATATAACAAGGAAGGGAATCCCTAAAAAAGCTTTATATAATTACAGTAAGAGCGTTTGTACTAGTCAATTTTTATTACAGATATTTAAAATAGAGAGCTCTTGTTCCTCAGATTCTCTTAGAGATTAGCCTATGCGAGAGGTTAAAGTCTAAAAAAGGAAATTGTAGGGGTTTTTTTCTCTACAAACTAAGAAGTCTGTTCCTATGTTTTAAGTTTAGTTAGTAGGTAATAAATAAACAAAGAAACTTTTGTCTCTTCGCCGGGCATTCTCTTTTAACTACTAGACTAGACCGTAGATTTATAACTAAAAGTTAAGCCTATACTATAATAATAAGAATAATAAGGGTTCCCCTTATTCCTCGCTATAATACTAAGAATTTGCAAAAGGATAGTTTCCAGAACAAGGTAAATAATTAAAACATATAGGAAATCGAACTAAAAAAAGCCTTGAATGTACCAAAACCTTACCGAGTATCTAAACAATCAAAATTCTAAATCTAAAAAAGAACTTTGATATTGTTTAGGTTAATCTTCAATCCTGTTAGTCTTTTCTGAGAGTAGTTACCTTTAAATGGAAATTAAATATAGTCTTTTTCATTCCTGAAATTTCAATTAAGTTATTAAAGTCTAAAGTAATTCTTCTTTCTGCAACCCCGGATCTAGAAATTGAGATCTAATAAAGGGAAGCCTCTCTTGATGTTAGTTTTCTATAACTAAAGAGGTATAGGCAGCCCCGATAGAGTGTAATAAGTTACTAAAGAATTTCATAACGAAGGCACAGGTCTGGACTATTTTACTGCTGCTATGCCTTAACTTACTTAAAATGTTTCCGAAAAAAGAGAGTTTTTAGAGTCAAGTATATATATAGGTGATTCTAATAAAAACCTATTTTAAAACAAAAAGTACATTTTTTGCAAAAAGTAGAAAAATGCAAGTCTTTAAACGAAAAGAAACTTATAATACTAAAGGTTTGCCCACTATAGGTATTGGCTTTTTTTTTGAGTTTAGCAGAACGTAGGTTATGTAGGCGTTGATATTACCTTTCTAGGGATCCCTTTTATACCCTTACTGCATGCTTATAATAAATATAGTATTAAAAAGTTCCTTAATTTGCCTTTATATCCCAGAATCCTATGCTAAAAGGAGTGCTCTGGGTAAGGAAAAGTGTTACCAAAAACTTAGAGTTTCCTTATATACCTACTACTATCTAAAATCCTAAAAATAGGATAGCAGATTCTTAGCTTAGAAAGAACTTCAAAAGAGCATACCTTGACTTTCTTACAAGAAGCACTCTTTATTCTATTTCTCTTTTTTCCCGGATTAGAAGCAAGCTGGTTTAGACTTTCCTTGACTTATTTAGTTGACTTTATTTGGCTTAGCAAGAGCAATAGGAGAGACCAGAAGCTATACCTTACATTATAAGAGTAGGAGCATTAAGAAAGAAAAAATATGAGTATTAAAGGAAGTCAGTAAGCACTCACTATAGACTATAGAAGAGACTGTACCTAGGGGGATACCTGTTGCTATAGTCTTAATTGTACTGTGTTCTACTGTCTTATTGTAGCTAGTAGTATTTTATGTATTAGTCAGTTAATATAGTATATAGGTAGTATAATCTTTCTAATAGTATTGTTCTAACTGTCTAAGCTGTATTGCTCTTGTTCTCTGTCTTTATCGTTTAAGAGATATAAACTTAGTAGGTTTGGGAAGTCTTGGAAGACTGAAAAGAAGCATACTTTATAGAATTAACCCCTTTTGTCTCACTCTTGACGTTTTGTTTCCAAGCATCTCGTCTAGAGGCCGTTCGGTGTATAGTTACCTCTTTATTAAACTTTTTGACCTCGTTGACCAAGAATTTAGTTAATCCCTATTAAATTTTGCAATTGTAAGAGCTATAAAGAACCCTAGAATTTCTACTTTAATTCAAGCAGGTCAAGGCAATTCTTTTTACAGTTGATATGCAGTAAGGAATAATTCTCATCTAGCGGTGAGTGTATGTAGTAGTGTAAGAGCCCCCGGTCTGCTCTGCCGGGAGAACACAAAATTTGTTTGAATTTTATATCACCAGTACCCAGAGAAATAGGAGTCTTTTGAAATAATATTAAATTAAAAGGGTTCCTTTATTCTACTTTTTGTATCGAGCTACTCCCGTTTGATACTAACTACTTTATGTAGTGTTTTCTAGTTATGTCGCATAGAGAATAGAATCCCTGAGGGCGTGTTTCTTTGCGAGATTAGTCAGTAAATTTTGAATATTAAATCCTTATAAAAAAGGCTGTAAGTAAAGTTT
The DNA here is from genome assembly GCA_036897445.1 of Pelargonium tetragonum. Lineage (NCBI taxonomy): Eukaryota > Viridiplantae > Streptophyta > Magnoliopsida > Geraniales > Geraniaceae > Pelargonium > Pelargonium tetragonum. The sequence goes on from JAYMTL010000004.1 coordinate 212,508, forward strand.
TGGTACGACACAAAAAGCAGGTTTTGAAGCTTTGTTATAGTCCTGTACAAATGGTCTGAATTCTATTATTGTTATATGCGTTTGGTTCTTTTGAATGAAAAGCAAAATGACTAAGATAGAAATTCTTATGTCTCTAGCCGGGAATATTCTTTTTTATTACAAGCTACTGAACAAGTAACCAAGCGCTTTCTTATGAGGCCCTTTTGGCATGGGCAAACTGCTAATTTTTCAACACAACAAGTACAGTTATTAGGATCAAAAAGGGGTTCTAGCTCTCCTCACCGAACCTCGAGACAAGGCATGAACCTGGCTAGAGTAGAAATAGAAAAACTCAATTGCTAACATTAATATAAGGAGTCTTACTTCTTCTATATAACAAATAGAAATAATAAAGGATTCTCTATAAACCATTAGCTACAAACTCTAACTCCTGGCTTTCACCCCTGTGTTTAAAAAAATCCTTCGACTTTTTGTCTGACCTATTCCTGCTTCTTGTAAATTAGTTAAATAACCCTGAATTTTGGAACAAGATTGTAGACTAAAACCCAGGATACCCTACTCTTGTTATAAATAAGCAAGAATTTCCTTTTCATTAACCCTTTGCAGGATCACTAACCTAAAAAGGAAACTGCTTTAGGATATTTTTCTCAACTCAAGAATATCCCCGCACTCTTTCTAATGGGACACCAAAAAGTTTTTGATCGAGGCTTGATTTACAGGGCATAAATGCCTAGGACGGGATTAACCAAAGAAAGTCTGTCATTAAAGATTAACAAGTAAAATCAATTACCTTGATTGAAACTGGGGAAGTCTCGCGAAGTGTTTCGCACAACAAATTCACCTTAGAGTATCATGCCCGGTTAAACAATTTTATAGTATGGAAGTAGAAAAATCAGGTCATTTTAGAGCTGATAAAGTTAATGCCATCTATTTTGATAAAGTATAGCTAATTAGGAAAGGATTGGAACATATTTTCAAAAGGTCTAAGTAGTGAGGTTTTTTGCTTCTCAAGAATTGTAAGTCGACTTATCGAATTTGTTTGCAACCCTTTTTGAGTAAAGTTCTTTTTTTAGATGCTACTATTTCTTACTTGGATTACACCGAATTAAATAAAACTTAAGGAAGCTTTTATAAGGACTTAGCCTAGGGTCGTACCCCGAAACCCGTTTGTCTAAATTTCAGAAGCCCCTATCCTAATATAAATTATATATAATTACTGTCGTTAAAATTTCAAACTGAAGCTGCTTGTTACTCAATTCCTAAACCAACTCCTTGGTTAAAAAAAGCCTTATTCTACCACCAAGAATAGGATATGCTTCCTTTTTCCTCGATAAAGCTCGATAAAGACTTATAATCTAACTTCACCAGGTAAATAGGGAATCCCTTAATAAAGTAATAAAGGATCCCGTATTTACACAAAAGCAGCCTTGTTATTGCCAATAGATTTATACTATAGAGAACCCTTATTTCAGAAGTTCAACTCAAAAAGATACTGGGTTTTGATACTCCATACTAAACAAGGGGACCTCCCTATTCTGAATTCGTGATCCTAATCCTAGAGAAATTAAGTATAGGGTACCTAATCATAATACCGACAGGACCCCTCAGAATATATCCTACCCTGCGCGCTCTGCCTTAAAAAAAGGGAGCGTTAACACCTACATATAAAGTTTTTGTGCTGATAGTGTAACTTTGAATAATTAGAAAAAGCTCCGGTTATTTTCAATCTATAAAAATCACAAGTACAAGGGCACCGAAGCCTAGATATTGTAAGTTAAAAAGTCTTCCTCTAAGCAGGAGTAAAGTTATATCTGCCTTAATTCAGAGCTTTTGTAACAAAAAAAGGATGCTAAGTTACTTTTTCCAATTTATATCTCTAGATTTCTCGATTTTACAAATATTAAGTAAACGAGTTTTCGAAAGTTAGGGGACGATAATTACAAATTTGGGAGTATTAGTAGGAGTCCGCATAAACCTTACAAGTTAGCCGTAAACACGAAGTAGCGCTTATGTTCTTAACTAGGAATTCTTTCCTGCTATCCCTATTTTAATAAAAAAGTTTCCATGTAGTATCTAAAAACTAAGCTTAGATTTACTCCTAACTAGCAAACATCTAAATAAAAGTAGAAGTCATAGCGGCTTAAAAGCCTGGATCTTATGCAGCAGCTTTTATTATTAAATATCTTATCTATAAGCTTCAAAACCTCTCGGCAAAACCCACTCCTTAACACAGGAAGAGGAACCCCTTTAAGATTTTAATCGGATTTCCTCGTTCCAAAAGCCAGATGCGGGACTAAAGGTAAATTCTCGGGTTAACTAGAATGCGTATCGAGGTTCTTCGCCTTCTAGAGTACCGGTAAACACTTTAGGAATCCCACGGCATAGCTAACATTTCTCATCTTATGGAAATATAAGAGAATCGTTAGCAGCTAAAAAGGAAAAGTAAGTCAGGATTTCAAATCTTCCAATATAGATTACAAAGTTTAGGGGAATTTATACTTACTTAAGTCGCTCCAGGGGTGCATGCTATAAATGACTTATAATTGAATACTCATTAAGCAATAGTTTTGATAAATCAAGTTAAGAAGAAAAATGCCTTTAATAAAGAGGAGGTCCCCTAAATATAGGGTTGAAGAATAAAAAAGAGGCACTAGAATTCTATCCCTTAAGTTTTTTATGCTATCTATAATGGACGAATCCAGAAATTCTTGTATTCGGCGGGCACCCTTCCGGTATCATTTTGGACGCGTCTTTAAAAGGCAGTATTGTCCTGTTTTTATAAAAGCAGGAATTCCCTTGCCTGCCATTAGAGTAGTCTTTGAAAAGTCCTGCCTTAAGCACGTTATTTTAATTTATTACTTGTTATAAAAAACCCTGGAAAACTCTAGGGAGAGGGGTTCCTGTATATTATATAAAGTTAAAGTACCTCCCAAAAATAGCGGGTAACTCCCCTTTTCTTTTATAGAGAGCCGCGGGGGTGCGCTCACATAGAATAGCACTGCGTAGCAATGATAAGGAATCTTCCGCTTTAAGTTGATAACTGAGTTTAAGTTTTTATTCCTAACAAAAAAGATTAGAATAGTCTTCTTTTAGGTAGGAGTTACCGGTAATTGACAGCCTTAGAGATCTAAAAAGTTCCCTTTTTGCTCGCCCAAAAGGGCCCTGACCTTCCTGGACTTACACTACATTAAAGGAGAAAGAATGCCCCAAGACTTCTATCTTCTATTAGGAAATTCTATCCTTTGAACGACGTATTGTGGTAAGCTTCCGTTTGATGCATTCTGTTGGTTATTATTAGCCTGACCTCACTACACTTCCCCAGGGCACCTCTATAAATAGAAATTCAAGAGTATAATTATCTATTTCGGAGCTTCTTATTTAGCCTAAAAAATCTAATAAAAAGTCCTAGAAATTTGCAGTTTCGTAAGTTAAAATTTAGCTGGCAGCAGAAGCCTGACAAATATTCTACTTGCTTATAATTCTAAAGGGGCACCTCCTTCCTTACGAAACCAAAGGTATACTTTGAATGTTCTGATAAAGAAGTCCTAAAATGTTAAGGGCTCTCTTGGCTGGAGTAGTAAGTTTTCATATTGTTTTGTTCTGAATATTGGACCACTTCCCTAAAAGGAAACCCACTAAGTGAATGTCCTTTACACCCGCCTACAGCCCTTGTTTTGTTATTTGCGTATTCATAAAAGTCAAATTCTTAGGTTTTCTCTACAAGAAAGACCCGGGTGCTAGGGGTATAAATTAGTACAGGAGTAACCCATCCCCTTTTAGTGAACTCCAAAAAGGGTCTAAAAAGGTTAAATCTCCGGAGCTAAAACTTGAACTTACGGAAACTCCTATGTTCTTTTTTCTCCCTCATTTTGCTTAAATCTACCCCTAAATTAAGAAAATTGAAAAGGGCCTTACTGAACTTTAATCCTTAAACTTTACAATAAAATAAACCTGTAAAAGAAGCCCCTTTATAAAGCTTTTGGAGAACCCACTCTATAATAGGGAAGTTAAAAGACATAAACTCTTCCTTTATATCTGAAAAATCCATTTACTTTAATCTGGAGCCTGTCTAAAGTTCTGTTTCTAATAGCGAAAGTTTATAAAACTCATGAGTCCTCTAGAATCAAATATTTTGACAAAGAATACATAAACGGCGAGTGCTTTGCTAATTCCATATTATTCTTATATGAGGTGTAAGGTTAGAACCTTTATTTCATCTAGTTTCTTTAGTATAGTTTTGAATAACCTAGCAAATTAGGGATTTTTAAAGAAAGTTGAAATAGTTTACTGTAATTAAAGAATAGTAAAGCATCTTTTTAGTAGTTTTTATTATAAAGTAAAAAGTCTTAACAAGTTTTTACCTTAGGAATGATGGGATAAGAGTTGTTTCTTAGAAATAAGTAGTTTTAATTAAACTGCGGTTTAAATAAAGGCAACTAATATGCTAAGCGGTTTTCCCTAATTGAGGGATTTCCTTAATTAAGGAGTTAAGGTAAGTGCTTTAGCTTTAAGATTCGGGGTTTCTGTTACTAATAATAGGGAGCTTACGGGGTATCCCTTAATACAAGATTTTCTCGATTGTAACCTTAACCAAAGCAGCTTCGTAAATAAAGCAGGAATCCTAATCTAAGTTCTTTTGTTAAGGCATTCGGTATTCTCGGGATATTAGAAAAGAAAGGTGTAGCTAAATTACCAATATAGGAAAATCAATCTTGTATATAGTAAATAAGAATCCTAATTTTTCAGAATAAAAACCATAACAAAATAAGACAAAAAGGTTAATGCCGCTGGTTACCCCGGAAAACACAGAACTTTATAAAGGTATATCTTAGATTCTATTAAAGTAAAAGCAATCCGGGGCCTCTCTTATGGGAACTCATACCTTAGCCTTGTGGCTCCCCTTTTAATATCTTACGAAGTCACTTTTAAAGCGTATGAGAAACCTCGCTGTTAAGTAATAAGTAAAGTTATCTGGATGAGAAACTGCTCTTAATTGATCAGGAGAAAAACTATTCAGCTCAGGAACCCTAAATCTCCCATTAACAAGCAAAAGCAGTCCTTAACAGAAAAATATAGGGGTACCTCGGCGGCCGAGGGTCGCGGTTAGCTAGAGTTATCCGGTATAGTGGAGTCTCCGTAACTGATAGAGGTCGTAAGCTTTTTATTGAACACATTTGTAAGATTTATTACTGAAGCAAGAATCCTTTAAGACTCGTTTTTTAGAAAGCTAGCATGAGGTGTTTTATATTCAGTATTCCTAGCAAAGTAGAAGCTGTCCTTCTTATATCAAGACACCCCTTAGCGGCCTGTTCTACATCTAATTGAAATTATCGAGACTAGGTTCCTTATTTTTAGTAATAAACTTTCGAAATCTGTATAGCAATAAAATTTATATACGTATACTGAGATCCCAAATCCAAAGACTTGCACCCCTAAATCTAAGAAAGCCGGGTTTATAGATACGTAGTCAAAGCCTCCTCTAAGACTTTTATTGGCTAAGGGTTTGCACAAGGAATCCTTAATTAATTAGGAGCCCTTAACACTTATATAAAGCTTAAAAAGATATAAGGTAACTTTCTCTTTTAGGATATTCTACCCCGTAACGTATTTTCAATCGCTTTGGCTAGATTTTCTTATCCGTTCACAAGAGTCTTGATATATTTTTGCTTAACCTGTTTAGTACAAGATCATTTATCTCGAAAAATTTAGAGTCTTATTCTTTAGTTATACGAGTCGGTGCTTTAAAAGTATATCTAGGACTGCCCCATAAAATTTCATAGCTTTGGTATACCTTTATTTATAGTTCCAGTACAGCCTAATTTTAAAGAATACTATATCTTTAAAGAATCTTTCCTAGGAGAAACAAAACCCGCTATAATCTGATAATTAGAAAAGCTTTGGTCTTAATTTACCCTCCAGGGATCCTTACTGCCCCTTTGACTCTGAGTTTATAAAGAAAAGGACAAACCTACAATTTAAAGGGGCTAAGATCGCCTATAACTATAATTGTTAACCCTGTTGAGACAGAGCGGCTCTTAAATTCCCAAGGTCTTATTCTTAGTAGTATAAGAATAAGAAACCCCTCACTCAAGAAGCCGCCTAGGCCTAACTGTACTGTTTATAAAAAAAACCTTATTCTCTCTCAAGCAAGAAATTGTTACCCAATCCTAGTTATTTCCTCGGTTACACCCTATTTCTTGTAGATTGGCCTATCAACATACTGTATACTTTGTACACCAAAACCATTTAGATCCTTATATAACTTGCTGCCTAGGAGTACTCTCTATTTTTAAAGGAAAGGGATTTGAAAGGAATTGCTGGTATACCAAAATCTTCTATTGTGCTACTTGTAAAAATTGCGACTAAAAACTTTCTAAATTAAGATTTAAAAAAAGGGAAGTAGATAAAAATTTCTTTTAAATTCTACCAAGAGTAACTTGTAATAAAGTGTCACAAAAAGGAGGGAATGTTCAATTCATGAGCGAGTTATGTATTTTTTATTCGCTAAACTTGGGTTGCACTGTTAAATCGTAAGAAATTTAGGAATTGGGAGCCAACTCTCGTGCCATATTCTTTTAAATAGGATTTTCAAGGAGTTACCTTATAAACATAGGGGTCCCCGTCACTCGCGAGCCCGAGTAAGACTTTTAACTTCCTGAATTTTTTTCTCGGGGAAGGAAGGTAGCGTTTGTGAGGTAAGTAATTCTAAAGTAAGGTCATATTTAATACAACGCGGGGCCAAGGGAATACGTTATGAGAGCCAACGTCTTATCTGTCCGATAGTAAGGACTTCTCCTGGTATTCCTAGGGTCAACCTAGGGAATTAAGTTTTCAAAGAGAACCCTGTCAAAAGGGAATTGTACAATACAAAGTGTAGGCTACAATATTTATACTATTCAAAAGATACGAAGTGTCTGGTTATTTTGTTATTAAGATATTTTATACCCAACAGGAAGAGCTCCCAAACAGAGTGTATTGAAAAAAGCCCTGGCGGCTATCTTGTGGTCGTTACTTACTTACACTATAATATCCATCTACTGCTTATTCTTACTCTTTTTTTGACTTTGACTTATTTTGTTTTCTTAGTACTTAGTGACTTGTTTGTTATGAGTTATAGCTTTAGTCTGTATACTTTTATTATCGCTAACTGTATTCTATAACCCGTTTTATTAGGGTCTGGATTAAGTATTAATTAGAGCTTTGTTGTTATGCGGCTAATGTATTCCCTAGGACAGTTAGGAAGTACTAAGAGTGATTATAAGGTATTCTTGTATTAGATTGTATTGGTTGCTTAAGGTTGTATAAAAAGTAGTAGTGTTTCTTTATTTAATTAAGCAAGCTTACCTCTTGCTTCTGCCTTTATCGGTAACGAGTATTCTTTTTAATAGTATACTATAATGAATAGTCTTAGCTACCTGACCGGTATTCCCTTTTTATCTTTCTTCTATTTCTAACCAGGTTTCAAACTAACTAAGGAGCTGTAAAAAGAGTAAAGTGATAAAACTAGACCTATTTTTTAAGTATAACTCTTATTATCGTTACAGAAAAAGTAAACTAAATGGGTCTCCCAGGTAAGGTTTTAGAATATTACTTTATTACTCTTAGTGAGACCCCTGTTTAAGCGAATTTATTATAAAGAAGGGAGTTATTTTGCTTTTCTAAAAGGAGCCAGAGGGAATGCTGTATAGGAATTGTCAACGGAGCTCTTTCCCTCCTCTACACGGGACTCACGAGAAACCTGAGTTTCTAACTAAAACTAAGAAAAAGTACATAAGCAATCCAAAAAAAGAGAGTCTTGCCCCAAAAAGGCTTACCTCAATAGACTTCTACTAGATATACTAGATAAAAGGGTATTCCAGAAGTGAAGCCTTTTCTATTTCATCTATCTTCCTTTTTTCTTCTCAAAAAGTAAAGGATCCTCTGTGGATATTCAAATTCTTTTAAGGTTTTAAGGGAGGAATTCCTTGTTGTTGTTAGTTTCATTAAGTCAATTTCTTTTCCCTAAGAGTCAACAAATCCTTTAGACTGATGAAAGGGGTAGTAGTCATTCTAATTATATAGGATATGGATGACTTCGGTTCTAAACAAGGCAAGGAATCGCTTTCATTTAGAAAGACATTGAGGGAAGTCTAAATTGGGATTGAATTTTGGGTTGTTAGAGCTCTGACTTTTGAAAGCGGAAATCGCAGGTTCGAGTCGAGGTTTGACAAGTGAATTAGCGGAACTTCTCTAGTAAAAACGTGATTAACCGCACGTAGTTATACACATAAATAAGAGAAAGTGTTCGTTTTATAACAGGCGTTTAATTAGATAGTTCAAGCGTTTTACTTGATTTGAACTATAGGCTTTTCGAAAGGACTCTGTGAAGAAGGTAATAAAAAAGGCTCCCACAAACTCGTTATATTAAGAAATCCCTAAAACCCTTTTGTTAGAACAAAGTGCAAGTTGAAGTACACCCGTAAGGGCTTTACTAAAAAGTCTTTATACTCTGTTAACTTAAACAAGGGATAACCTAAACCTAGGATTTAGCTTTTCATCTAGAGGATAACGGAATAAAATACCCAGGCAAGGGGGTCCATACAGAGCGAGGCTTCGTCTATATATTAGGTATAGGTCAAAAGATTAGCATTCCTTTTCCTTGCTTTTTTGGCTCATTAGGTTTATAAGGAAATATGTTCAGTAAAAGTTTATTATACACTCTCCAAAAGTTAGTGCTTCCTGTATTAACTTCTGACGAAAGGGCTCTATTCGGAACATTTTTATGGGCTGTTTTTAACTACGCAATATGTTATTACAGCCCACTCCAAAAAGGGATGCCGTTTCTATTAATTAATACCAAAACCCAGATGCACAATGTGCAATACCCGAGAATCCCGCCTTTGTATAAAGGTATAAGGTTGGTTACTCTTTTACGAGTCCTCTACTTAAAGACTTCCCGCCCCGCTAAGATAGACTACAAAGGGATCCTATTCGCTCAAGAAATTATACTAGACCAGAAAAGCCAGTATCCACAAGGGCGCCCAAACTTTATTTAGCACCCCTATAGATGATGAAAGAGTTCCCTTTATCAGATCTAATTTAGACAAAAAAGTACAAGTCTTTTGACTTTACCAAGGTGTATTCCTTCTATTTAGAATAAATCTATGGCAGTAATAAATACAATTTTATATAGTAATATTCTTCCAACCCCCTTAAAATAAAGTTAAGTGTAGAAGGAAGTCTCGTCAAAGGGCGTTGTTGCCTTATATTATATTTGTCTTTTTAGATCTACCTTAAAAAAATCTTGAACAAGTAACTAGGATGCCCTTGTATTACGACCCTAAGATTACTCTCTTACCGGCCCTTGATCAAGTTTTCAAGTCTTAAACCTTAACTGTATTTTATTATGCAGGAGCTCGTGGAAATGTTTGAGTTATTTTTTATTAGAGTCTTTTGGATCAAGGGTTTGGGGTAATTACGAGTTCGACTAAAAGGGGATAGACTCTTAAGGGTTTGGGAATTCTAAGATTGTTTAAAGAGTTTCTATTATAAAAAGTGGAAAGCATAAAATTTCTTGTTCTTTCTAAAAGTCAATAACAAATAAGGTTGGTTTTTCTTCATTCAAATGCTTTTTTTCTTTCAATCTGGAGCTGAATAAATTGGAGATAGATATACCTTAATTACTAAAACAATATAAACAATACAAGTATAGCTATTAAAGCCAGAGTCTAGCTACAAAGAAAGGGTATTCATTAAGAAGTCAAAAGGGGGCTTACTTTTACATAAATATTTCAAAGTCATAATTTTTTGATTATCTTAACTTGCTTAGGATGCTAGGGCTAGGAAGCCTATTCATATCTAAGAGTTGCACATATTAGGTATAATTAAAGGTTTTCACTTATAGAAAGGTATTCCGTTAATAAAGAATCCAAATCACTTAATAAAAAGAGGGGCTTAAAATGTATATCCAGCCAATACTTATATGCTTTTGTCTGCACGGGTGGTAGAAGGAGCCTTTAATTTAGCAACAGTAGAACGGGGTAATTTTAACAAGAAAGTTTTAGGTTCAAATCTTTTGGGCATACAGAAGTCAGTCTAAAATTTCCTAGGATCGCATGCACTAGTTGATGGATTACCGCAACTCACGAATTAGGTTCTGATATATATAAGCCATACAAGGGGGTTTCTGATTTATTGGAAAAAGAACGTCTTGGGTTTCCCTTTGAAAGTGAGTAAAATCTTGTAGAAAATACTAATGTCGTTTCTCTAGCAAGCCTAATCGGTAATAAGTAAAGCAACCCCAGATTCCAGTTCTGGAAGAGTACAAAAATTTCCTGTAATTTAATCCGGTTTTTCATCCCTAAAAAGAAATTCTAGAGCCAAGGGGCCGCGCAAGGAATCGTCCTTAATAGCAGTGTCGAGCGAGTTAGAAGCTCTTTTACTTGTAAAACTCTACAGCAAATTTTTGTCGGAAAGGCGTAAATATTTAAATTTGCTACTGCTATTACACTGCTTAGGTCAATTTTTTCCACTCTCCCGTGCTCCCTTAGTTACAACCTCAAGTAAGAACCATAGCCTTCCTTTTTTTAGATTGCTGTGATACGCTCTTTTGTACGAAATTTGAACTTAGGGAGGCTTCCAAATAAGGATCTCATCTTTGTGTCATATCATGCAAGAACAGTACACCGGAAGGGCTCGCTATTTAATGTTTCTCTAAAAAAGGAAAATCCCACAATTAAGATAGATATAAACTTTATCTTAGTGCACCCTATAAGAAATTGACTTTTATTCACTACCTCCCGCCTTACGTTTCTTTAGTAAACCCAAGTATCCAAACGATATACACTCCTGTCTTTCTTTATAGTAAGATAAAAATTCCCAGGCTAAGACCCTGATCACTAAGTTCCATATTCGAGAGTCTCTTACATTTTGGTCCTTTAGAGTAAAAGAGTAAATTAGCAAAAAGTTCTACGATTCCCTTTTTTAGATTATAGATCCCAGAAAGGTAAGCCTTCTGAATAAGTATCCGCTTTCATTAAAAACTTGCGTTAGAAATCTCTTTATTATTAATTAATATTTCGCGTTTTGAACCTTACCTCTTTTATAGGTAAACTTCCTGGTTCCCCGTTAAAGTTTTTCCGGGTGAAAGACTTTTATCTAAGAAACTGTAGACCCATTTTCTTATTACTGCCCAAAACTTTATCCTCTTTATCCTAAGGAAGACCCAAAACTTTTGCCTTTGTAAAGGCTTTTTTTGTTATGTATAAATAAGGTCTTTCTGTTATTCTATATATTTCTTTAACTAACTCCAGGTTACTAGAAGCTCTCGAACTAAACCCTTCTTTTCTTACGGGTATTCCGTTTTACAGGTGCTTGTAGCTAGTATAATAGGACTCTTCCTTGTCTTTAGTATTAGTAAGGTTATTACCTCTTGTTGTTTTTGTTGTTATTAGTGTAGGAGGATAGCTCCTTGGAGATACTGGAGTAGTATTACTCTTTAATTAGGCATATATATATATTAGCATAGTATTAGTATGTTTTTTTTTATAGTAGTCTAATTAAGCTACTATACAGAGGATATAACCTTATAGATAATAGGTAATTTGTCATACCCGAATAGTACATTCATACACTATAGCCACACTTCTTATTCACTTGTTTGTTACTCTTCATGATCATACGGATCTTTTCCACCCTGTATATTATGCCTACTACCCAGGCCTACCTTGAGAGCAATACCTTGATTATAAGGAGTTAAACAAAATAGATTTACAGGAGTTAGAGGAGTAGAGTGGGGGGTACCCTTGTAGCTACTGTATTCCTTTTCTTATTGTTCCCTGTACTTATTCTGTATTGTATTCCTTAATATGTATAGTTACATCTTATAGTTATATAATAGTGAGTAATTCTATTAGATTGTATGGTTTGCTAAAGGGATATTCCTCTTTTGCTTTGTTCTTCTCAGTAAGGAATGAGCCCCTAGATAGTTTTATATTCGTCCTTGTTACCGACCCTAGTAAAACATTAAGTAAGATTTTATGAACTAGATGAGCTCGCTTAGCTATATTTAAGAATAAAGAATCCTAACTTTTTTGACTAATTGAGAAGGGATACTCTGGTATTCCTGTATGCGAGAACCCTCCTCATAAAGTAAGTCAAAATTTTTTGTAGCAGCAATGTATACCTACGTTGTGAGTCCCAATGCTGATACAACTACTAGAAAAAAGCCTTCCTCGGATACCTTAACTGGACCCACCTCGGAGATTCAAACTCAAGATATAAGGGAAGTCGCTTTGAAAAAATAGAATTGCGGATTCATAAGTATAAAGAGTCAAATAAATAAGAGATGCCTTAAACTAGGAAAAGCTAGGTAACCCCAAACACTTAGAAGAAGTTATTAGTAGAGCTCTCCCAGTGGCACAAAGAAACGGAAACCCAGCGGAGAGTCTTTTTTCTTAATTAATTAGGGTCTTTATCTTTTTGGTTTTCTTAAAAGTACAGTAACACTAATTAATTGAGATAAGCAAGCTCGCGGGTACTGAAATATCGATGGATATCGCTAAAGCAAAAAATATCCATTATTAGCTTTTGCACTTTCTACATAAGGTATAGCGAAACTCTCGGCAAGAATTTTTGTATGTTTTAAGCTTAATCTGTTTGAGCTAAAATGAAATAAAGGATCCTCGTATTGACTTTTGTTAATAGTCAGAGCTGGGTAATTTTAAGAGTAGGCAGGCGCATTTATCATCTTATACTTAAGGCGCTTCCTTTTTTGTATTGTTTAATTGGATTTTGAAATCCAGGCATAGCAGAGAACAGAAGACTCCTTTGTAATGGTTTTGATTGATTGCTTTAGTCCTGCGTTTCCTGTAAATGAAGTCCAGTGAAAGTTTTTCTTTTCTTGCCTTTCCTGAGCCAGTAGTCCATCACAAGGAAAAAAGAAAGGATTTTCCTGTTTCAAGTTTTCGATTCCGGATTTTAACGTAAAGAAAAGAGGTGACAAATTAGTAAAGGAATCCTAAATAAGGAAAGCCCAGAGGGATCCCTATTAATTATATTATATTGGACTGCGTTAGACTAGGTGCCTTTCTCTCCAACAAAATAGGTAATGTTTAGTGTCCTTGTTTCGCGGGTTTCTGATTAAAGACAAAGTGGAGAGCGGAGGGGTAGTATAGTCATGAGATGAGATAGGTATTATTTAGGTTAAGGCTAGAGCTACAGAACTATAAGAGCTCATAAGACTCTAAAGAAGGGTATAGGTTTCTCTTACTTGTAGAGTGCTGCGCGATTAGAACCCTTGTTTTTCTTATTTGCACTCTTTTATTTAAGAGGTATTTACGGTAAGTAGGGAGTTTTAAGCCACTCATTTAGTTTAGAGAGTTCCTAGTGGGTTTTTTAAAGGAAGTGTATTTACAAAGTTTTGCAGTATCATTTCAAGTTAACAAAAGAAAGGGCAGGTATTATCAAGAAGAGTCTAGCTCAGAACAAGGGTACAACTAAGAAAGGTCTAACTACAAAGACTTAGAAAGGGATAGGTACTAACGAACTCTTGGGATTCTAAGAACTCCTAACAAATTTGTAAGAACTTCTAATTAGTCAAGGTAACGAAGTTAACTCACTTATGTCATTAGTCTTTTAGGTCCTTTTAGGAAAGAACTCTATGTCTTTTTGGTATGCTTGGGTATTTGAAGTCTAGCAGTGAAATTTTGTTTTCTCCAAGTAAACTTGCCTTATTTTCGCTTTATTTCCTTAGATGCGTCTGATATACATACGTCTCTAAAAATTTTCTTTCTTTTTTTGAATCCTTAACTAGACAATGTCCGGAGTTAGTACCCTTTTTATCATAAGAGTTTTACTACTTAGAAGACTTTTGCTTTTATCTTAAGCGGAATACTTTATTACAAAAGCTTCCCGAAAGTAGACAGCCTAGGTTAAATAGGATTTTCCAATTCTTATTTATAGAGTTATAGCTTAGATCCAATACTCAATAGTAAGATAAGTTATAGCCTAAACAACTTTCCAAATCCAAGAAGTTTCTCTAACACCCCCTTTTATAATAGGATAGGCTTCTTAATACCTAGATTACATAGGAAATCCTTACTTTTTTTAGGACTAACCCTTTATAGAAGTATACTAAAGACTAAACCTCATGTGTTCTAAAATTATGTATTCCTAACTAGCTAGAGCTGTAGTTTTATATGTAAGCTCTCCTCGCAAGGTGTCTCCTTACAAAACTTTTTCTTTTAAGTTTGTTACATCTTAATTTTGTAAAACTAACTTGGGATTCTACCTCGAAGCTGAAGGGAGTTTTTTTAAGGAAAGATAAGATATATAAGCCAGAAAATTGCTGAGCTTTTGCTTTGCCCACCCTTTTCCATCTAAGGAAACCCCCTTAAAATATACTAAAGTTAAGAACCCCGAATAGCGGATTCTTTACCCTTTGTCTTTTTGTACTGTATAATTTTTCTGTCAAGTGTACGGGTCCCTTTTCAAACTCTTTTTGGAATTTAGGTATGCTTTATCTTAATGGAATTCTATACCCGAAGAGGCCCTTCTTTTCTTTTTTAGAGGTTCCTAAAAAAAGGCAGTAAATAGTAATTAAAAAAGAGAATATCATGGAAATTTGTTACTACTAGGATTTTACACTTCTGTACTTTTTGAGGAAAGCCTTGGTAAACGCTTTGATCTAGCTTAGCTTCGTTTTCAGAGAGAACTCGTAAATGTATTTTAATTTAAATTGCTCTAAAAAGGAGTGCTCGATTTGTGTTTCTAGAGAGATATTGTAGTGATCTTGTCCAGAGTACTTAATACTCGAAAGAAATTTATCTAAACAAAGTCTGAAATATTATATACGAGCGGTGGATAGACCAAAAGGGTAATTAAAGCCGTTTGTAAATCTAGACTTCTGAGATATACATAGGCGCCCTTTACTGGCATAGCTTATTGGGGATCTTCTTTTACTTGAAACAAGTCCGACTTTAGTCAAAGCATTTACTCTTTTGATAGAAAGGATTCACCCATAGGACCCCTCGGGAAAAATTCCTTTGCTTGTGTGAAGTTTATATAGAATATAAGAAAGGAAAAGCACAATTCTGGGAGAGTAAATTACTAAGGAACAGGACAGATAAGTAGAACAAATTTTGGAAATAACTTACCAAAGCTTCTCGCGGAAAGAGTATCCCTTCTCATTAGATTTTAGAATCTACTGTGACCCTTGAATTACTAATTAGAAAGATATTCTCTTGTATTCTATAATAGGGTGCTAGCATAGTACTTAGCGGGTTGGAGTTTTTACCTCTTATAAAGAATTATACGAGTTAAAAGAGATTCTTAGCAAAAAACCAAAAAAGGATCGCTTATAGGAGGAGTCTCTTTTTCATTTTATATTCCAGACTCAGTTAGAGAATTGT
This sequence comes from Pelargonium tetragonum, assembly GCA_036897445.1. Taxonomy (NCBI): domain Eukaryota; kingdom Viridiplantae; phylum Streptophyta; class Magnoliopsida; order Geraniales; family Geraniaceae; genus Pelargonium; species Pelargonium tetragonum. The sequence continues at coordinate 227,897 of JAYMTL010000004.1, forward strand.
GATTTCCAATTGAATTTAGTTAATTTTAGAAGATCTATCCTTGGATAACCTTGAGCATTTTTAGAGTTGAAAATCTACATAAAATTTGTTTCTTTCTGAATCTTAATCCCCAAAAAGACTATAATATGCGGGGGTTTGAACAAGGGAAGGAGTGGACAGCTAACTAAAAGAAGTCCTTTATCCACAAAGGGTCTAAGAGAATCTAAATTATCTTATTAGAACTTGTGAAGTTTCGAGGAGGGAATTTTAAGTTAAGAAGCTTTGAAACGCCCGCTGAAAAGACTACGCACCCCTCCCCATTAAGGTCTCCCCTGACTATACAAAACAAGCATGTTCTATAGCTTTAGTTGCTTATCTCGTAGTAAGATAAGAAAAGAGCGAGTCAAGATTGACTTTTTATAAACACAAATTAAGTTGGAACTTATCTGGATCTTTTATATGAGTCTTTTTTAGTTTCATTATATAGCAGTCATAAATTTCTCTTTACCGTCAAAGAGGGAACTCCTTGAACACTTAGGGTATAGGCCTTTTGGGGTTAGGTCAGAAACGGAACTCTATACTCCAGATACTTAAGTTGACTCTATTTATACCAATATAAAGTTAATGTTAAGAGTTTAAAAACTGAAGAAGTATTCAAAGTGAAAGAACCGCTAGAATGTCTATACTTCCTTTTGATTGAGAATTGCAAGTAAAAAAGGATCCCCTTCTTTAGAATAAGTTCACTAAAAAAAAGAAAAAGCGTAAAGTACAGGAAACTTTAGTTTATTTAACCTTGACTTGCGGGAAAATTAGAGGGTGTTAGGCCTAGAATTCGCGTACGAGCCTTACGCTTGAATTTGCTTTTGAAATTATATAGGGTCGCTGAGACTAAGGATATCCGGTAACAAGTCGCTTTTTTGATGAGATAGGAATTTCTAATGAAATAGAAAAGGAAGACAAATAATGAAGACGAGGCTCTACAAAGCAAGGGGTAGAGACTGCCCATTGACGGCTCCTCGAGTCCTAGAGCTGTTTAATAAATTCTATGCGCGAATCGGGTTTCATAAAAATATGCAAAATATTCTACTATAGGAAGTAGTAAAGACTCCTTATGTAGTCAGTTTAAAGCACCCCTATCTCCGTGTTAGAAAAGTATATAAATAAAATATCCCAAACCTCAAGGAGTTCGGATCCGGAAACTAAAAATAAAGAGACCTATGAATCTAGATTTTAGCACAATGGACTCACCCTTTCCCTTCTCCTGTCAGCAAGTAAAGTACTATACTGCTTCTATATTCAAAACTGGGATTCTATTTAAATTCTTTTTCGTAAAGGGTTTTACTTGTTTGCTTTTAATTGACCAAGACGAGGAATACTCCAACTACATCGCCTAATTTTAGAAAGTCACTCCTTGTCGATAAATAGATAGAGTATACTGTATGTCCCCGGAATTTTAGAACTATCCAAGATAATATATATAAACCTTATACTGTGCGGAAAGAGTACCTTTATGGCAAGGCTTCGGCCTAATAGGGCGTGTTTAAGTTTAACTAGTACAAGAAATCCTGGGTTTGAAATTCCATTACAGTGTTCAATATTTGAGTAAAGATCTTGTTACATTTAAAACTCCCTTTAAGTTTTCACTTTTTTACTTTCCTTATAAATCTTGCTTTTTGGTTAAATAAAGCCAGGCTAAATAAAATATTCCGGTTATTCCTGCCGTTTTCCCGAAAGAGGTGAAAGCTTTCTGGTTTCTCGAAGCAAATTAAAGGAATAAGGATCCTTTAAAAAGGAACACTAGTTACTTGTCGTTTCGAATTCTATGACAGAATCCAGTTAGAGTCACCCTAAATCTCACTAACTAAATTTCATTCTAGGTATTAGGAAGAGCCCCTAAACTAAAATATCTCCCATTTTTCAAGACAAAAGGGATTTAGGAGAACTAAAACTTATACTTTAGGGAACTTTGCTTTTGGGACTAACTCCGCTTTCTAATCTAAGCCCAGCTACCCTATCCGCCTTTGAAATCCATGTAAGTGTATTTATTCAAGTCAAAGTATCCAAAAAGATCCGTCTACACTGCATAGGGAGTCCTATTTGCCTTTACAAAAGTAGTAAGGTCCCATCCAGTTTTTATCAAGGTCTCCAGTCTCAAGAATGAACGGGTATTTCTCCTATTTTCAAATTCTGGTGAGTTTAGTAGAGTCTATAGCTACAAAGACTCCTTGTTCTAATAAGTCAAAAAAGGGTAAGATAAAAAAGAGCTTACCGGAAGACTAATTAGTGTAAATGCCCATAGAACGATTGATAGGGAAAGAGAAAACGGGAAGTCTTTAACAGTATGTAGCTGCTATTTTGTTCTAGTAAGCCATCTTAAAGGAATGGAATAAAACTTAACAGTTTTCCTTATTATTTTGGTAATAGGTATCTCCTCAAGTTTCAAAGTTTGAAAAGGATTGTAATTCCTGAGCAAAAGGGTTTAGCGAAAAAAGGTAATAGAATCTAATTGAGTTTAGCTTTTACAGGTACAGGATACAAGTTTACTGGGTTTCTAAAGTCTATTCTTTTCTTAGCTGAAGTCCTTTGCAAGTAGCAAGTAAGTGTAGCTCTGCAGTCCAAGCTCTGTGTCTTCTGAGGTGTAGTATCCGATAATTTAACTGTATTCAGTGTAATTCCTAACTAGAAAAAAATGTCTACCAGTTTTGCATGGTGGCTAATTTGTAAGCTTGTAAGCAGGTTCCTGATTGAAAGTGAAAGCTGTCCCTTTGTTGGTTTTGGGAACATTCTTAGAACAGATAATTGTATTAGTTCTTGTGTAGATAACTCCTTTTCTTTCCAGTACATTCCGTTCCAGTAAGTCAATTCCCTAGTTTTTACCGGTATTTAGCTTCTATTTCTTTGTATTTGAGACTAATTATCCCAAGTTATTAGCAAGCCCTCTGTGTCACCTATTCTCAAGCAAGGTTTTCTCACTCATGTGTGTATGTCTATTCATTGAACTTTCAAGTATTTCCTTCCCTTACCAGGTCTCCGGTAGATGAACTTACTCTTTCTACTTCTAAGGTTTTTTCCTCTTTTCATGATAAGAACAAATAAGACAAGAGGGGTTATCCTTTAACCTTAAATTAACTTAAATTAAAGAGTTGCTTATTATTGTCAGTGTTTTCCTGTATCTGCAGGAAGGGAAGTTCATAAATATAGATAGCCCTATCATATCAAGTCAAAAGGGTATCCGCGTTAAGAAGAAAGCTTTAGCTCGAAAGAAAAAAAGGAATTGTACGTAATTTTCTAAAGGTTAAAAAGGCATTTTTTACAGACCTAAGCATCTCGGGGAGGAATTATAAGGGAACCCTCTTAAGAAACAGCAAATACTTAGGGGAAATATATCTAGTTTCTCTACTCTTAACTTGATCAAAGAAGCTTTTACAACTAGCTGAAAGAAGTTCCTCTACGAGGCTTGGAACCCGCTTTATTCATTTGAAAGAAGCTGCCTTTCTAATATGAAGGCTATTTCGTCTCGTACCTTGTTAAATAAATGGGTTTTGACAAGAAGGTAAATAAATTGAACACTCTTTGGATTACTTTATTAAATCCAGGGTACTGTTTAGGAGTCCAAGAAGTTAAGGGAATCTTTCGTGGGTGTGGGGAACTTTTAAGTATCAAAACGTATCTACCTTGTCGCTAAGAGGCACAATAAATTATTTAATTGAATATGAATCCCTAATTTTCATTTTATAAAAAGGAGTCTCTAACGAAAAAGGAAGATAGCTTCTTCTTACTTTCTCTCAAAACTTTTACGTCAAGGAGGTGAATACTCTTCGGTCTTTTCTTGATAGGTTGTGTCTAGCTTATTCTAAAAGAAGGAATTAAAAAGACTTACGAAAATGCACGGGAAATACGTTAAACGCACAAGCATAAGACAGCCCCAGGCTAGTTCTATATAAGATTTTCTAGCCTTGTTCAATTTAATCTAGACGCAGCCTCTTTCTCTTTCGAGTTTTTATTTAAGAGTAATCATTCAAAAGAGATCCCGGTATAAGCTTTAGCCAGTAAGAGTTCAAAAAGGATAAAAGATATAAGGTAAGGGGTTTCCTTACTTTACTTTTTAGTCTAGCTATTTTAACAAAGGGCACTTAGCCAGGGAATCTACAAAAAGGAAAGAAATCCTATACAAGTACAAGACAAAAAAAGTATCTGAGATACAAAGTCTTGGGTATTACAGGGGACTGAGAAGAAGTTTTTGGCATATGATTTTTCCGTTTGAGAGTCCTTTCTTTTATAGGAATCGTTAATTATCGGGTTTTTCAGTTATATAACGTGGATTCCTTTAATTTGAGGAGCCCTCAACTTGTATTTTTCAGGTATATTAAAAAGCTTAAGACTAATACATGTATATCGCTACTCCTTTTATGCTCTATTGAGGCAAGGTTTTTTTGATACTATAGTTTTCGTTAAAAAGTATCCGTCAACGATAGCTTTTTTATGACATGCGCTCTGAATTAAGATTTTTGTTACTGTAATATAGAACAGAGGCTACACCGCTTGCATTGGGGTAAATGAGATAGATTTACAAAGTTTTTGAGCATTTCCTATAGGAGTTGGCTTCGCTGGTACATAGATATTTCTCATTTTTCTAGGCATTAACCCACAAAATAGGTTCTTAAACAGTAAACAGGTAAGTACTAGTGCTTCAAAGATGTTGAGTAGTAACTAAGAATTTTTTGTATCATTCCTTATGCGCTTTTGCTTACCAAAAAGGTCTAAGTCTCTTATGATAAAATTCTTTTTTACTTCATATCATAAGTAAGACTAATGAGCACTTGCTCTCCTAAATGTAAAATGCTTTTCTTGTAACCCCCTTCCAATCCTGTAAAGATATAACCTATTGTATGTCACTTCTTTAATAAAAAGGGGGCGTGAAAAAGGAAAAACAACTATAATTTAAGTAGTTAGACCTCTCCTATATACTATACTACGATTTTTCCTCTTTTTCTAAGCAACTAAAGCTCCTTGCAAGTAAAATAGAATTTTGAATCTCGCTTATTATAGAATGCTGCATTAAAACAAGTTCCCAGATATTTTTGATTAATCTCCAAATTTTTCATTAACAGTAAAATCTACTTTAGGGCGATATGTAAACTCTGGTTCTTTTTCTATATAAGAATATAAGAAGGGCGGCTCTAAATAATTGAAGTTAATTTCTCAAACAAAATAGAATTTGTAAAGCTCTATTGAAACAAAGTCAAAGTAAATACCTACGTAAGGGAAGCTGTACAAAAGGTGCGTATAATAAGTTTTTTATCTAAAAACCGAACCAGAAGCGGGGCACGGAATTTTATATTAGCTAAGATAAATCGTGCACAGTCTTTTGTAGTTGCAATCCCATAGGGTCTAGGAAGCCCTCTTTCTTTTTTCTAGAGGAGCTCATTTAACTGAAGTACTCCGTTTTGACAAAGGAGTCAAATCCTTATCCTTAAGCGGATGAGATTGAAAACTATAAATATTACGAAAGATTCGGTTAGATTAAAGACACAAAATTCTTTGCTCTATTATAAAATAGAAAATCTTGCTAGCTTTAGAAAAACCAGATAATTATATAGTGTTCTAAGATTTGAACCCGCGTATCCTAGCTAAAGTTTATACGCAATTATAAGCAACTTTCTAATCATCTAAGGAGAACAACAAGGTCAATTTCCAGTATTATGTATTTGCTGCTTTATTCTTTTGAGCGAGTTACTACGGGTTTACTTATAAAACCTTCTTCTTGAAAAGTTACCGTGAGGAGACCCTTAACTTAATTAAGTATTGCTTACCTACCGTAGCTAACGGGAATCTCTAAAACCTGTTATAGGGCCATTATCATGCGCTATATCGATAGTTAGTATACCCGCGTTTGGGACCCTTTTATCTACTTCACATTCTTTTTTCCAGGAATAGAGTCAAAAATACAAGTCTCACTATATCTAATATAAACCTCGATTTACTTTGGGTATAATATCTAGGTTTCTTCTACACCTTACTTAAGCCGATTAAATGCCAATGGGTTAATCCGGATAAATTTCTTTTGTATCCTGCCTTTCAAAGCGTTAAGAGGAATATCCCTCTATTTTAGTATGGTATCTGATTATAGTGGTTTTCAAATCATATCTAACTGTTAGATTTTAATATCTTAAAATCCCAGCCTCATAGTTTACTTATGTAACCTTAGAACCGAGCTTGAATAAGGAATTCAGCCTCCTTTTTTTACAAAATGTGACCTTTTCCGAAGTTTTATAATGCCTTTGGAAACCCCTCCTTTCATTTTTAATGAGTGTAAAAACAAATTAGTAATACTATATTCTACATCTTTTTGTCTAGTTATTAACCTAAAATACCTAAGGATTGCGCATTAGCTAGTTTTTTACGATGAATACTTCTTTCTATAGAAATTAAGATAAATAGGGGAGACCCCTCATTTAGCGCCCCGGTTCTTTTAGAGATCCCTCGTTAGCCAATTAGGGCCCGTTTAGCACGCAACTTCTAGGAGCTCTAATTTCTTTTTCTGTTATACCCACTTCCAGCTTCCAGTTTGGTGGCTTATTGGTTAATGTTATTCTTTCACTTTATTAATAACTTCCGAAACTTCAGAATCTTAAACGCTTTCACACCTTGAAATTTCCTCAGATCTAGAATAAGACCTTTCTTAGCTTGACTCTGTACCTTATAGGACTTGTTCTTCCTTACCTGCTTTCCCAAGAGCTATATTATGATCTAGAGGAGTTAGAGATGCTTACCCAATAAGAGAGAGTTAGTAGAAAAACTATAGGATAGCACCAACTTCTTTTGTTTGACTAGCTTCTTTTTGACTTAGTTCACTTGCTTTTAGTTTAGTATTATAGATAGAACACCTTGACACATTATGACCATAAAACCGGATTTCTATTCTATTTTTATAAAAGAGTTCGGGAGGTGTGCGCTATCCTTATTTCAAGTTCTGGGGTCTATAAAAAGCAAAGGAATTGCCTTAGGCTCTTCCACGGGGCAGCCTTGCTAACTTGCTAATTAGGGTACTTTTTCCGGGAATTTTATAAAATATAAGGAGTTCTTTGGATTTATCCGCTATTTAATTAAACTAGAGACAAAGATGATGAATTTAGTTTAGTAATAAAGTAATAAGGAGTAAAGCAAGATTAGAATCTTTTGGTGAAGTCTTGTTATACTAAAGGGGTATCTCTCCTAAGAAAGCGGTTATAGATATTAAGAGTAAGGGTATGAAAAAGCACTTAGATAAAGAAATGAGTTCAGCTACCCTTTTTAAGGTTTCCGGAAGGCTCTAACGAAGGGGAGTCCCTTTATTTTCTAAAAAAACACTTTCGACGGGACTTGAACCTACGGGTTTTGGTCAAAAAGGTCTTTGAACCTGTGAATTTAAAAATAGGAACTCCAGCTTTACCCAAGTTTTTAGGGACTCTTTTCTCCCGATTCGAACCCTTTGTTTTAGCTCATTTTTATGCACTTATTTTAGTGCTCGGGGTTTTCCTTGCCTTTGAGAAATAGATAGTGGGTTTTAGTTTGCTGGTTTCCTTATGATCCAGTGTAATGCTCCCCTCCCACTCTAGAATTAAGAAAATTAGCTTAGAAGTCGTTAATTGCTTTAGGAAAAAAGGAATCCGGTTTTAGAATTATATCAAAAAAAAATTGTAAGGCCGTTTAGGATCCCTTTTTCTGCGGTTGAGGTGCCGAGTAGGTTTTGTTTTTTATCTCGAGCACTTTTATTATGGAGAGTGATTTTCTCCAGATGTGTAAGATAATCTTTCTTATTTATTTCCTTATTTCTAATATTTCTGGGATATTTTGGGAATTCTAAAAGATATGAAATATTGACTTTGACTTTAAAGTTAAAGGCTTCAAATGTAGGGGCTCTGACAGGGTTAATTACGAGCACTCTAAATCTAAAAGGGAATTTTACAGTAGAGTCTTTTCCTTAGATATTCAAAATGACTAGGTAGGAGCAAATCTAGAATATATAAAGAGAACTCTAGGCGATTGAGAGCTTCTAAACAAGGGAGCCTTAAGAAGTCAACTTTATTTATAAAGGTTTTCTATTTTCCAGCCGCGGGACTCGTATAGATATCTAGAAAGAAAGCTTTCTTAATGAATCTTATTTTAGGAATATATAGATCAGGTCTACCCGGACCTCTCTCAACCAAGAAAGAAGAGGAATGATTTAAAGGGTTAAATAGAAATCTCCGTCTTGCTTACTTTATATCTCAGCTCCCCCCAATCTAGAATACAAAATAAAAAGTAGGCTTTATATAAGTTTTTTAGGAGCGGGCAAAAGGCCGAGTAGGGGTCTTTAGGAGAGGGACTAATCTTAGGTATTCCCGTATATTTCAAGATACAAGCAAGGGGCTAAAGTAGAAATTGAATTGCTAGTTTTAAGTAATTAAAGGAAGATGCCCTAATGGTTAATAAGCCTAAGCTCTCTATTATATGTTATCCGTTATCTTTCTTTATTACCGAAATGCACTTTATTAAAAAGGCTGAACAGGTAGACCTTTGAAAGAAAAAAGTAGGTAATATGTATATATTTCGGAAAATGAATAAAACTAAATTTTCTTAAGGAGAGTTTCGCTTAGCCGGAATTGGGAGAGGATCCTTTAGCTAAAAAGCGGTTACTGTTGGGAATGACTACTGGACTCAGTATCCCCCTTTCCACACTATTTGAAGCTCTTCTTACTTGACTTGAAATTATTAGAACCTATCAACCTATTGCCTTAAAAACTAGGTTCAGAACCCAATTAAATAGAAGGAAACCCTAGCTAGTTATAATTCTAATAAATTGATCCTAAAAGGAGCTAAAAAGCCTGAATGGACTCTACTTTCGACCTTTCCAACACTGAACTCTTTATCCCACACGCCTGTTTTTGAGAAAGTTTAAGGGTATAGCAGCCTAAAAACTGATATTTAATAGTCCGGGAGTACATAAAGGAGACTCCTGGCTTTTTGCCTTTACAAAGTGTTATTTCTTATAAAATGGAAATCGGATATTCTCTATATCTAATATACTCTTACTTTTGGTTGCTAGAAGTTTACCTAGATCCAGAATATAAGAAAACAGTCCTTACTTCTGCGCTTATTTTAGAGCTCTCTTATACTATCTGGAATTAGAGACCTAGAGGGAACTGGGAAGTACAAGAGCAAGCCTTCTGGCCACTTTATTTCAACTTTAGGAATACAATATCCTTAGTAAAGTACTGTCAAAAGGGCGGCTAAGCATAACGAATACTTAATTAGAAAGCGGAATCTCTCTTTTGAGTTAAAACAATATAGTCAAACCCCTGACTCATTTTGGGTTGTATCCTGTAAAACCAATGCTTAAAAGAATCCAGTCAACTAAGGAAAAAGCTTTTCTAGGCTCTTCTATCAATTTACACTGAGTAGAGCTAAGTAGAAATACAAAAATGGGGAATAGCTATATCTCATACCTACTCATTACATAACAAAGTACATTTAACCGAGGAAACTCCAGAACATTTATTATATTGCGGGTGTTCTTATTTCTTTTTACATTGAAATTATTCTCTACCCGACCGGGTCTATTTCCGCTTAAAAGGTGTGCTACTAATTGGGTATACCCTAAAGTTCTTTATTATTTCCTAAAACTCGACTCGTAAAGGTAGGAGTTCTTTTTCTTCTCTTGAAACTCTTTGCCAGTTCCCCATGCTCTTAATACCCCTTTTTGATTCCAAACTTGTGCCAGAAACTGGGATTTCTATAAGCCTGTACTTAGATAGAAGAAGGAGAACCCCTTTTTTTTTTCTTTTTAAATAGATACCCAATTTTCTTTCCAATTTTAGGAAGCACCCTTAATTATTATACATTAAATTATACGCGCGCGAGGTAAACTACAAACAAAAAAGAATAGAAGAATTTAGATAAAGAAACTACAGAGTTCTTCAAATAGAGTAAGATATTAAGCGAATTCCTATATAAGTTCTTGCTGACGTTAAGCCGATAGAAATCCCCGAAATCCTGGGTTCAAATGTTATGTTTTGCTTTTTTTCTTTCTTGTTTTCGATTTTCTTGTTAATTACCATTACCTCTCTTTCTATTACTGTAATTGGTCTTATCAAGTTTCATTGTCCTCCATTTCTTTTCTTATCAGGGCCTTTATTCATTCTCTTTCAAGTCCGATTTGTCCTTTTTGGTTTCTTTCTCTCTATTTCTCTAATAGGTTTTAAAAGTAGTATAAGAAGGGCTTATAAGAAACAGGTTCTACCAACTTGTAAAAGACTCGCAATTCTTAAAAAATAGGACTCAACATTTGAATTCCCTATACTTTGGACTTTAAAATAGAAGCTTGTTTGACTTGCTCTTAATAAGTGAAGTGGGGATTACCTTACCAACCTTATACAAATTGAGTGCTCGATAAGGCCCACAAGATAAGATCTTAGACTACTAAGAAAATTCTATATGGACCCTAGAGCAGGAAAACAGCTTAGTTTAGGATCTCCGTTATCCTAGGAAAGCTTTATGAGGGCAAATCTCTTTGAACGTACTAATTACTTTAACCTTTCCCTGCAAAATTCTTTTGGGTTTTCGATTGGGAATAAGATCCTTTACTATACTTACTACTGTAGTTAATAAAAAGAATCCCATCTAGGAATTTCTACTTGTATACCGCGGGAACCCTTTATAGACTTTATTCCTCAGAAGCTACTTATCCACTTTACTTTCAATTTCCTGTTATCCATTCTTTAAAAACCTCTTTTATTTACTTAAATTCCTTATTTGAGTCAAAAATGACCTTGTTTTAGTAAAAGAAAATCCCTCTATATTTATAGAAGGCCCTTGCCTTGTTAGTCTTTTATCTCTTGTAAACCTAAACTCAGCAACTTTATTCACATTATTTACGTCTTGAATTCCTAAGATATTTTATCTGTGTACCTTTCTCTTTTTAATACCTATCTTATCCTCGATACCTAACTTATAACCCGGTATACTTATAAATTCTACCCCTCCTATAGCATCAACTACTAAAAACCCTATACCTATTGCTAACTATTATACTTTTTAAATTACTTTACTATCTAAAACTAAGAAAACGAATACTAATAAATAAAGAAAAATACAATAAGACAATAACAACAAGAGAGGACTCCCGTTCCTATAAAGCGAATAAAAGGCTATTAGAAACTCCTATCAAGAAAGGTAGACTAATACTAAATAGAAAGTAAAGAAAGACAGAAGACTTAAGGAATTTCTGGTACTCATAACTATTAAATAAAGTCTTAGTAAGTACAACCATATTCATTTCAATAATAGCAAACCTAATTATAAGGCCATTTAAAAGCCAAAAAAAGAAGGTATCCGGGATAAGGTAATATAAAAAGGGGGTTTTATGTTATGTATTTTATCTCTAATCTTACAAGACCTCGAATAATTGAGTTTTTAATGAAAAGGTAAAGCTAAGATTAAGAAAGGCAAGTTAAAATAGCAGCTGTCAAGATACAGAATATTAAGAGTAAGGCTCGTAAGAAACAAGTTACAGGTATTCTCACTCAAAAAAAGGTATACAGAATAAGGTTAAGAAAGCTGATAGTACACTATTTAGAAGTAAGCAAGCTAATGAGGGTAGCTGTAAGTAAAATCAAGCAGGCTTGCCTTAGGGTTCCCTTTTTTAAAAGTTACTTAGAAGGATATGCCCTTTACTTTGTCTTACTATTTGTTCTATCTTTGTTTAGGAGTTTTCTAATTAATTTCTAGGATTCCTTGTTATTAGTTTAAAAACTCTTTTGAATCAAGCTGTAATTACAATAGTTACAATAGATAGAACTACAATACCAATAAAAAAAATCTATATATATACTGACTAGACTACTTACTGCTAGTAGGGAGTCTAGTTCCTAATAAAAAGAGTCGAGCGGGGAATACAGTACAATGGCTACAGGGAGAGTCCCTAGAAGAGTAGTACAGCTCAAGGGTATGATACAGAGGATACAGAGTAAGAAGAATAAGTAAGTCAAAAAGAAGTTTTATGAGATTAGAACCCTTGCAGCTAATGTGTTCTGCCCTCTCTAGCTTTGGAGTTACTGTATTTTCTGGTTTAGGAAACCTAGGCTAAAGTCATTTGTCTCTCTTTCTTTCTAGAACGAAGGTTAAAGTCTGTTTTCTTGTTTGTGTTCCTGTGTTTCCAATTCTGAATAATTAAAGAGACTTTAAAAGTCTAAATAACTGAAGCTAGAGTCTTATGTTTCCGGTAAAGGCAAGCTAGAGCTAAGGCTGACGAAGTTAGAGTTTTCCCCTATTCTAAGGATTGATTAAGCTATCTATAAAGCTAAAAAAGTAAGAAAGTCATGCTCCTCCGTTTCAAGTCTCTGATTCTGGTTAATAAGGAAATGGCTGCGTTAGAGCCTTTACTCACTGATTGATGAAATTGTAATTACGGGTTTTCTTGCACAAGGTAGGGCTCTTAAGAAGGGTGTCTCTCCTAAGAAAGGTACGGCTAAGAGGAAAGCTGGTACAGCTCTTAAGAAGAAACATGGTATCAAAGATAAATAAGCGAATCTACTAGCTATGAGTCAGAAACAGATACAGCAGATAGAGATCTAGCTCTTAAGGCTCACAAGAAACAGGTATGTATAAAAGAGGAATAAGAATATAGCTATGATGAATGAGATACAGAGTTAGGCAAGAGGAAAGCTTCCGGTTTTGTTAAGACAAAAGAAGTGCAGATAGAGAAAGCGATTGGAGGTTTGGGTAAGAGTATGATGAAACATGTTATGGAGTTGATGGTTTATAGGGCTCTTGTGTTCCTTTGTTTCGCTTTTTTCTAAAGTCTTAAGTAAGGGGTATATTAACAAAAAGGGGAGGTGCGCGCTTTCACATTCCTATCAATTCCTAACCTAATAAGCCTTAAATTAGTAAATAAGGAAAGGAATCTCTTAACCTAAAAAAGGGAGGAATTCCTTATTTGGAGTTTATATCTCTAGACTTAGTTAGAAAGGTTAGAAGTTTTAAAAGCCTTGGATTTTGCAAAGGAAAGGTTTCAAGTCAAGTATAGAAGTGAATTTCTTAGCTAGTTTAAATTAAAGGAATTTGACAAGTTAAGTAGGTCTACTAAAGTCTAGCTGCTTGAGAGGCTCTAAGAAAGAATGAAAGGAGTTTCAAATAAATAGTTTTACAAGAAAAAGACTTTACAAAAGGTTAAACTAAAGGGTTTCCGTTTAAGGATTTCGAGTAAGAAAAGTTTCAATAATGGGGGTAGAACCAGGTACAGGGTTATAGGTTCTGCTTTAATACGAATACTGTAGATCAAAAGTACAAGTAAGCGGATAGTCTTTCCTTTATAAATGAAGTTCCCGGGCATTCTTTATTTCTATGTTTCGGGGTATTTCTACACCAATGAGGGGTAAACCTTTAGCAAGCTTCTTTTTTAGCCCGTAAAATTACAAAAAATTTGTTTTTCCAAAAAGGAGCTCTTGGGAGTTAATCCTGTGTGATGTATTTACAATCTACCTAAATGAACTAAGGGACACTTTCTGAGTCCTATATAAGCTAAAACCCCATTTTATATATAAGAGAAATAGCACGGATACACTTTCCTAAGCAATGCCATAAAGACTTCCATTTAGCAAGTGATATAACTTTCCTTCTATTTTGATCCTCGTTATAGTTCATACTGGGTTTCCTACATCAAAGCAAGTAGCGCCCTGTTTATTGGGATATTCTCCTCTTAAATTCCTTTAACAAGGCCTAAAGACCCGTCTGATAGTATACCCGTTACTTCTCATATCCTCGGGAATCCAAATATTATATAAAAGGTTTCTCGAGTTGAGCTGTGTATTAAAGCTTACCCGGACTGGAGAAGGGAAACCCCGTTTAATCTTTAAAAAGAAAACTTTAAAATCTCCAAGCAACTCCTTAACTCCTTACTAGGTACTCATTTAAACTACAAAAAGCGGGTCTCTTACTTAATAGAAAAGACTAAGATATCTTGTACCTTGGTACGTTAAGCGCTCCTCTTAGAAAACTTCGTTACTTGTCTTAGTATCAAAACAGGGCGAGTCTCCTCGAATTCTTCAAAATCACGGGTTTTTAGAAAAAAGGGTAAGCTCGACCTAAGCGAAATCTAACAAGGTAAACTTCGAAAGTATTAGACAAAAAAACTCGGACTACTAAGACCCAAAAAAGAATTTATATTCTCAGAAGAACTTGGACGGGGGAGGGGTTAATCCATCCGAGGAAGTTTTTAAATAGACCCGAGATATAATTGATCCCAAAGTTATAAGTATACCCATTCCCAAAAGATAAGAATAAAAACCCTTTACGATCCCGGAAACCCCGTTCTTGCGTAATGATAGCTAAGCTAATAGTTAATCTCTATAAAGGGAACCCTAAAAAAGTAAGGGGATTAAACAGTATAAACCAACACCCGTGGGAGCTTTTCTGGACTAAACTAAAGATAAATAGGCAACCTTGCGCTTTTTGCGAGCAGAAGCTCGGTAATTTCCAAAAAATTAGTACTTTGGCTTAGAAACACAAGAGTCTACTTCGTTCAAAGAATCCCGTTTTTCTTTTACTTATAAAGGATTTCCTCTATATAGAAATAGAAGGAATTAGAAGCAAGGCATTCTGGTAAGAGAACTCAAGTTAAAGTTTTTTTGGTTTGTAGGTTATGGTGTAAAGGCTTACTGTGCTAAGACTCTTGTGCAAATCCCTCCCTTCGCTTCGCTACAGTCAGAATGACGTACTATACTTATTAAGTTTGTATCCTCTTTTAATGATAAGAAGAATCTATTTTAATTTAAATTAACAACTAAAAAATCTAATAGAACACCTATCCTAACTAAGAACTAAGACTCCTATACTTCCTAATAAAGCACCAAACAGGTACTATAAAGAATAAGAATCTTGCTTTTATAATTTTAAATAAAAAATCTCAAAAGTTTATAGACAAAGCAGTTCTAGATCCGGTATTCCCAATTCCTAAGGGAACTTAATAGGAGGCCCACTCATTAAAGGGGTCTCTAAAAAAAGGGTATTCCATCAAAATTAGAAATTCCCAAAAATTTAGGTCTCTTCGGGACTGCTTTATAAAATACGCAAATAAGCAAAATTGACTTAACTAAATACTAATAGTGGAAGACTCCTTTAAGTTACAAATTTGTCAGAACCTATACTTTTGAGGCTTACTGGATTTCCTATTTTTCTAAGAGTTTTTTTTACAGGTAAGCGTTTCTCTTGCGTGAAAGATTTTTTTGTAGCTTTAGCTTAAAAAGCCCCGTTCATACTTGCTCTTTTTTCTTTTTACCATCTATACTGAGTGGTAAGTGATATCTACTGTAAACCCCCCTTTTAGTCGGGCAAGGCTGGGGGAGGACCTTTTTTAGATATTTTAAGAGCAAAGCTTCATACTAAATTTCTTGCCAGTGGGTCTTCATCCGCATCCGCTTTATGGGCTAGATTCTTATATTCTGATAACTATTATTAGATGTCGGCAAGTTTTATACTCTAAATCAACACTTTATTCTATTCTGCGCGAAGTTTTCAGAGGGAGCCTTTTTCCCTTAAGGAGGTTTTTAATTCTGAATAATACTATAGGTAGTCTGTCAAATAAAAATATCTTTCGAAATTTAAAGTCAAGTTTTCCTGTAGTAACACGAATTTTTTACAGATCTCTATAGGTTTTTAGGGTACTTAATTTATAATCTAGAGGCAGTTGCGTGTCAATTTGCTGAAGAAGAGAAGTCCTGATTTATATATTGCTTAATAAGTTTAGATTTTCTTTAGTTTGGTATGAAATTGGATGCGTTTTTTATAATATAGGTGATTCTTGTACTCATCACTTAGATAAGCTTAGAAATTTGTGGGATTGTAAACCCGTGGAGTTTTTTAGTAGGTATCCGGGCTAGTATTGCTTTTTTGTTCCTTTTTGATACTCCTTTATTTTTAAACTTTGTAATGCCGTAGTTGTACTTTATGCCTTATTTTACAAGGGTGAGTCTACCTCGATATGTATGCGCCAGTCTCGGGGAATTCTCTATAAAAAAGCACAGCAAATCTTCAAAAAAGCTTAATAAAGGTATTCTCAATAAAAGTATCCTACTAGCTCCTTCCTAGCAATAGCGTATACCCCGCATATATCTAACACAAAATAAAGCTAGACAGAGAAAGTAAACTAAAAAAAGCAATACAAGCGGTGCTATGCTACGAGTATGAACATAGGGAGTACGCAATATCACGGGGGTTACTATTAATCTCGACTTAGCATGCTTATGAATAAAGAATAAAGGTATTAGATAAACTACAAGAGCTTCTTCCTTACTCTAACCGGGGTATTAGAGCATTGAAGCCCTTCTCTATTGCACAGCTCTATCTCTAAGCTATGACTTATTACCCATTTGCTAACTTAATTGACTAGACTGAATCGTAGCTAGGAAGATTCTTCGGGTTTTCCACTTTAAGGTTTCCTATGGGTCTTGTATATACGGGTTTATAAGACGTTTCCAACAAAGAAAGTTTGTATTTTTAGGGTTAGGGTGTATATATCGCTGTAAACAAGATACTGGTAAAGTCTAATTTTGAAGAAGTCTGGTTCCTTGTACAGGTGACTAAAAATTTCTTCTGGTATACTCTACAGAAATCCCCTAAAATTTCGCTTATCCGGCGTCCTTATAAGGATTTTATAAACAAGCTCGGTTAGTATAGTTTTCAAAATGAAAGCTCTCACAAGTCTCTTATTAACCCCGGAGTTTAGGA
Source organism: Pelargonium tetragonum (assembly GCA_036897445.1). Lineage (NCBI taxonomy): Eukaryota > Viridiplantae > Streptophyta > Magnoliopsida > Geraniales > Geraniaceae > Pelargonium > Pelargonium tetragonum. Next base: position 244,619 of record JAYMTL010000004.1, read on the forward strand.
AAAAAACTCATGTAGAAATATAAAGCATATAAAGGGGACACTTGTTAATTCATTAGTCGATAGGAGGCCCCAGAACTTAGATTTGCCAGCTTAGGGTACTAATTTGGGTAGTACATTTCAAGCCTTTCCTTTCATATCTTTTGGAATCTGAATCACTCACGTACGGTTTCCCTTATATTATAGATCAATCTTTCCTAATTCTACTCTAAAAGAAGTAAGCAATACAGAGACAATCCAAAATCTCCTTCATATTTACTAACTTATATCTATCAGCTCTGGGTCTTTTCTAACTAGAACGCTGGGCAACAAGGAAACCGGCTTATTTAGAAGTAGGAAAAGCCTCTTTGACTTTCACTTTAGTTCTTTATACTCCTAAAATAGCTCCTTATGGAATTGGAAACCCGGAAACAAAGGAACCTTATTACGCCCCACGAGCATCTACTTCTTACTTGCTTTTGTAGCTTTCTTTGTAATACTTTTTAGAACTATACCTTGTTTCATACTCCTACTCTCTACAAGTATCCTAGGAGTTATACCTTTCTCCTACGACTCCCTGTATTTTTATAGCTTTGGTCTTAGTCCTTGTTGTCTCTACCTTACAGTTCTTCCCTATAGCCCCTGTAGTTTCTCCTCTTCCCACTACTCCTATAGCTTCTGTTCCTGTTCCCGCTATTGCTAAGTCAAGTAAGTCAGCAGCTCCTTCTAAAACAAGAAATATAAAGAACAATACCCATATGCTATACTAATAGATAATAGATAAAGTAACTAATACAATAAAATTGATACAATATACAATAAAAGTAAAGTTTTCTATCTCAGCGAAAAATCCAAAGACTGACCGGCCCCGCTAAGGACTAAGCTTTCCCAAATAACTTGTACCAAATGTAAACTAACAAAAGGAATTAAACCCTGTTTACTTATCTACGAATCCGCTTAGCGCTATACTTGCACTTGACTTAACCTAAACTTTATTCTTTTATATATTTTATTTACTCTGGATTCCTAAAAGCCCTTGAACCTATATCCTGTCTTTATAATCTTTATAATAAATACCCTTCTTCATAACTTATAGCTTATGCGTAATACCCAGACCTCCTAAAATGCAAATAAATATCAGGGAACTTTAATTGTCTCGTAAACCTAGCATTAGACTTAAATAAAATATCCAAAACTAATACTAAACTCTTATTAATTCCTCGATAGGCTTAATTAAGGATATAGCCGTCAAAACTGATATTTAATAGCCCGCTATACCCTGGCTTTTCTCTTTAACGAAACAAGTCTAATACATTCTAAGTAAATCCTTTTCCCATAAACCAAAAAAAGCACTCACGACAACAAAGATAGATTCCTTATAAATTCTATCAGAGAACCTAGGAGCATTTACGTGCCTTAAAACGCCATTCAGTGTATCCATTGTATACCCCTTTTAACATCCGTTTCCTATTTCAGTATTTACTTTTTCCTATGAGCTAAACCTAAACTCTTTTTATTTTAGTAGCTAAAATTCTCTTATAATATAACAACCTGCTTTAGCCGTACCTGTCTTAGGAGAGATACCTTTCTTGAGAGCTATACTTCTCTTAGTCTTAGCAGTAATCCGTACCTTTTTCTTTTCTTTTTCTGCATAAAAGGAGAGAGCTTCTCGGATTAAGGAGCCTTAGGGATGGTAGGTTAGGAGCTATAGGCTATAGGATGGGGGGAGGATAATGTACCTATAGTTTAGTTTATTGAGCACGCATGCACTATAACCCCCACCACTTGACTTATCTGACCTAGACTTACTTGTTGCTTAAGCAGGAGCAGAGGCAGCAAGCACCTATTTTAGTATTAGTATTAGAGGAGGGGGTAAGAGCAGGAACACCAAGAAGTGTAGAAAAAAGATACGTGGGAGATTCTTATATACTGTTGTTATTGTTATTCCTTATTATATGTATTATGGTTGTAGTATTGTAGTTGTCTTATAGCTATAGTTAGTAATAGGTAGTATAAGATAAGGTGTATGGGTTAAGGGGTATTCTTAATTGCATTACCTCTTGTTCAATGGGTTTATCATATAGGGAGGGTAAGACCTTGGAAAGTAAGGATACACTCTTACCGAAATTTGTAGTTATAAAAACTTCGAAGATCGATCTCCAGTAGTAAAACTCTCTCAATGCCTGCCCCTTAATAAAACTCTAACTACCAAACGGGTCCGCAGCTACAAGGAATGCCGGAGACTCAAAGTTCCTTTCAGGGGTCTTTATTAATATTAAGTATAAAGAGGAACTTTTCTTAAAACCTCATACAAGCTAAAGTAATATCCTTAGCCAATCAACAAACCCTATAAAGGAAGAGTCCTGTGCTGAATCGAGGATCCGTATTAAAAAAAAATCCAATTAAACTTTTGTAAAAAGCCTTTAATATACTAAAGGGCAATACTTAGCAAATTCCTAATAGGGACACAACTTCTAAACGGGTTATAAACTCTTTTTGAAATACTGGAAACAGGTTTTCCTTCTCCTTAACTTCTGGAGAATTGTGTTCTATTTCTAAGAATTCTAGGGGTATTACAATAAAGTAAAGAAAGATAAACCAGTCGATCTATGCAAGGGAAAATCCTAAAAGCTTATTATAATTAGAGTAAATCTAAGGAAACGCGGTATCCGGCAGCAGTAACTGATAAAGGATTTGATGAAAATACAGGAGCAAAAAAGCTGCGTAAAGTCGGGTAGGTAACAAGTACGGGGTTTACACAAGAATGTTTTCTATTTCTCGTCTTCTTTTTCTTTATAATTATATTGATGCTGGAGTATATCTCCACCAAGTGTAAAACTTCACTATATTGCGGGAATAGCGCCCTTTAGCCCTGGATCATACTTCTTGGGCTCTTACGAAATTACATATGTCTAAGGGATCCCCGCCTTTGTATTTGTTTTCATTTCTTTAGTAGGTGCGCGGTGTTAGAATTTTTTGGACGCGGTATTACAAACAGGTTATAACTAAAAAGGGAAACTTTTTATTATAGGACCCCCGAGTTCTTGTTAGGGCTCTTTTAGCTACTATTTTTTACAGTTAATAGTACATCTTTTTTGGGTAGAGGCAAGCTAGAAGGCAGGATTTTTAAGTGCAAGCGTAACACCCGGATTAAAATGAAATCTCTCTCTTTCCGAAACCCTGGGTTTATATAAGTTTCTGGCTTAAGAAGTCTACGGTTAACTAAAAATTTAGATTTTATGAACTGTGCGCCTATTTATGACAACAAGTATTCTTATTAAGGGGATCCGTGGGTCCTTGGCTTATATCCAAATCAAACTACCGGACAGAAACTACTTGAGTCAACTACCTTCCTTAACTTTTATATTATAATAGAGAATCCGGGTAGAAAGGCAACCCAACTCAAGATTTTAAAGGAGTTTTGACTTCGGGGCATAAGGGTTAGCCAGTGGATGCTAGCTTGACTAAATTTGTCTTCATTTTATAGAGTCTTAACTTATTCAGCCGCCAAGTTTGCTGCGCTACAAAGCAAGGAAAAAGCAGAACAAAAAGAATTTTTATCAAATCAATTAGTCACACTCATTTAGATATTTTTATGTTTATCTTCCTAATATCTGGGACGCAAAAATCATCACAGAAGTGAGAAGTTCTAACTCTCATATTAAAGTGGATCAACACGAGCATATGAGGACTTCTAAAAAGGAAGTCTCTAGTCAGATCAGAGTAAGGAATTTCCGTTAAAGTTGAAGCAGTTTTGTAGCTATGTAGTAAAGGCTACTCTTGTGTTCCTCACCCTTGGGGTCTACTTAATAATGGGGTAAATATTAAGAAATTGAGCAAGAAACCTAAACTAGGACTCCTTCTAGGGTGTATAATTCTAAAGCAATTCTTAGAGGTATTCCGTATCGTTAGTAAAGTTATTTAGCAGAGTTTCCGCTTTTATTCGATTTGGGAGCGAGTCAAACTCCTTATTTAACTTATTTAAATAAACGGGTCAAGCCTAAATGAATATATAAACAGGGATTCCACATACTAAAATAAAAAGGAAAAACTTCCTATTGGGTTTACTGTTTGAAATCGATTGGCTCCTTTTTAGGATTGGTAAAAGCTTCCTCCTTGCTTTCTCGAGCTCAACTAAAAGGGTCTTCCCCTGTAAAAGCAGAGCGTCCCTGTTGTTCTGTAGTGCTTACTTATTTGGGAAGTCCTAATGGATCTAGAATAAAGGGTTCTCTCTGTCCCGTTAAACCTCAAGTACAAAGTTTTTGGCACCCATAAGTAAACAGGGAGTTTTGACCCTATATCTAAGTTCTAAGGAAATGGATTAATAAGGAGTCTTTCTAATCCTAGAACATCTAATACAACTATATACTACTTACTATAACTAATAGAGGATACTCCTATAAGTAAATACAGCTCTTAGGAAACGGGATAGCTTAGAAAAGAGGGGCTGCAGAATGTCTTATCGCTCTGAAGAATAAGATACAGAAGGAGATTATGGCTTCCAAGGCTCGCAAGGTTAAGAGGCAAGACTCCGGAGAGTGCTTGTTTTTATTAATAAAGTAAATCCTACAGCCCGCATAAACTATACTAGATTCGGTCGAGAAGTTGTAATTACAGGTTTTGCTTTTGCAGGAAATGAGGATTCCTCTCTTCTTCACCAGGCGTTTTTCTTAGGGATTAACTTAGACAGTTATAATTAAGGGAAGTTTCATAAAGCAAATAGGGAGAGGTAGGAAATCCATTAAAAATCCGAGCCCTAAAAGAGCTTTTTCGCCATTCTAGATAACAACTCGTATATTATTCTACTAAAAATAAGTATTCGCTATCTCCTTCTAAAATAAAAGCACTTTTAGAGACTTGAGATACAAATGACTAGCAAAAGCCTCAAATGTATAAATAGTGACTCTGGGGGGCCTACTTTAATTTCTTTCTTATTTATATATAGCTTTATATATAGCGGTAATTTTTAAAAAAGGTGAGCTCTGGGGCCTATCAGGGGATTTCCTTCTTGTTGCTGTTCGTTTTCCTGTATTTGTTCAGAAAGTAATAAGGATCTCTCAAGAGGATCGCAGAGGGTTCCTAAAGTAGCTAACTATGTTCTTATTGACTTCAATCTATACAGGGATTTGGGAATATATTTTTGGTTTTCTCTTAGCAAAGGGCTCCCCTTATCTTTTTTAGAGGGCTCTTGTTTCAAAAAAAACCAGGGGTAATAGACTCTGTTACAGGATTAGCTGCTTTAATTAAAAGGTGTGCACCTAACCCCTATCTAAAATATTGTTCAAACTTAGTATTGGAATCCAAAACGGGGAGGTGTTGAGGAGCCTTTTCCGGTGCTGGCTTACGTTTATTTAGTCTTTAATTAATTAGTACGTATCTGAACTTAAAAAATGACCCAAGGGTTTTGACTTTAAGAGTATTCGATTAATTCAGAATTTATGATATCATACAAAAACGCGAAGTCTTTTTATTTGCATAGAAATGGCACCCGGTGTAGTATAAGTTCGTTAATAAATATTACGCGGATGATTTTACCGAAGTAGTTATTTATCTATCAAGGACTACTCTTATTTTCGTTTTGTTAGATTTGTCTAGGAAAGCTCCTCCTAGTGAAGGCGTTATATAGAAATAAATGACTCCCTCTAAAGAAAAAGAGTATATCCTTGTTTGTTCTAAGCAAATTCCCGGCTCTTTTTGTTACTTAACCATAATTTTATATTAGAATCGGCTTCCTTAAGGGTTTTCGAGAAAAAAGGGGGTCACTAACCTCTTACAGCAAAGTTTGATTTTTAAATGAGTTAATACAAGGCCCACTTACCTTGGGAACACCTTTCTAGCTATGAGCAGCAACCCCTTGGAATTTGAAGAAATTTTGAAATTCTAGGACTTGCCTTTATATTTAAATATATAACCCTTAAGCGTAATTTTTAGTAGATCTAAGGGAAACGAAAGTTATAAGCTTTTAACCCGAAACGAGCACCCTTAAAAGGACAAAGACTCTCCATTTTAGTTATATAATAAATAAAGGAATTTTCTTATTCTAGTTATAAGTTTAATTTATTTAATAAGTTCAGGATACCCTATATAATTTTAAAAACCCATAAGGCTTAAAAACTCCTGGTAATCTACCCCAGCTCTCTTTCGAACCTGTGGCTATAAAATGTCAATTAAAGTCAAGGTTTTCTATTTCCAAGGATGTTTTTAATTTGAACTACCAAGGATTTTACCTAACTAAAATGCAAGTTAAGCTTTTGTTAATACTAATTATACTTACCTCCCTTAGGGCCTAAAAGAATCCAAAACATTTTTGTTAGTTCGCTAAAAAGGGTCCTTGAGGATGCACTAAAATCTGTTACTGCTGCCTAAAAGGGGAACCGCTCTAACAAGGTATGTATATTTTTTGATTCCTCATGAAATTCACAAACGGAAGCGGGAGCTCTAAATTTTTTATAAAACCTCAACTTAAAATCCCTCAAGTTCCTTTTACCCCTTATCCTACTGCTTACCTGTCATACTATTCCGCATACTCTTACTCATGCCTGTACTACCTGCTTTCTTAATTACATTACCTTGTTTATGACTCTCTCTTATGAGCCCCTACAAATCTTCAGTACTTTTTGTTAAGGAATAACTCTTGTAACTTCAAGTAGTAAAGATATTTATTGATAACTATTCCCAAGGTCTCGCCCGAGGATAACCTAAATTTCTTACTATTATTGTCGGGCGTAATAAACATAATGAAAAGCTCTGCCTTACTTTTCTAGCTTTTAGGGATGCTATTAATTGCGGTACCCGGTTTCAGTCCAAGAGAAACTTGATACCTCAAATCTCGATATAGGCAAAGGTTCGAAGTAATTTAAACACAGTTTATTTCATTTCTTTTCATTATCTTTAACTTTTCTAAAACAGAATTAGAGTAATTAATAAGTGGAGGTAGTGTGTCCTAAAATTGTTAAATCCGAAGCCTAAATAAGTCTGGGATAAGTATCTAGAGGAATATAGAATTAAAAAAGTCCTTACTACTTTGACCAGGAAAAAGGAAAGAATTGCAATTGCGTATTAGGTGTCCCTTACTATTTAGCGGATACTCTCTTTCTTAAGAACTGTACATAGAATCTCTTATAGCATAAGAACAGCTCAAGAAACTCTAATTTTTTAAAAGGTGACAAAACATTTTCAGGGGTATCCGTATGGAACGAAATTCTTTTTTAATTATTCGTGTTGGATCTGAGGTAATAACAAGTTTGACTAAAAGCTTTTTTAAGTGAGGTAAAGGAAACCCGTTCAACTAAAGGAGTAGTACTGGCGCCCTCTTGCGTAAAGCTAGAATACCTAAAAATAGATACGACTCCACTCTTCTTCGGCTATGGATTCTGCTGGTTATATCCTTAAAATTCTAGATCCGAGGCAATAATTGAGAGGTCAAAAAGGACAATTTATATCAAGAACTTTTGCTAATAAAACTAGACCTCTATTCCACTAGTATATTACTACAAAAAAGAGAAACCCATAAGGCTTAACGGAGGTAAAAAAGAGTTTAAAAACTTGGCAGAATCCATTAATATTGAACTCTTAAGGGGGCCGCGGTAAACTACTTTTAAACCATAATTTTTAAAATAAGATATCTAGGCAAGCTCCTAAATTAATAAACCTAAACTTTGCAATCGGTATCCTTTTAGTAAATATCCCCGGTTCTCTTGGCCACCTCTTCCTACGAAACATTTTTTAATAACCTACTGTATTAAACCCCAATCACTCTATAAACTTCTTGTTTAGATTCCTAGACTAAGCGCTTATCTTCTTGTTAATCTAGATCGAATTTGAGGAAAGCTGCCTTATTCTTTATATCTCTTAACTTAACAACATAAATTGAAACCTCGTTTTGCCTTTTTGATTGACCCACCTTAATTGGTTAAGCTGCTTCTCCTTAAATTTCTTTTTTTTGCTTATTCCCAATCAACTCTCTCTCAGATCTGCTCTTTTTCTGAGTACTCCTAGTTTTAAACCTAAACCCGAGAATAAGATACACTTTTTATTATATCTTACTTTTTTAGGAAAATTAAGAAATCCCCTTTTTATAGAAAGGGCCGCGTAAGGCTACAATATCCCTGAAACCCTCTAACTTTCGAGCAAATATAAGTTGTAAAACACCCATACTTTAAAGCCATAACAATTTGACTTAAATACTTATTTATAACTAAGCCCTAACCGGCACTCCTGTGGTAAACAAGATTCTGATTCTTAACACAAATAAACTTTGAAGATTCAGGACCCTCTCTTTATATTTTATATTAGTATATAGAGTCAAAACGCAAGAATGCAGGACTCGGAATGAGAGACCGTCCCTTCCTGGATAAAAGCAAAAACGTAAAGCTCTGAAACTGCATTTAGGTGTAATAAAGGACTCTATCCACCTAAAAATCAGTCTATAACAAAAGGGGGTTCTCCATAAAAAGATTAACTAAATGCCAAATGTTAAATTGGACATCCTAGATTTGTAAGCTTGGTTTATATCTCCAAGAATGCTTTAGACTATTTTAGTATAAAGGGGGAGCTCTTTTACTAAAAGCAAAAGAATTTTAGGCACTCCCTTATAAATTATAGGGGAAGCTTTTGGTTTTTTAGAAAGATCTATGAAGAATCGTTTATTTACTAATATTAACAAGTAGAACCTCAATTAGTAAACTTAATAAACTTGAAAAATTTTATACAAGTTTATTAAAGGCAAGTTCTAGCCGGTAATAAAATCCTCTCCAAGCAATAGTGTGCTATGACTACGCGAACCCCCTAGCCGCCCTGAAGTAGATTTAAAATTACCAAAGGATTTGACAGAAATTGAGAAAATTACGGCACCTATTAAGGCTGCGTACCCTCAACTTAGGAAACCCGATGTCATACAAATTTCAAAATAGTTTTACTGCAAGTCTTTGTGATTTGGTACTAATACCTAATTAGGAAAGCCTTGGCACTAGGTACGAGAGCAGTTTAACTGACTCTTGGAACCCTTAGATTAGAGAAATTTGGTACATTTTCTCTTTTTCTCGTAAAGAGTGTGGTGCCTTTTTTCTAACATGGGCCTTGAAAAAGGAAGACTCGTAGGGAGTGCTCTATATGGAATCCTTATCTACATCCGCCAGATAAAATAAACTCAATGCCTTGTAAAATTATTCTAGTAGTCATCCAATTCATTCTTTCAAATGGGTTACTCAACAAAGAACTTGAAATTCTAAACCACAACCGCAAGGAGAAACTCACAAAACAGGGGTCTACTTCCTGTTTGTATCATATAGAATCCCGAGCCGGTAAGTTAGTGTTCCTGAGGTCGAAGACCCGCTATATAGTAAATAGGCAGCCCTACTTGTTTATAAAGGGGTGGACGAAAATTTTTGTATTAAGTCAAGTCTTCCTGAAGTTTCGATTGTTGAATGGCTATTCAACCCTTTTTCACAGTCCATAGAGTACCATAGAGTATAAAGGAGCTTCTCGCGGGATAGAAAAAGAGCTCTTAATGTTGGGTCTGGAAAGGCAGGTTCTCATAGTTGGATGCACCACGATTTCTATACTATTACCTACCCCCTTTTACTAAAAATGACTTAGAATGTATTATTAGCACAAAAGGGATAAAAAGTACTGAGCAAGTAACTTAAATTTTTAGGGGATTCAGATAAGACATAGGTTGAACCGATCATAAGAGTTTAATAAAAAAGTTTCTTATAGATAGGAATAGTTTTTAGAATTTGAAACCGTATACACATGTACGGGAACTCACTAATGGATAGTTAACTCTAAGTAAAAACTGCGTAAGACCCTTCTGCAGGCTAAACTAACTTATATAGCGCATAAGCTCTTAGTAATGGCCTCTTTAGTTAACAAGTTTTATAGCTTTTTTGACTAACTCCATCTTTACGAATTCTCGAAACTCTTACGATTTTGAGTGGGACTTCCTTAATTGCTTGAAATAGGACACATAACTTTACTTTGCTTCAGGCGGATTCGTTTGGCAAAACTGTGAGATATAAGTTCAGTCTGTTATAACCCCAAAAGTACACGCTATTAGCTGCTGATACTAACTTACTTTCTTCGCAAATCCTTCGAGAACACACTACTATTTTACTAAGTATTGTCTCACTGTAGAGCCTCCTCTAGAACTTCCTATTTCTACATGTGGTATATAAAATATCCATAAACTAGAAGAGGTGAGGTAGAATAGGATAGGACTGCTCAAAATTTGTTTAAACAGCATTTCCAAAACTAACCCACTAAGAGGTCTATCAATACTGGCTAACTAAAGCCAAAATTCTTCAGTAAAATACCCCCCTTTTTGTTAGGAGCCCTGCGAAAGCTTTGTTCCACTTTCATTTCTTTTTCTAAGAGGCCGGCATTCCTAATTGCTTACTTATATGTCTTATAAGAATCCCCTTTACAATTTACAACCGCTTTCTCATGAAATTTTAATACGTATTTCAAAAATTGTTATAGAGACCTGATGAGGTTTAACCTTTATACTTGAATTTCTAAATGAAAAAGGCAAGCAAGAACATTGGTACAGTACCCTAGCCTCTCCGACTCTTTAAATTTCATTTTATATCCATTTAGATTCAATTTGTAGATGTAGATATAAGAGAGCTTTTTTCTGTAAGCGGATCCTCTTTCTTTCAGAATTAGAGTTTATCTTCTTTTCCTTATAAAGAGTTTTTTCTAGTTTTTGGGGGATACTAAGGGCCTTATAAGTATTTGCAGAACACCTTTTGGAATCCTAGCAATAGATAGGATCATGAACATTAGTAATTCACACGCAAGGGGGTGTAGAATTGCAGTAAACTTAGAAAAGGAAGCTTATTAGTTAGGGCTTTTTCGTGTTGTGTGCGGCGTTTGTAAGGAATAAGTTGTACATTGTCCTGATAGATATAAGAATCTTAATTTGTACCTACCTGTTTAGGTGTATAAAGTGCAGTCTGTAAGATTTTATTCTATGTAAGCTATTTCCCTTTGAACGAAATTAGGGCATATCTTGGGACAATTCCTTTAAGATCTACAAAAGTCACGTAAACGAAATGTAAAAAGATTGAATATAAGATCCCCTAGGCTTTACTACGCTATAACCCAATTCCGTTATACTGCATTAAGTCCCGGATATACTAATGTTTCTAATTCGGTCTTGCTTTAACTTGTTTTAAAGGGTTAACTTTCCCTTATGCGATATCGGGTCATTACAACGATTTTTAGATTAAGGTAACTTTCTTCGGTACATGCTCAATAGCCCTCTTCGAAGGAATATCTTTATTAAAATTTTTCTTGTCTTTATAGTTTAATAGAGTTTTCCGGATTCTTTTGGATAATAGTAAACCGCACCTCTGTAAGATACTAAAGTACTTTCTCTAATTTATAGGGTTTTCGGTGCACTTAAAAATTTTTCTTAACCTGGCTTTTTAAAATAGGGATTCCTTGATATGATGAAGTATACCTTGGGTAGCTATAAGACATGGATTTTTGGTATATACGATTTTAAAGGGCGGTTTTGCTACTAGAGTCCCCGTCCCTAAAGTCTTAGAAAAAGAACCTTGATTTTTGAGTCATAGCCCCCTTTATATTGCCCTAACTCTGTAATTATAGGCGACTCGAATTTTAGTGCATTCTTTTTCGATCTAAATCTACTTGACCTTTTATGCCAGTGGATCCCTTTAGAATATTCTTTTTTATGAGCGAGACTTTGATTTTAAACGCTTCTGAAGAAAAGTAAATACATCGGTTAGCTTATTACACTTATAACCCTCAAGAAAAATGCCTTTAACTTAGTTCACTACAAGATACTTTACGAAATTTGGTCGTAGAAAGGAGGTAACTCTTCAAAAGATAGACTCTTAAGATAAGAAAAAAAGTAACAGTAATTAAATGCCTCCAACTTGCAAAAAAATGGGGCCTCATTTTTTGTTAAAGCTTAATCAGCAGAAGCTTTTGCCTTATTTAGGACTTCTCTTAAATCTTTTTTGTGCCCAATAGAATAGAGTACAGACTTTTCTAAATTCTCTTGGTACAGACCCAATTTATTCAGCCTTTGGTTACAAGAAGGAGGACCTTTTTAACGGCACCTAAATTGCAATCTACAAAAACCGGTTTGATTAATCGCTTAAATAGAGCCCCATCCTTCAAGCAAGAGTCAACCACCCGCTCCCCAACTTCCCCTCTCCTCACACGAGTCACTCACCTTCCCTACAAGTACTCTCTATGCTGTTTGGTCGGCAGTTGAGGTTGGGATGCAAGTCCAATTCGAATCCCATTTTATTCTGTTAAAACGCGAGCTTGGTAGGATGGCATAGGTTCGAATGGGATATCTTATATTAGAACAAAGTCTTAACCAGTACTCACCCCAATGAACGAATGAAGTTTGACTGCTATATAAAAGTAGATAGAAATCCCCCCTTTTAAGCTTGAAATTCAAATGACCTCGCTTAGAGAAAGTGCAAAGAAATGGCTCAGTTTAGAACAGGTTAATTTTCGTGAAAGTCTCTTGGCTAGCACTGTTTTGGTCTTTGGAATGGGGTTTCTTTCTCCTATTGCAAATGAGAGTGTCAAGTGGAATCCTTTTGGTTTTTTCTTTTTACCGCTCTGGTATTGAACTGAAAAAGGCTTTCGCACTCACTTTAATATGTTTCTACTTTAAAAATCTGGGATCTCCTTAATACACAAGGGGCTCTCTCTCTAGTAGGGATCGACCCCACCCTGCCCTTTTGTTTGTTGTTATTGGTTATACAGAAAAGGAGTTTGAAAATCTTACTTATGAAACGGGACTTATACACTTAAAAAGTAAGGTTCTCGATACTTGTAACTAAGTGCAAAAGTTTTGGATAATACGAAAGTTCTTCTTTATTGATATACTAAATTTATGACCAATTATAGAAATATATCTTGCTTAAATATAACAATCGTTCAAAAGCTTGGTTAAAAAAGAGATACCCTTTACTATACTAGTAGGGTGTCAAGTTCAACAATCCAGTAGTAGCTACTTAAACCATACTGTAACATAAAAGAAAGGAATACCAAATTCTAGTTTTCAGAAGTATATTATAGATATTGAAGAAACAAATTACACTAGTGAAAGTTATCCAGTAGAAAGCTCTCCTAAGAGATTTTATAATAAAGAAAATCCTCTTTCAACAAGCAAACTAAGATGGAATGGATTTGAACCTGCGGCATCCTATTTTTGCTACCCGCGTTTTACCGGACTAATTAGTCTAGTAAAGTCACACCCCTTTCCTCAGTTTTATACTCTTTCTTATCATCCTATATCACTAGAATTAAGTGAAAAACCTGCTCATTCTTGAAATAGATAACAATTACCAAACTAGACAACCCCAAGGGGTTCCCACCACACTTCGTCAAACTATGAAACATATAAATAAAGCTAAGCTACTTTTCATTTTTTATATACGGATATAGCCTCTTTCTTATACTACTAATTTAGTGCTCGAGAAAGAATTGAAAATGAGGGTTTACTACATACAAAAGCTCTAATCTAAGTAAAAAGGTTTGCTCTGTTACCAAAGTAAGCCTTGAACTAACCCATTACTCAACTTTAATCTGCGGGTTTAATGCCAAGCCCTAGAGATTCTAGAGCAGTAAAATAGCTTGCGGAATACTGAGTTTTATCTTCTTTCATAGTAAGAGAGCCTTGTTAAAAAAGCTTTTAAATACCAATTCTTTATACATACCTTAAATGACACTTCTTATTTATTTAAAATCCTACTATATATATATATATAGGCATACTTTAAATTATATCCTCGGGAAGGAGTTCCTCTACCGGGGGGTTTCTACATTTCTATTTTTATCTCACGAGTTCTTTAACCTAATTAATTGCTTACCCGCCCTCGAATTTCTTAAAATATGGATACTCCTCTTTTACTTCGCTATTGTTATAGTTCTAAATTTAAGACAAATAAAAATTATCGGAGTAACTCCTTATCTTTACCAAAACTTATAAAGCTCATCTCTAATGGATTCGTTTTCTAAGGGGCTTTATACTTCCCTAAAAAGTGGGAGTTCCCAGCCCAGGTTTAGTCGAAATTTAAGGACTTTTTCCTTTTTTACTTTGATAGAAAACACCCTAATTCCAGTCAGAATTTCCCTATGAATATATAAAGTATTCAAATTTTTAAGCTACAACCAAAAGCAAGCTCAGGGACTCGTTATTAAGACAAGAATAACTACATTATCAAGAATAAACAAGCGAAAGAAATTGACTATAGGCGGGACTCTTAACTTAAGACCGAAGGGTAGAAAGATAAATATACAGATAGAAGTTTCAATATAAGATTACTATTACTAATTCAAGTGCAAGTGCAAAAGAAAAATACCGGTTTTTACGGCACCCTGTGTCCGAATACTAAAAGCAGGGCTATAAGGTGTGCGTGACAGAACCTAGGGAAACCCTGGGGAGATTTAGCACTACTACTTTCTTACTTAGAAATCCATCTTATTGCATTGCAGGCAATCCATTACTGAAGAAAAGCCTAGGACTCTTTGTACTAAGTAAAATGACTCATTTTTAGTTTGACTTGGTCTCAACTCTCCAAAAGGGAATACTAGCGATACTATATTAAGAATATACCAAAGCCTCCTTTTTTTTAGAGTTTAATCGCGTTAGGAAGCTCTCTATGCTTTTAGCATTAGAAAAGAAATGCGGAACCTCTTCTCTTCCTGTATAATGTCCTGAGCTAGGGCTCCTTATAACCTATAACTAGTTCTCCCAGAGTTGTTTAATGTTTTTGTATAACACTAAGATTTGATTTTGAAACCCGAACCTCCGAAAGTAGCGCTACTTACATATTATTAAAATCCTGCCAAAGTTAAGGGCTTAAGAGTCCTAAAAGAGTTCTTGTAAAGAGAATCTAGGTATATACCACAAAGTTAAAGGGGGCCCTTTCATAAATAGGAAGAACTTATATAAAGGAGCTTAAGGGAAATTTAGCGGATATCTCAAAGTCTCAAGTAGAAAATTTAGATATTATAAGGCAGGAGGCCCTTAGTATAATAAATTATACCCTGCCTTTTGATAAAACTTTGTTGACTAGAAATCTTTCTTAAACAGGCTACTTCTTTAATCTGTGCAAACATGCTTAATTTCGTATTAGCCCGAGCTATAGGTTTGACCTTGTTATAGCGAGACTTTAAATAGTCTTTATGGATTTAGTTTATCTTTATACTACGAAGGTTTTTTATAAGATAGGTGCATTCCTTCTTTGTATCGTAATAACCATTATTCTATCTAAGATTATACTAGCTGGGACCTTGTAAAGTAAAAAGGGTTACTTTCTTTCAAGAGTTTTTGGTTAGGCCTTTCAATTTTTTATATCCTTACAGGTTCAACCGCTCTAAAAGGTAACTTAAGAGTGCTCTAATAAAGTCTAACTTAAAAGAAGACACTTATTCAAGGGTTTTCCAAGCTCAAGACTTACTACACTATGCCCTTTTGTATACTGGGCTCTCTTTTCTTAATTAGTACTTCAATTAAGTTTAAAAGATTCCGGGATAGGATCCTAAAACCGATTGTATGGCCTCGTACGTTTGAACCCGGGTTAACGGACCCCCTTCCTTCATTTATTAATTTGTAAGAGGTTTTTCCAATAAGTATGAATAAGGGTATTCCTTTAGCTTTTTACAAAGCCAAGACTACATACAACGTCTAAAGAAAGGGGTATCCACCGGACTCTAGACTCTAGTTGCCGATTAGGAAATATCCACACGGTGCAAAGATTAAGATGTGGGCGATTAAATTACAGATAATTAGTAACTTCGAGAGAAGTTCTAGCTAGTAGAATAGGACAAGGGCTTTTTAGTAATAATATAACAGAGTTAGTGAACAAGAAGGGTAGGTTAACTTTTTAAGATTTTTTCTTTTTAAGTTAAGGGCTTTCCAAAGCATTTGAAGGTTAAGCAAGTCTAAATAAATACAGTAAATACTTGGGGTTATACTATGTTGTAGGTATACCTAAGAAAGAGTTTTGAATATGATTTAATTTAAGAAAACTTCAATTGTAAGTATTTAGCATATGAGCGCTGCACCTGTTCAAATAAAAACTAAAGTCTTCTTTATTACTTTAAAATAAGGCTTTATATACAGGCAATAGATAACGTTTTTTCTATGTTACTCTACGGAATCTCTCATTTTCAAGAAGGATCCTTACAAAAAGGGTTTTCCTTCTTAAACCCCTTTTTACGGGACTTGAACCCGCGTCGCTTGAGGGAACTCATACTCATGTAGTACCCGCGTACTTTCATTTCTTTTTCTGAAACCTTTGAAAAGGAACCCTAAACCTGTATTTTCTTGGTACCGCCTTTCTTTTATAAAGGAGTAAAGAAAAACTCGATATCCAATAAAATTTTTAGAGTATAGAATAAAACTTCTAGTAAAATACACTTAAATTTACCCTTGTAACCCATGTATATAATAGTTGAGTTTAGCCCTTACCCTATAGAATTTCCAGGGACTTAGCCTACACTTCGCAGTAAAAGGGGGCCTTTAAACTTATGCACGCTTTGACGAAAGCAAGGAGTTTATGAATATATTTATCGACTAGAACTCTATATAGCCTACATTTGACTACAGAGAAAGAAAGTTCTCATACAAAAAGACACTCTTAATGGATGCAGCACATTATCCTTTTTACTCTCTTAATCCTATACTTTAAAGATTAGCAGGATTACAAGAAAAGTAACTCTTTTCAGTAACAGCACACATAGTTAATTATCCTAGGACTTGGGCAATAAAAAGTTGACTTTTGGTTCTATACGAGTAGAACCTTGTTTATAAAATCCATATAGCAGATAAAATCTTCAAGAAGTTCTTATACCGAAACCCTAAAATTAGTTTGTATCTCACAGTGCAATACATTTCACAGAATTAAGAGGGTTAACCGAGCAAAATCTTAAAACTTAGTTAAAGAAATGACTTCATATAGCCCGCGCTTTGTATTTACCTGACTTATTTTCTTAGTAGAGTATAAAAGAGGGAACCTTGAATCAACAAAATTTTATACAAGTCAAAACTCCGTTCCCTTTATAACGGCAGTAGAAGGAGAGCCCTTAAATTGTAAACTTATTTAGAGAGAAAATCTTGAGAATAGCGAGATACTTTAAAATAAACTTCGGAGCTCCCTGAAAGGACTTTCTAGTTACCTTTTCCATAGAGACCCCTATCTTTTTGAAACTACTTTTTCAAAATCTTGGCTTGGGCAAACCTGCTTACTGAAAAGGGCTTAGCAAATATAGAATTTCTTTTAAGTTTTCCGAGACTCTATAAAAAAAAGGAATCCCTTTCTGCGAAGTAAAGGAAAATCCCGTATCAAGCTATGAAACCCGGTATAAATCTGAAAGGTATAAAAGAAGGAACCTATTTACCTAATTATAGGGACCCTCTAACAAAAATCCCCTCAATTCCGTGCTAAAAGAGCCCTAGTATATAATAAACGGGAACCTAAAAGACTCTATAAGTAGAACGCTCGAGTTAACTTTATCTGTAAAATTATCCTTCTACCGGTGTAGACTCTATAAACTTCTAACTACAAGGGTCAAAATCACCCTTTTCTACTTACTTTTGTCCGCCGCAGTAGTAAATCTAGTATCTTCCTATAAAAATTTATGGATAATTATTACTTACTATCTTAGGATTATCAGAGACCTGGCTTTTGAACCTTTAAGAGTGTAACCTACAAAATTTGAGCAAGCTCTAACCAGTTTGGAGTTCTCATATTAAACAACTCTTTACGTTTTAAGTCAAAAAAAAGCTCAAGAGTTACCAATATTCCTACAATACCTCGGGATTTTTATTAAGTACAAGGTAAGAGTTTGCAAGAGCTTCCTCTTAGATAGAGTCAGTTTATATATTCAAGGAATTTTAGAAGTATTCCTAAGAAAAGCAAAAATGAAGGCTTAGAAAGGGGCCCCAGAAAGAGATACTGATTACTTCTATAAACCCTCTTTAAATGACAGGGAGGGGCTTCCTATTATATATACATATAGATGCAAGAATCTCAGATAGCTCTTAGAAAAAGTCTAGACAATAAATCTTTCCTAAAATCCACTTACGTATAATACTGAAGTTTTGCCCTGGTTAACCCAAAAATCCAAAAGCCTTAGACCCTTCTCAGCACTCCGGGGTTAGTTTAAAAAGTCAAGTTATACTCTTATCCGAGTTAGGCAAATCAAATTTTTAGAGTTTGTCAAAGGGGTTTAGTAAATAAATATCTTAAAAGTATGGCGTTAAAATCCGTAAGATTAGAGTCTCTTGCTATAGATCTTCGGGAGTTCTTGGTTTCAATTTAAATAAATTTTGAGTTTGATTTTCCAAGGCGGCGCCCTTGTTATATCCAAATAAAGGGATTCAATTTTTGAATTCTAGCGGAGCTTCTTATAATCCCGCAGTCTTGTCAGTTCAAATAAGAGATTATAATAGTATCTAAGATAGTAAACGAGTTTCTTTATCAAAAGGGACAAAATCGCTTAAGATAGAAAAGCCAGGAATCTGCCTAAAGTCTTTACAAGGCGAGCTGGATTGTGCCTTAAAGACCCTGTTAAGAATCTCTAGACCCTATACACCTTGTTAGGGAGGGGGCATTTCCGCTGAGTGATAGATTTTTTTATAATTAACGGATCAAGGTAGAATGAAACTAAGTAACTAAGGAGCTTAATAATCACATTTTTCTTTAGTTCTTAGATGGAATATTAAGAGAAAAAGAAGGAGTGCGGCTATAAGGTATCAAGACAGGTACAGCTACAAGGAAAGTGGGCAGTATAGCTCTAAAAAGACGTTTATCTTAATTATATTTAATACGGTGATCCCCCTTTTAACGAAAAAAAAGGAATTTCTCGCTAATATGACTTAAAAGGGTTATAACTGGATAGACTTTTCGAAGTATCCCGGTGTAAGGGGCGCTGTCTAATAGTAGTTCTATTCTCAAAAGCAATAGGATACCGTATAAATTCAGAGTTTGCCTCAGTTAAAAGGCCTATGCTTTAGCTTATTTGAAGGGTTTTTGCTTACTAAGAAGTTTTCAGTCAACACCATTACCTATTTCGACTTCTTGAGTATAGAGTAGCTAAAGTTGAAAATAAAATATGTTAGGAGTACCGGGAAAGATCGCGATTCGTCTATTGTTGTTAGTTATACTAGAAAGTAATAAAAGCTTGAACAGTTAAGAGTGTATTCTCCATTCTGTAGTCTTAAGTCCTATAGTGATGCTTTGTAAAATCTAAGGGAGTTCCTCAATTTACATATTCAAGTTTTCCTAAATTTAATAAAGACTCCTCCGAAACGTTTTTCTACTATAACTCTAAAAAGGGGGAAGTTCTTCCACCAGATTAAACCTATTCTTTCCTACTTAGTATTAAAAAACTTTGTTCGCAATTCGGGGTGCTTTAAAGTCGTGTTCCTAGGTTCAAAGCTTGTTCTCTCGTATTGATAATACCTGCTCTTTTTTTTTAATACTAGATAATAATTTGACGCACAATAATATAAATATACATCTTTATACGTACCTCAGGAATAAATTATTTAACTCAAAACAAGTTTTGGAAGAGGAATAAAAAAAAGGGGAAAAGGGGGTGTAGTCTTATAACAAATGAAAGCTAGAAGTTAGCATAGCGCATAATTGTATACATATCTTTCATTTCAATTTAGAAAGTATCCTAAGACAAACACTGCTTAATAACTTAGAAAAGACCACTTACCTATAAGTTAAAGTTAAAAACTGCATGAGTTTAGATTCTCCTTTTTATATTTATTATATTTATAAGGCCCCTTACGCAGAATAACAGGCCCTATGGCTTCCCTTAAGTCAAGGAATTCCACTAGTAATTCTCAACCTGACTTTAAAATTTCATCCATGTACGAAAAATTTATATTATAACGGATCCTTCTTTCTTTTTACTGTTATTTAGAGTCTCTCCCGCTAATCCGGAGCTTACCTATATTAAATTAATAGCAATTAAAAGTGAGTCGGGGACTACATAATTAGAAATAGAAATACTTAGCCCCTATTATCCCGTTCTAAAGTTATAACCAACACCTAATACCTTAAGCATACCTTTCTACGGAAGCCTTTTTATTTATTTGCACTGCAGCCAGCTCTACTATACATCCTATGCCAAATTGACTTTTCAATTTTAATTACACAAAAATCTAGTAAACGAATTACTTTTTAGAAAAAGCTTGAACAGTTACCCCTAAAAAAATTCTTACTGTACAGCAAGCTACCTCTGACTACGATAATCTTATCTTAAAATATTTCCTAAAGACTCCATTAGATTCCGAAAAGGTTTTTAATTTCAAAAAGTTTGGTATTCTTACTCAATTTTATTCCAATAAAAGTCTCTTATTAATCCAAAAACGGAAAGGGAAGGAGGGTATACACAACAGCTTTCTGAAGTACTAAACAGCAATAAGATTGCTCCTGTCTTCGTCAAAAAGCACCTACACAAGCATAGTTAAGATATAAAATTCTTTTTGGAAAAGTTTTTGCCAGAAGAAGGGGGCTGCCCTAGAATTACCTATAAAAAGAGTTAATCTAGTATTCCCCTGTTTATTGAGAGTAAGAATCTTAGCAAAACTCTTTGGCATTTATACTGATATAGCATCTAAGTAAAACTAAGAGAATGCCCTGGGTTCAAATCACGCAATACTCTAGCAATAGTCTAGTACAGGAAAATTTTATAGGATATTCTTGGCACCAACCCGCTAAATATCAATTAAGGGTAAAAATATAAGTACTGGAGTGTTACCGATGGTTAAGATCGGATAAAAAAGGATTTCCTAAGCATATTATAAGCAAAAAGTCTAAGTCTAAAACAAAAAATTTTTTACATTAAAGTAGATCTCTTATAGTTTGTCGAATTTGTTATCTCTTGTTTCACAAATCTACAAAGGACTCCTTAATGCTTATAGGTTCGTAGTATAAACCGGTTCTGAAAGACTCTCTAAAAGGACCCTCCTAATAATACTTAAGTGTCTTGCTTAGAATTAAAATATGGAGAATAGACCTTTTATAAGGAAAGGCGAACTTATAGCTATAGCTCAAAAAAGGGAAACCCCGGTACGGAGTAAAAAGGGTTTCTTTGATGTTTAATTCTGCCAAAAATTGTAGTTAAGAAGCGGACGAGACTTTATAGGAGCTTACTTCCTATACCTATAGAGTATTCTTTTTGTATTAATTACCTTTTAAGCCACTTAGTCTAGTAGGACTAGGCTCTTTCTTGTAACATATTTTGTCCTTTAGGAGTAGAATATTGGTAGTTATTGAGTGGTAAACAAGATTCTAAATATTAGGGAATACCTAGCTTTAAGTGGATAAAACTAAACTTATAGAGAGTAATGGGAGATATAGGGCCCCTTATATATAATTGCTTTGTAGCTTTTAGAAGGCTTTGGTTAAGATTATTCCCTACTTCTTTAGCGTGCGGTTCCTACTGCTATATAAGGAAAAGAGAGTTACGAAAAATTAACAAACTTCGATAATTAGGGGCTTGGTACTGAAGTTTAGAATATAGATTCTAAATTCCCACAAAACTAGGAAGTGTACTCAACTCTTTCATATAAAGGGATAGAAAGATAACTAGGGTAAGACCTGGATAAAATAAGATGTTATAGGAATTTTAGGGACAAATCCGCGCCTTCTCCACTGCTAAAGGGTTTACTAAACGGCAATTCCCGCTCGAGGCAGCCCCCATTAATTGAAATTGTTAAACTAAAAAAATCGAATTGGGAGTTCTTCTTTTCTTAGCAGGAAGTTTCAAAACAGATAAAGTAAAACTCAGTTATCTAAAAATTAGGATCTAGATTTAGGCCTTTACCTACAAGAATTGGACTTAAACCGCCCAAGCTCGCTTTGTATTAAGCATCATGAACCTTTTGCAGATTTTTTTAGTGTGCCCCTTTTCAAAAGAGTCAAATTCCCGACGTTAGTCATACAGGTTATAAAAAGGCTAATTAGCCAGAAGAAATTTTTAAAGGAGAATCCTCGTGTTAGTTTGATAGGGGTACTAAACTAATTAGTAAGGCAGATATGGGATAAGGCCTTGCCGCGATCTTGACTAACCCCTGGAAATTCTTACAAACAAATAGAAAGAATCTCAAATGAAATAATTTTAACAGAAAACATCAGAAAGAGTTTTCCGCCTTTCAACCGGATTCTGTTATTAGGGTACTCTAGTAAAGTACAAGGCTTTCCTTTACATGTCTCTTACTTTTCTTTTGTATAAATAAACCTTTTTACTGCAAGAAGCGAACTTATCTACTTAACTCGGTCCTTGATATTGCCCTTAGAGTTTGCTATAATAGCCCACACTACTCTCTACTGTGAAGTACTTAAAAAGACTAAAGAGACGGGGAACTTAGAATTCCTCGTTTCTTAATGGTTCCGCTAGGTATTAATATAAGTTGTTAAGAGAATAATTATGAGTACTAAATCAGATGAAACGTAATTGCTGACTTTATAAAAAGGAGTTGAGTTTTTGCTTTACCTTAGCAACTCAAGAACAATTTTAGCTTGAAAACCTGCGAGCTTTGAGTAATCTTTAAAACGGGATATAAGCAGCTTCCTATAAATACCCAAAAAGGAATACCCTTACGAGAGTCTTTTTACTTTTAGTCTTGGCAAAGCAATATAAAGTTAGATCTATTGTGTAATTAGAATTTTGGCCACTAAAATAAAAAAGGATGAAAGAAATTTTAAAGCGTATAAAAATCATTCTACTTATGTATGTATCTTGCACGAATCTCCAACTCGGATTTTAGAAAAACCGCTTTTAAAGCATTTATTTATAGTTTGAACTTTTGAAATGTGAATCTCGGTTTATTTAGATTTTATATAGAGAACTGCAAGGACTCTCAAAGAAAGATAATTAGTAATTATCTTTATAACTCAAAGAGCGACTCCCTGGGTAATTACAACTAGTAGAAATCTGAGTCTTGTCTTCTAATGCATCAGGTTAAAACTTTTGAGAACATTGCATTATACATTATGTCTTTTGAAGAGTATCTTACTTATCTCGTTTTGTAGAGTCACAAAACGAGAAACTTGAGTACTTTCTGGGGGATAGATAAGGGGTATCTTGGAACGAGAGTGCTATAAAAGAAATTTTTATTTGGGTCTCAGGAGAGCACAGATGAATGTAAATTACAGGGTTATAACATACTTTACAGACTAGGAGAAGCCCTTTTCTTAAAACAATAAAACTTATGCCTGTCATAGGGCTACTGAGGAAAATCCTACTTATTTACTAGCGCTTATTTTCTTAATACTTTTTTTGTAGGATCCTTCCTAATTAAGGGGGTACCTTGTACCCAAGTTATCCACGACATAATTAAGGGTAGATTAGTAAGCTTCATCAATCACAAAGTTAATACTCATCTGCAACTTTAGTATAGTAAGGGGATTCTAGAATTAAATTAAGTATTTAAGTAATTTAAAATAAAAGGATAGCTTGCGCTTACCTATATAGGGTCTACTTCTTGAATTTAATAAATATAAGAGAAACAACTCAAAGTCCGATCGCGGAAATACTTCTAATTTTTCAATAACTTGTCTTGAAAAAGCAAAAAGATGACTAACGGAGCACAACCCTAGCTTGAGGGCTCATTTTTATCTATTAAAAAGGAACCACTGTATACTAATCCAATAATACAAAAATTTTATCATACATCTGTATAGGGTATCTCCCCCAGGCCATTCTCGCAAACCCTACAAGGATACCCTTTCTCAAGAAAAAGGCAAGTAACTAGTGAACTGGGAGAAAGGGGGGATTTCGGCTAAAACTAAGGTACTGAAATTGAAAGCTTTCTTTATAGTATTGTAAAAGGAATGACTTTTTCTTAAAAAAGAATTTGAACAGGAAGGACTTTTCTTATTCTAAAAACTAGTTAGAAAATGTGGATTCAACTCTGTACTACCGGGAAAAGAACCCAGCAACAATGGGATGGTTATAAATAAAGGGGTTGGGGTATTCCCGATTCAACTAAAGCAAGGAATTTCTTTTTAAATTCTTTTTAGGAGTCTTTTATTTATAGGGTATCCTAAGAAAAAGGTTACTCTGATTGGGTTATTACTAGCCGATAAAAGCCTTATGTTATACTAACGCTTTAAGCTTTTTACAAGTTCCAGGGAAGTACTGCTAAACTTTGGTGTGGGATTCCTATAATACAACCCTTGGCCATTGCCCGATAAAGGAGACTTTTCTAAATTAAAGGAGCTAGTAAAAATAGAAGAATATGCAAGTTAATGCGTTCTTTAACAGAGCGCTCACTGAGTAGAAAAATGAGAGTTCCCCCCGCCCTTAGAATTAAAAAGAGGTTTTTCTATTTACCGCATTTCTCTTGACCTATAATTGCAGCTATTAAGTGGAAAATTTTTTTACCCATACTGATCCAAAGAATTTGCCTTAAAGTTATACTAAGAAGAACCCCGCTCTTTCAGGGTTTTGTGTGCTTTATATGAGGGATTCCAAATGGGTACGTTTAGCGCCCTCCTTTTTATTACTGATTCTTAGTCAACATCAAGAAAAAGCTCGGTTTTACTTATATCTAAGGGCAAGAATTTCCCGAATTCAAATGCATAGAAAAGTTTAAGCTCCCTTTTGAATTTTGACGCTAAATTGTTAAAGTAAAACCAGAATCTTTTTTGCAAAGGCTGCTTAGGTTTAAATGATTTTAGGGCTTTTTATTTCGTTTTTCTTCCGCGGTCAAGGGGCCCAGTACCTTCCTCTAACTTTTATAGAAATTTTAGGGGTGTTTTTTCGAAGCAAGTGTGCTAGTTTAAAAGTCTGTTTAAGAAAAAGAAATTTCACTTCATAAAAAGAAGTTTTTACATATGTAACGACGTTAAAGGGGTTTCTCAGGCGCTAGGCGCATCCATACAAATGACAGAATTCCCTGTTAAAGTTACTGAAACAAAGTACCTTTCGCGAACCTTATGCCATGAATCTAAACTTTGGTTTATGTAACAAGGGACCGGTATACTCAGGGATACTCCCCCAACTCTGCTCAATTTACGAGAATTTTATAAGATAAGGAGCTTTTAAAGTTTAAGGGAATTTCAAAGTTATCCTTTATTTAAGTGGGGATTTCTATGGACTTGGGTTGCAGTTCCTAGCTCTCAGTTTTAACTGTTTATGAATTATTAAAGGGTATGGAACAAGCGGGTGGGAAAATTCCGATTCCGGGTAATAAGGGATGCTTGGGAGAAAGAACGGAATTTCTTGTAAAGAGTAGAGTGAAAGCCCTTTTCTGCTGCTGGTCCTAGTGTAAGGAAACCTTACCCTCTATATAGAAATAACAACTAAGAACAAGAGGGGTGCAACTATTAAGACTAAGTTAAATTCGCTATTAAGTATTATTAAAAAAGTGAGGCTTTAGTCTTCCTCTAAAAGTTTCCCAATCCCGATAATAAAGAGGCGCTGGGGAATAACTAAACTAAAGCAATCCTTTGCTGGTTAAGGGCTTATGTATAGAACTGGAGTCTTGCTTTGTAGCTGTGTAGTAGTATATATAAAAGTAAGATAGTAAGTAGGAGCTTTTAAAAGAAGAGAATTTCTGCTAGTGAGGAGGTTCTAAGAAAACGCACGCAAGGTAATTTGACATTGTTTGATTTAATATTTATTCCTTCTCAGCCTTTTACTGATTGAAAATTCTTAAATTAAGGAGCCCCCTCTGGTTAGCAGGTGCGCCTTTCTACTTGTAGGTTTTTCCAGGATATTTTAGGTAATCCCCCGTAGAAACTTCCTAAGTTAAGTGCTGTGGGATTTAGACGCATTAGTTTAGCAGACAACAAGAACGCGTTGAAAACCAAATGAAATTTAAGAGATGTCTCATACATAAGTTTTTGTTTCAAAGGTTTCGGTCCTTTGTTCTACCCATCAGCAAGCCTGCCTACACAATTCTAACAGCTCAAATTCGGTATAATAGAGGCGATTCTTTTAATTTAAAGTTTAATATTGCACAGGAGTATATCCGAGAGTTGTCTAGGACTAGTTTGTCTAAAAAGGATAGGGTTCACACTTCTATGTACTATATAATACGAAAAAAGATCTCAAAGGTTTTCTAAAGGTCTACCCAGTTACAAAGAGATTGAGATTCTTTGCTTAGTAGACTTTAACCCGGGATCAGATCACCAAATTTCTTCCTTTTTAGTAGGGGGCTCTATCTTTAATAAGTATCTTTATTAGTTAGTATTTTATATAGATTTTTTTTAGATTGTAATAGATATCTTAATAGTAATAGGTATAGAGAGTTGTCTTAGTCTCTAAAGTATATCCCTATGGCTTCTGCTTTTATCGAAAAGGAGGGCAGTAGCCGTAGGATGGATAGTGTCACTCTTACCGACGGACACGAAGGAGGCAGGAGAGTTTAAGGAAATGTATACATACACTAGAACCCCCCAAACCTAGACCTTGTTTCTTTGATTTACTTATCCAGCTTAGTTGTTTTCTATTACCTAGGAGCTTTAAGAGAACTTTAGCAGAAGCACAAGCAGTAAGAGCTGCGGGAGCTAGAGCTATGCTTATTGTAGCTAGTTTATTCGCTTTAATGTCTTAATGTATTACTTTTTTATTCTTATAGTTATAGGTACTAGTATATAAAAATAGATAGTATATGGGTTTTAATAGGTATTGTATTAGATTGTACTAGTATGTATAAGATTGCTTAAGGGGTCCTAGGGCTATCGCACCTAAACATATAGTATATAGTTGTTCTTTCTTCTTTTTTTTTTACGTACTTATAGCAATAGAAGAATCCATAAAATAGGAAGGAATAAAGCTTAGGTGTCTAAAACCTTACTGCGAAAAGGAACTTTAAATACTTAAATAACTTAATCTGTGCTAGTAAAGTCTTTAGGGAAATTCCTAATCTGGACCCCTTAAAAAGGGGCAATTCTATTTTGAAAATATATAGGATTTTTGAGGCTTTT
This sequence comes from Pelargonium tetragonum, assembly GCA_036897445.1. Taxonomy (NCBI): domain Eukaryota; kingdom Viridiplantae; phylum Streptophyta; class Magnoliopsida; order Geraniales; family Geraniaceae; genus Pelargonium; species Pelargonium tetragonum. Next base: position 271,549 of record JAYMTL010000004.1, read on the forward strand.
TCAGAAACTAAGTAAGCATAACAAAATTTTTAAAGGAGAGTTTCTCTAAGGGAGTTTTTCAATTAATACTGTTACATATTATAGCCAGTTTGTTACTCAGCGAGCACAGAGTTAGAGGGTAGATTTCCCTAGTTTTGTTTTACGTTATACTAACACTCCCACTTATTCCTCAAATTAGGAACTTTTTTAGTTTTATTCTAATTCTATTTGCCTGGATCTAATAAGACTTAGCAAAAATCCTATCAAAGAGTTAAAATAGAGAAGAGATAGGGTACATATACGGGTAACCAAGAGTAGGGTTTTCTCTACATTTGACGTTTAAAATGCCCTTTTTCTGCGTTTTCGTAACAGCGAGGGGTTCTCTCCGAGGAATCCTTTAATATTAAGAGCCTAAATGTATAAGCATCCCTGAACTAGAAATCGAGGCCCATAAAGGGAATAATCCTTGTTAAGCTCGGAAACCGGAAAATCCAGTTATTTTCTTTTAAATGAGGCATAATTTGGAAAAGATTATGTTTAGAGGCCTATTTTTCCACTGTATCCGAATTCGAGGATTTCCAAGAGGATTTTCAAACTAGCGGTCTTATATAAAGTGAAAGTTCTTTTTTGTACTCTCCTTTTAAAATCAAACTCCTTTAAGGAAAGACTTCCCGGTGCTGAGGAAAAAGGTTTAGCTCTTTTAACCTATAAATCAGGAAGCGGGGGCTAAAACTAAACTCTAACAATTACTCTAACTCTAAAGAGGTTCTATCCTCTCTATAGTAGTAACAAGTAATACACAAGAGGAATATCCCTATTAACCTATTACTCTTTTACAAATTTTATAGATACTCTAACTATATAAATAAACACAAGAAATATTGTTTCTATTCGAGTTATTCATTTCATAGCATGCTTGATTGCCAATTAGCTATTTGCGTCTGTTCTCTGTTAGTTAAATGATTCTCATTTTGGTTTTCTTATTCTCTTTTCCAGGAGACTTTATTAACTAAATATACAAAATTCAGGCGTACTGCGCCGCAACTAGCCCTAATGCCGTGTATGGTCTTCAAAAAAAATGAAGAAATGAGTTAAACTTCTAAGTGACTTAAGCACAAATATCTTTATTATAGGGTTTTATTCTAGCCAATTCACGAAGAGTCATCCAGGCCTAAGAAATTCTAATAATTGGGTAATAAGCCCGCTTTTTGAATACTGAGTGTAGGTAAGGTATCCCGTATAGAAAAGTCTGTCTATCCTTGTGATGGTGAAGCATCCATATAACCAGAAATTTGGTACCTTTTATTTTAAAAAAGAAAGACCCTGCCGAGCAGGCTGTGTTTTATATAATTCTAATTTCACTTGATAAAACCCACTTGTTGTGAATCCTTTGAATTTCTATAGCACTCTTAATTCTTTATTTTGAGACATAAACAAGAAAAGTTTGCATAACTCTTATATGCCGGAACCCTTATATCTTACATCAATAAGAAAGGGGTGTGTGCGAAATACTCTGGCACGCCAAAACGCTTCAAGGAGAAGAAAGCTCTAGAGTGTTTATGAGTCAGGTACAGAATACTATTACACACTATTTAGTAAAAAGTCTTACTACCTTACGGACCTATCCAAAGTACGGGGACACTTAAATAAACCTAGATAACTCAGTGTGAGGACTTACTTTTATTCATCACATTTACTTTCTATAGGTAGAAGTAGAGCCTTGTTTTGATTTTAAAGACCCCTTCTAGTTGAAAATTCATATATTACCCCGGAAAAGCTAAAACGAATTTTAGTTAAAGTTCTGAACCTTATACTTGGCCACCCAAAGGATCTTAAGAATCTCTTCTAATTAATCATGGAAGTGCTATGGTACTCTATATCCCCTTCTCTTATTCAAGCTCTTTGGTTTCCGGTATTTTTTTTATGAATTAGATGCTTACCGTGATAGGAACTAAAAAGTTAGTAAATATAAAAAACCCAATACGAAATAAGTAACAATACTGTTAATATATCAACGGGAAGCAGCTAAAGCCAAGTCTTTTTCTAAAAAAAAAGTTTAGAGAATACTGAAGATCGGTTTTAGTTTCTGTTAAACAGGAAAACATCCTATGCCAATGGGCGGGACTTTCATTATTTAATTAAAGGAGGGCCCGCGCAAAGTACTTCCACTAGGTTAAGGCTGGTGTAGCGTTCCTTATTTAAGTATCTGTGCAATATTTTTAAATAGAGTCCTTTTTATTCGTCACCAAAGAGTTAACTATCTCTTAATTTTCAGGGGTTTTTAGAAAAAGCTAAATTTTCTTCTAGAGAATTAAGGTCTCCTACTTGTGTATGTACATGCTTAAGAGAGCTATACTTTATATGTAATTTAAAAGGATTTCTCATACACGGACCCCTTATAAAATAAAAAAGGACTTTTCTATTTCCTGACAATAGAAAGTACCCCTTAGGATTCTTTTTATATTATTCCCCTTAAAATAATCCGTAAGAGCATCGTACGATATTTTATAATAAGAAAGTCTAAATTACCCTAGGGCTAAATTTAAGTGAAAAGTGTGCCTATAAGGAGTACCCGTATAAGGATAAGGTTAAAGTCTTCGGATATACGTAATACAAATAACTCAAAAATAATAGACTCCAGCTTTTCTTAATAAAATCTCAGGAATCTTATTACTGTGTACACAACTTTTTTTGGTATCGAGGAAATTTTATTTAAATTTAAGATATAGTTAGCTTTTTGCCCTTTTATCCAGGAATTCCCTTGATATTTTAACTTTATCACAACTGTTTCTTTATTTTTGTAGCCTTAAACTTCTGCTAGTTGACTCGACCAAATAACTCTTAACCTCGTTTACTTAATAAAAAACCAAGGGCTCTGTAAAGTGGGTTCCCGTACAATAAAGATTGTCCAAATGAGACCCCTACAGATATTGGGCAGGACTGTGACGGAGTAGCTCTCTGGCAATTACTAGTTAGAACTTTAGATAAAAACTTACTTTTATAGGATTCCTTATTTACAAGACAAGTTGTCTACTCTGACCCTTCCTTTTTGAGTTACGAAATTTTATCTAATTAAAGAGAAGTTTCATAACATTTGTATGTGGCCTGAGTTTATAAAGCATTTAATAGAATCTTCCTTTCTCAGTAAATTCTTGGTAACACAACTTAATTTCGAGAGACATACTACACAGCTATAAAAACAGGGGCTATCCGCTTATCTTCGATACCTCTCATTTCTTATTTTTAGATAAGGAATACCTTGTTATTTTAATGTTATGAAGTCGGGTAACCACCTTGTACTACATTAATCTGTAAATCTTTTTTAGTATTATATACCTAGGGGGCTCCTAATTTTTCAAACGGAAGTACTAGCTATAGATAGTGGGTAATTAGAAATGTAATCCTTTAGCACCTGTAATAGGCAACTTCCTTTTGTCGAAAATCAAAATTCTTTAGTAGTACTGCGTTAAGATCCTTTATACAAACTTTAGTAATATAATTTCAGAGAAAAAGCTTAAATCTGATGGATTTGGTTAAGGAATCCTGCTGTAGTTACTTTTTTTGATCATGAAACTCCTAGTTGTACAAGGTTCGTATAAAAAAAAATCACTTAGATAGACATCCTTTCTAATCTAAAAAAGGTATTAAGCTAGCTGCATATGTTGTGCCTTAAAAAAGGTTCCTGAATTAATGTTGTGTCTTGGGGTTTTCAAGTAAAGGTCTTCTGAGAGTCCTTAGAGTTTTTAGGATATATAGTATATAGAATAATAAATATTGAAGATATTCTACCTTGCCCCATATATTAATATAGGAGTTTCACTAAGGCAGTTATTAAGTCCCCTATACAGGTAAGTTTCTTTTTTAGTCTCTTACTTGATGTATTTTAGACCTGGGATTTATTGTAACAAATTCACACAAAAATAAAAGACAAAGAGATTCAGAGTATAAGCACTAGGTCAGAAAAAGGAATAGAGTTAGTTAATATTAATAAGGGTTTACTGATAGGATGCTCTCTTAGAAGGATTGTCTGATCTGGTTAAAGTATAGTCCATAAAGTTCTGCTTTGAGGGGTACTTTTCAAGGGTTTCAAGCATCGAGTATCCACTTAGAGACCCTCTGGGCTATAAGGGTGGGGTACTCTGTATAAAAAGAGGATACGAGAAGTAGATTTTTTATTAGGGGGTTTAACTATTATAGATGTGTCCATTTTTGTAGTATCCAATTTATAGTGAGTCCTTTATTTTTATTACAGTACTTAAGTTCCTGTAATAATATTACTTAAGACATCTCCCTGACCAGAATATTAGGATAAAGTACCGGCTTACCTGGACCCTTTAGGACGTTATCAATATGTCGCTAAACGAAAAAGATTTAATCTAAAGATTTTTTCTTAGCGAACAGGGTCTTCCTAGCTTCATATCTGACTTCTTTTTACTGAAATTCCAAGAATATACCTATACAAGAAAAAGTTTCATTCTCTAATAAGGGCAAGGTTTAGGAGAGTCATTTGCACACAATACCATACTTTTTACAGAAGGGGCCCCCCCCCCCCCCTTTTGGTGACATAAAAAGATTCTTAGAAAAACCTAGCGCTAGTATCACTAGTATCAGAAGTAGTTTCTTATAAATGCAGTCAATTTTATTTAGTATTTAGTAAAGATGTTCATAGAGCTTTTTGCTCAGAAATAAGAGCTAAACCTTGCTTTTCAGAATTCTCCCTCGAAGTTTTTTAAGGAAAAAGCATACTATGAGGGACAACGCTTATTATAGTGATTCTAAAGTTTTTATTAAACAAGTATATGTTACAGACCCTAAAGAAAGAGTAACTCCCTTTTCTAATTCTAAATTGACATCCAAAATAAAAGGGCCCCTTTTTTTTTAAGTCCTCCAATTACTTTTCAGTATCTTTGTTTTTCAAATGACCTCTGGTATTTTCTACCCCTTATTAATAGGAAAACCCTACTTGTCAAGGATATCCCTTAGTCAAGATTCTTTTTTGTTTTCAACTTACCAGACGGAAGCCTTAAGGAAAAGTCAACTAAAAAAAGAGGCTTTCGTATACGTATAATTAAACCTTGGCACTAGATTTAGGAGCCCGCTTGTTCTCTATTTTACTACTATACAAGGACTCCCTCTTTCATTATTTTCCAGAAAAGAGAAGTGCAAATCCCAATTATAACATAAAAGCGTATAAAATAAAACTAAAAAAAAGCCTTATGCCTCACAAAAATCTTGTTAAACTTTGACTTTGTTACAAAGAGCGGCCCCGTTTTTAGCTTAAATAGTAAATGTATTCAAAAGAGTTCGTTCTCGAAGACACTTAAAATCTCCCTTTTCTTGTATCATGGAGATGGAGTATCTAATTTGAAATTAAAACATTGAAAAATCTTCTTGCGTTAAAGGAAAACTTCGGACTCAAGAGCTCTATATTACTGCTGTAATTCTAGAGAATATTCTTTAGTTTAGTAGATTCTATTAAATTTAATATTTAAAAGTTTTCTTGCAAAGTTTTCCCTGTAGAAGAATCAAAAAAACAGTTTGGGCAACCCCTTATTTAGGCTCTCTACCAATTTTCTATTTTAAGAACAAGTATCCTTGAGGAAAGATTTGACTTTAGATGCCTTTTTAGAAAATATCGACAAGTACAAGGAGGATTTTGAGAGGGCTCCCATCAAAGCCGAACTTAGCTCCAGCTGGATATGAAATTTTCTACCGTGTTGATACAAGACTTCTATATTCGTTACTAGACAGGCTTAGAAAGTTGTAAGTTCGGGTTGCAAAGTCCCCCTAAAGCCCTCACTGTCTGTATCAACGCGAAAGTTTTTAGTAAGTATGGCACACATTTGTATCTAAAAGCTGCGTTATAAAAAGGTTTTTGAAAACTTTCCGATTTCTCACACTATAACGAGGATTCCCTAAATAGAAAAAGGACATCATGACAAAACCTAAACGTGCACCTTTTCTTATCAGAATCTTGTGAGTAACTTGATAAAGTGTTCTTATATTTTTTTTTATTACGAGGTCTCTAAAATCCCTTGTAACGAAGCCCTTTTTATTTTAAAAGCATGCATATCTTTAAGGTTACATCCTTTTTGGAAGTAGTACCACTGCTTTCTAGAAAATCTCTTGCTTAAGATTAACAACCGTTATACTATAAAAAACTCGTAAGGGTTTGTAATTCTACCCGTTAAAATTTTTATTTATTTAGAGGATTTAGGACAAAGAAGACATAAACGACTTAGTTAGCAGTGCTTTTTCTAGTACTTTTGTATTAAAATATTCTAACAAGTATTTATTACCTTGATTGAATAAGTGAATAAGGCTGAGTAGTAAACAGCGAGGGCTTAAATTCAGTAACCCCGCTTTAAGAAACTTTTTGTAGAGCTTACAATAATACAAGATCCTTTAGATAAGCGGCCCCTTGCCTTTTGTAGAAGCGGGTTTATTAAGGCTTTTAGAGCTGCTAGTTTCCCCTTTAAACTCGAATGAAAGCTTTAGGCTCTATTTCATTTTTCTTTTATTAAAAACTTCTAAGGAGCTTGCAGGTGCTATTAAGAGTTACCAATTCCCTTGCATTTTTCATTAAGAACGACTCCCAGAATTGAATTTAAGTCTATTTTTCGTTTCGGTAAAAGTTCAAGTCAAATTAAGATCTCTCAACTGTTTAAGGCTCCCTTTTTCAATGTATTGAGAGCTCTTTTTCTTATAAAAAGTCTTTAGGCTTCTCCAAGGAGCTGCAAGTAAATAATATCTCAGGCTTTCTATGATACTTGGTATATAAAGTATATAAAAATTTTACGTGAATACAGCTGTACAACATAATCCTCATTATTTCCAATTCTATTAGGGCTCTATACCAGAAAAGCCCTTATTTGAATCCTAGTTATTCTGAATAAAATATATAAGGCTGCGCCTAGAAGGAGTGTACAGGTAAGAAGCTCTGAAGGAGTCTAATTATAGTATGTAAATTTCCATTAGTAAAAGGGGAGACTAACAGCTCAAAAACCAGTTTTACAAGTATCCGTGGGAACTGCGCTGTTCAGGATAACTGAATTAAATAGAGCTTGCGTAAGGTAAGGGAGCGGCTACTCTATAAAAGAAGATTAGTTACTTTAGTATAGTAAGTCTATAAGGATTGTACTACTTTCTTTAATTTAAGCTGTATTACTCATGGTTCTCTGGGTTTATCGCTAAGGAGGATACAACTTAATAGTCTAATGTAAGTGTCTATAATCCCGACCGAAGCGTTAGCGAGGTAATGCGTAGTATTAGTTGTTTGAATACGTATGCACAGGTACACACATATGACCTAGACTTTCTTCTTGCTTTTTATTACTTGTTTCTATATTTTGACTCTTAGACTTCTGTGTTAGTTTGCTTTAGGAGCTATACCTTCTATCTGTATCTGTTGTATTATAGTTATACTTTGTTGTTTCTTATTATATTAATTATTAGGATAGGAGGAGTAAGAACTCTAGGGATTTGACTCTTCTTGTTATGGGTTTTGGGGCGCTTATTGTAGCTAGATTCTAGATTGGAGTTATTGTATTTAGTGTTACTGTATTACCTGTACTTGTTAGTAAAAGAAGTTATTGGTTTCTAGTAACAGCATATGGGCTTAAAAGAGATATTCCTCAGTGCGCTAGGGGTTTCTCAGGGGTCTAAACTTAAGAGGATTGGGAAAGATTGTTGTTAAGCTGAATTCCCTTTCTCTAAAAAAGGAAGCTTTTCAGGAAATATATAGTAAAAATAACTGACGCTAAATAGCCAAACAGCAAATAAAATTCTAGATATAAATATTAGCACGGTTTTGTTTAATCTGTAAACCTATTCCTTTGTCTTTTATAAAGTATTTAAGATTTAGGTGAGGGGTCCCCTATAGTGTTAGCGGGCGTTTCCCAGTTTCTATTTACTAAAAAGGCTAAGTAGTATAATTAAAACGTTGTTTTCCTTATATCCGGGTATCCTGGCAATTGGTAATAAATGAAGCCCTCACCTTATAAAGGTACCGGGCTTGCTTGGCGGGCTGGCTTGTTTTTTTTCTTTTAAATGGCCTTACGAATCTTTTTGGTATTCTTGAAATGAATCGGGATTTATGTACTTAATTCTTTTTATCTCAAGCTGCGAGAATGAGTACAAACTAGTAAAAAGACTTATTAGGCAAAGTAAACTTTTCTTTTTAAATAAAGTTTGGTGAAGTTTCGGCCTGGGTTTTCTTCTCGGAAAGTAATACCTAATTCTAAGCCAAAAAGTTTCCTTTCCAAGTGTCAAGACAGCGTTTTTAGTAGTCTTAGGAGTTATAGTTCAAAGAAATCAGATCAAACTTAGTCTAGGTAGTGAGTTAAAGTGAAAGCGGGTTTATCAACCCCAAACTTTACTAGAAGGACTCTAGATTAGACCTTTTTAATTAGAATATATAAATAACTTAGTCTCCTATTTAGATATTTTAGGTTCTTTAAAAAGCGTACTTGCTCAAACTTAAGATTATTTTAAGGATAAGCTAAACTGCAAAAATCTCAAGCAAGTGATTAGTCTAAAGGGGTTTATTAAAAGGATCGCTAATATCAAAGTTTGACTTACTTTTTGTAATTAAGCCTAGTCATTTTTATGAATCGAAGCTTCCCTTTGTATTCTTTTTGAGTTTGAGAGATCCCCTAAAACAGAAATTTTGGAGGTCCTATGTCAGCTCCGCGGGAAAAAAAAAAAAAATTATGGGTATAATTATCTCTAGCAATTCGGTTAAAAGCTAAACCCCTCTTTTTAGAAACTCTATTAAAGCCCTTGCTGGTTTAATTTAAGTCCCTCAGTTACTATTTGATTAGTCCTTTTTGGATTCTTGAAGAAGTGCTCCTAAAAAAGCAAGCCTTACACACACTGCCTTGAACAGCCCATACTTACTTAATAAGGCAAGGACTTTACTAATTATGTATTCTTAGACCTGGCAGCTATTTTACTTCTACGTCTTTAACTCCAACAGTCTTTTATAACCCCTTCTTTTTCCAGGACCAAGGGTTAAATTCGTAATAAAATTTTATATAGGATAACTTCTAAGCTAAAAGGGCTAAGTTAAACCTATACTTTTTAATTCGTACATTAGAAAGAAGCGGGACCTCCCTACTGGGTATTCTTGTAATAAAGTAGGACTTTTCGGGATTGGCACTCCCAAAGTTTCTATAAATTCTTTCATTTATCCAAAGTAGCCTTGTAGCAGGACTCCCCTATTTGTACAGACCTAAAGGGGCATTGCTTCAATGCCCTGCGACAGGAGTTTACAAAAAAGCGTATCCCGGCCTTTCCGCCCTAGATATAAGACATTCCAGATAATAACTTCAAGGTATACTTTTCACGGTATAGGGTAGAGTGAAACTGATAAACCAATTAAGGATGACTAAAATGAAATAAAAAGAGTTTAGGTGCTAGGAATTTAAGAGAGTTTCCGAACCTGTTAGCTAGACAGGATCTAATAAGCCAAAGCCCTTTGCCAGTAAGGATAGGGTGGTGCGTAGAAATAGTATAGAAGTGAAGCTTTTTCTTATCTTTCTGACCCAGTGTAATTAAAGTTCCAGGACAGTTGAGATAAGGAAAGAATTCATTCTTTAGTTATACAGATTTCTTAGGAAGGGGAGCAAATAAAAAACCTTTTTAAGATAGGGGTTTCCATTTCTTACCGGGTTTCAAAAAGGGCTAAAAAATAGCGGAGTGGAAAAGGGCCTTTTAGAAAGAATCAAGGGAAATCCGTTACTGTCTCTATATAGCTAATCCAGGATGGTAATTCAAAAGGATTTCCGCGAATCTGGACCCCAAAAGCTTCAAATGAAAGAAAAGAGCACCCTACGGGACACCCAGTACTAAGGGTAAAGTGTTCCAGATCGTAACGTTAAGGATTCCCCGATCTTTACCCTTTTTAGCGTTTTTCTGTGTAATATTTTCTTCCTGAAGTTGAAGCAGCCCTTTTATTTATATTAAAGTAAGAAGTTGTTTCTGCCTTTCGTTCAAGCGGTTCGCGTTTTTTGAGTCTTTTTAATTGTGAAATATATAAAACTCTTGCTACAAGTATATACTACTATACGAGTATAATACTTATTACTTTACTAATTTATTAAAACCCGAACTCGCTATCTGGAAAAATAGAAAGTTACAATGCAAAATAAATACAATTATAGTACAAAACTTGAAATTGGAAGCCGGCTTTTAAGATAGACTGATTAAACCCAGATTTTCCTACTAGCAACCTCGAAGCCAACCCAAAAGAATACTGAAGTGAAGAGGTGTAACTACTGATTAATGGTTTTTTTAATATACTTTATCGAGATTTTTCGTAAAAAGACTTAATTTAAAATAAGATCAAAACTCCAAAATCTTTTAATATATTTAATAAAAAAAGAGAAGGGTCATTTCTAGCTAAAAATTATAGCTAAAGGCGGGTCCATTAGCTGAGAGGAATCCGTTAAACCGCGAATCTGATATCATAGATAGATTATCTCTTAATTAATAGATTAGAAAGAATATAAAGTAAAGGTAACTCAGTTTCGTTAATAGAAGGCTTTAAATTTCTAAAATAGTAAAAGAACCTCCTCCTTGGCTTACACTAGGGCTTTCTTCCGTATTGGAAGTTCAGTGCAACACATTTAAATAAGAATGCAAGATTTTTTGCTTTGGTTTCCTATGCAACACTCTATAAACAGAACCCTAACTTTTAGTCACAAGGCACCCCTTACCTAGAGCAAACAAGTATCTTACTGAACAAAGGTAAATCTTATTTAAAAGACTCAACATTTTTAACCCTGTTTTAATAAGTAGAGTTACTGCACTAAGGGAACTCATAGTATATCCAAGAGTACTTTTAATCTCTCATAATCGTAAAACGAATATAAAGAAAAGGATCCACGGGCTCTTTATTCTTATCCGAAGCCTTATACAATCAAGCTAAAAGCTCTTATACTCTCCCTAAAACCCACTTGTAAGGGAGTATCTAGCGGATCGCGCCCACTCAAGTATTAAGACTCTTTATCTATTTAGGGGCCTCCTTGTAATTGGTAAAAAGACCCCTCCCTACTACTATTATAAGAAAGATTTAGATATGGAACTTTGTTTACAGAAATTTAGCCAATTTTGGGGATGATACTTAGGATATGAACTAGTTATAATACGTAATTTAGAAAAGTATGGATAGTTTTAACAGAAAATCATATACGAGATCCGCCTCTACACTTTTCAAGGTTCGCGCTGTTATACATTTATTAGGTATACATACTTACACCGTTTAGGATTTATAGTAGGAGACACCTATTTATTGAATAGCTCTAAAAAAAGTACAAGCATAAGTCCTAATTTTTTGAAATTTTAGATGCTTTGTTTTCTCAATCGGAAGTTCACGAAGTGCGCTCTTGCTTCAAGAAAGAAGAAATCTTAGTATTTTAGTGGCATTTACTTTTCAATTTATAGTGTTATTGGTGGTATAACTGGATCAAGACTAGAGAAAGTTATCATAATTAGAGACTAGTATAAAGTTTTTATGATTGCTAGCTGAGAGAGATCCTTATACTCAAGGAAGATTTTGGTTGAGTACTAGACTCTATATAGAAATAGAAGAAACCTAAAAATATAGGTAAAACTAGGGGGTGTCTTATAGATTGCATTTGTCTTTTTAGTTCTTTCTTTTTCCCAACACAACAAGAGGAGCTCTTTCTTAAAAAAGGGTTTTAGGAACCCGCAAGGCTTTAAACAATAAAAGGTCCCAAAAATAGGGAATCTTGAATAAGAAGAGTGCTTGCTAATTTAAATAAGACTTTTATTACAAATACTTTGTATGATAAGCGCTTTTAGTTCAGCTTGGTAGAATAGGTATAACAAGGGTCTCCAACGATGCTGTGGGTTCAAATCCTACAGAGCGCGTTTCACTTTTTAGTTGCTTTGACCTGAAATCCGTTAGCTTTATACGAACTCTTGAACATTTATGATAGCTTATAGAATTTGAAGTCCCCTGCTTCTTAACACCTTAATATTACATCAGCCAGAAGGATTCTTTGCTTTGGTATCTCTGATAGTTCGTAATGAGGGACTTCTTATAAGATAAGACTTTGGTTGTCAAAGAGAGCGATCTCTTCAAATCTAAATTCGATTTTCCATAGAGTACAGAGTTGACTCGGTAACTCAATTACCAAGTATATCCTTCTCCGGTGAGCCAGAGAGATCCATAAAAGTCTCGATAAGTGGATCACGTTTAGGGTTCAGCTCCTAGTTATGATAAAAGGAGTTTTGTGTTAAATGCTAGAGGACCCTTATTATATGTAAAATGTAAAGATGCGCTGAAATTTAGGAATATACAAATCTTCCAAAACACAAGGGTTTAGTCTCTTTGGCCCCTTTTTAATAAGGAAAAATTTCGTTTATTCAGGTTAGTAATATGATGTTCTATTTCACGTTGAGTTTGATTTTAGTATATCGACAAACACTTCAAAGAAAACCTCTCCAAGATCGTGGATTCAATTCTATACAATCCTAGTTTAGTTGGTGTTAAGACAAGCTTTCATAAAAAGGCCTTTTTTATTATTTTTATAAATTTTACCGGTTCTATCATGTACTCATATGGACTATCAAATTATCCAAGACTTCATATTCTAATCTACTGGTAAATTCTAAATTTTAAAATGACTCATTCCTAGCCAAAAAAGAAATTCCTAGATTTGCGTCATCGACATCCATCTAAAGTAAAGGTCTATAATTTGAAACTTGGGCAAGCTGCCCTGAGTCTGTATATTATTTATATAAAGAGGTTCTTCTATGCCAATTATTTCCTACTAAAAGAAATTGAGGAGCAAGGTCAAGTTCTTACGTCTGTTACATAATAGTGTAATTTATTGGGGATTTCTGCTCTTGATGCTGGACTCCTTTTTCGATCCAACTCTCGTTGACCTTTCCAATAATTCATTCTGAGTGTGCGTTTTGAACCCTTCTCCCAGCGAGGGTCTAAGCTTCGACAAAGCTGAGTAGAAACATGATAATGCTTTAAAATTGCAGTCGAGTCAAAGCTAGATTTAGCAGACCTAGTTTAAAGGAGGGGAACCCTTATCAAATAGTCCTCAAAGCCCTTGTTCTGTACGAAAACAGGATTTCAGGGAATTCCTATCAAAAATCCTAGATTGAAACCTTAGAAGTTTATATACTCTTTATATCTGAGAGATCCCCTTCAGCAAGCTCTTACAAAAAATGCTATAAAATAAATAGGAGGCCCTTATCCTACTGTTTAGAAACTTTTAATACGTTTTGCCTTCCTAACTAAGTCATATAATAAGGTAATATTGCTAGTGCTATCCCTTTTTCAACAAGAAACGTGTCTAACTCAGGATTCTTAGGGGGTACACCTTCTAAAAACAGGTAAAGTCGCTTACTCAATAGCAAATAGAACTTTTACAAGAAAAAGGGTAATGAGTTTCCAACAAAGAGAAATTCTTCCTTTATAGAGTATATGTAGAGCCTAGAGGATTTTTTGTTTTCTTACCTTTCTCGTGTTTAAGCAGGGAGTCCCGAGGGAACACTTATCAAAGAGCTTTTATTTGTTTAGTCTTAATAGTTGCATGGTAAACAGAATAAAAATAGGACTGGGAACCCCTTAAAAGAATTCAATTTCAACCTTTAACTATTAGCTATTCCCGGTTAGTGAAGCCTAATAGTTTAGGATTACTACTACTTAGCGCTTATTTTTCTTGTTATATTAATAGAGTAACTAGACTCTATTTTTAACTACCTCTCTAAGTCAATTTTCAATTCTTGCGAGTTCGAGCACACATTCCTGGGAAACTATCCTCTTGTGACATACGAAAGTAAAAAAAGCAAGATTAGATCAATTAGTGTCCTTATGCTTCTGGAAAAGTTTGGATTTTAAAGTATCCCCGTATTTCCTAACTACAAATTTTTACTGACTATGCTCTTTTATCACCCAAAAATTTAGAAATTGTCCAAAGACCTAGTCTTATCATATAATTATATAAGAAATAACTACTGAATAAAACTAAAATAAAGCAAATGAAATCCTGAAGCAAAAATCCATCAATCTCGGGAGTCCTCGCGCTTGTACGGGCCCCACTAGTCAGAGTTTTTTCACTTAAAAGTTATTGACTTTAAAATTATATTCATGTTTGGTTTACATTCCCCAGGACTTAATTTAATACAGGTTTTCGAACTTTTAGGATTACCCCAATAACTAAAAAATCTTCTTTAAAGGGATACTAAGTTTAGTGTAAACATCAACAGCTTTGCATTATACATAAGCTTGTCTAGCAACAGTTCTTTAGCAGATAGCTATTCAAAATATTTTATGTGAGCTCTTGAATTTGAGTTTAACCCACCCTATTTCTAAACTAAGGACGTGTTTCATTGTTTTTATTGAGACTTCAAAAGGTTGGTTAAAAAGTAAGAAGGAGCTCTTTTCAATTCTATGTAGCAAAACTATCTATTCAATAAAATTTTTATTACTTGTTCACAAAAACACAAGGATGCAACCAAGCTCTTTCCTATGGAATTACCCAGAACCTTTACTTATGTTAGGGCCCCATTACTCTACAGTTTGATTAAAAGCAATAACAAAAGTACTGCAAATTGTTTCTATAACCAAAACTTGACTTTAAAACTTATAAAACCCAACTCAGGACAAGAAGAAATGAAATCGTTATCAACCAAATACACATTACTATTTTTCTTTGTAGAAGGTAAGATCTAGGCAAGGTCTATTCAGCATTTAGTGGTTTCAGTGGCAAGAAACTAACAGAGTTTACCTCCTAAAGCGGGCCCCTACTGAACCTATTTTATCAGGTAAGTCTTTCCCTCTAGTTCTTGCAGGGGTTTCTTGTTTTTAAATTCTTGCATAAGTTATTCCTTCTCTGATATCTTCCACTGGAAAAAGAGGGATCCTGCCCATGCCTAAGGGGCACTTATGAGGCTTCCTCCGGAAGGTTAAAGTCTTTATTATAGTTACTTGAATACGTATCCGTACATGTATAAAAACACCAGCGATTGACTTAGACTTGGATTTTTTTGTTTCCTTACCCTTGTTGTGACTTAGCAGGAACAGGAGCCTTAGTAGGGGCTGTAGTACTTCTTTATTGGTAGCTCTAAGAAAGGGGCTGTCCTATCGCGTAGGGATATTGTACTAAAATAAGGTACTTACGTAAAGGGAGAACATCCCTGAGAAACTGTACCACTTATCTAACTCAAAAATCCTTACTCAACTAGAATGAGCTCCGCTTTTACTTTAAATTCTCCTTAAGCTTTTAAGAATGATAATTTTGCTCTATCTTTTTATAAAATGAATTGCTAAAGTAAAGAGGGAGGGTACCGAATTCTTGAGTATACTAAGTAACTCTTTGATTTCCACAGCCTTTGCAGGAAGAAACAGCCTAATGGATTCGTAGAAATCCTATTACCTTAAACTAAAAAGGAGTCTTCTTAAGCTTAAGAATTTTCAATATCCTACAACCCGGCGAACCCTTATGATACCAAGATACTGGTAGAAAAGTAAATTCACTTCGCTAATCTTCCTTCTGTTTCTGCATTGAAGGGGAGCAAAGCTAAACAGTAAAACAAGCAGCGAAAGGATACACCCTTTATTTAACTAGCCTATACTTACTTATTTATATAACCTTATTTCTCCTATGATATTCAGTTTCCCAAATCCCATTCGACGCCGAGGTGCCGATATAAACAACAAAACGGCCATAGAATTTCTAATTTTCAGTTTAGTATTAATTAAAAAGGGAATTCCCAGATATTTATCACATTTATCACTATAAGCCCTTTTAAGAGTGAATGCCTCTAATTGCCCGGAACCCGGATTGGTTTTCAAAAGCTTAAAAAGAAACGATAGGAGGAATGCCAAAATAGACTCTAAGCAGAACTTTATTAAAGTGCAAAAGGTATGGCTGAGAGAAGAACTTTTTTGTCACAAGGTAGTAGATCTACAAATATTAGCCTTCCTTTAGCTTAATCAAAATGGGCGTATTCCCAGAAAACGTAAGAATAACCAAAGCAGCTAAGAGCCCCTACCCAAAGAGCTAGCCGAATAGAAAAAGGGGCTGTAGTAAGACACAAGATCGAATAAAATGAGAACGAAAGTATTCAGAAATTGGTTTGAAATCCTTATAGAACCTGAAACTTTCATTTTGAGAAAAGAAACCCCAAAGTTCTTTCTTTTCTATTTTTTAAGAGGCTTGCATCCAAACCCCCGCATGAGGCTCCCCTAGAAACTATAATTAGACTCAAAAAGTTCAAAGATTAGGTGTAGATTCAGAGCTATCAAATAAGCCTATAGGGCTACCTCTGACTATTAGTCATAAATACTGGCTTTTAGTTTCCTTCTCCTGTCGGGTTTAGTTGTAGAAATTTCTAGATTGATATTAAAAGTATAGGTAAATTTCAATTTATAGAAAGGTATTTAGTAAATGTAGAGCCGAAGTTTATTCATAAATGAGATCCTTTTTTGACTCATAATCTCCAAAAAAGGCTTTATTAGGATAAATCGAAACTCGTATCCTTGTAGGATCCCTGACAGAAGGGCCCTTTATCGATAGAAACCTGGTTACTTAGCCCCTTCGGAAAACCCAATTATATAACTCAGAAACGGATTCCTTTGCTTTCTCTTAGTCTTGTAGTCTTCCAGCCCTTGCTTATTAATACCCAGCCCAGTCCCTTGCAGCCTAACTCTTAACTGGAGCTAGACTCTGTACCCCGAATTCTCCATCTTATTCACAGCTCTTATAAGTATGAGAGATCAAAATGAAATACCTATACGAAAGCCTTAAGACTTAGGTTACCCACCAGATTTTATACCTAAACACCCCTGTTAAAAGTGCTAGGCCCTATTTCTCTCTCATATACTTTTTTCCTCATATTATAACTTTTGACTTCTTAAATATTAAGGAAGCTTTTGTTACGTCTAAGAGAAACTCTAATTAAAGACAAGTACGATATAGGGGGAATCCCCGCTTTTGTCTTTGTCGAGTAGCCTAGTACTATCTCACCAGCTCACCTGGAAGGAGTAGCAGGAATCCCGTTAATTTAAGCTTTCAATTTCAAAATCAGGGAACTCTATCTATTCTATTAGAATTCTATTTCTAATTTGCATTAACATTAACTTCTAGTCTGCTAAATTGAAAGAAAAAGTCAATCTCTAAAGAGATACCTTTACCTTCGCTAAAAAAATACAAATAATAATTGACCCTTGTACTTAAAGTACCTCTTATATATAATGGGGAAAGGCTTTACTTATTGACCACTTACTTAGAAGAGTATGGGACTCCACTAAATAATTAGAAACAAAATACTATTCTTCTTCAAAAGTTCCCGATCAAGGTTGTAGTAATACTGAGTACGAGTTGTTTTTGTATAGGGAAGTAACTTTGACTTTTGGATATTCGCTTTTTGTATACCTTTGAATGTGGTTTCCCAAGCTTTACCTTGTCATAATGTAGGTTTTTACAAGTCTCCCTAGCTCTACTCTCTCGAATCCGTTACTCTTTTACGCTTTTCGAGAGAGTGATTTTTAGTCTTAGAATTAGAAAAAGTCTTTGTTATTTACTTCTTACCCGTTCCTCTAAGTGTTCGCTCGGGATGGGGTTTTGCCGCACCCCCTTCACCTCCCATCTCATGTATTTCCTAGCCTATGAAAGGGCAGGGTGCGTTTAGAGGTCTTTATATCTATAAATAAGAAAGACTTAGGAGCTCCCGGTCTAAAAACAAGTGAACTTATAGACAGTCAAGGGGCTTTAACTTAGGTACTTAACTCTAAGGAAAAAAACGAAATTCCTTACTTTAACTTTAGTTATCTTTCTTTTTCGAACCTGTTTAATGAATTCACGTAAGTAGACTAGGGGTGGCTCTGCCTTTTCAAGAGATGCGATTGCATTTTCCATTCTGTATAGGTTACACTAAAACCTTGGGGGGGTGCTTATGATATGACACAATAGCTTGGTATAATATAATAATAGGGTTCTTTTTTGAGTTTATAGAATATAACTTATTTTGACAGCGCAGATACGGCATTAGTAGCCACACAGCCTTAAAACTCTCCTTTGTTTCCATTTTCAGCGGTAGCGGTAGAATCGCAGGTAAGAACTAAAGTTTATTAAGAACATAAAGAAAGTTAAAGTTCTTATATACCGAAAATACAGGAAAACCACAAAAAACTAAGGGCTGACATATAGAAAGAGTCTCCCATCTATTATTCATTCTTTTTTATAGATATAATTTGTAACACGTAACAGAGCAACACTGCACTAAAAGCTCCTGTATTAAATAGTGACAGATAAGTCTATTACGAAAACAAGAAACATGAGAAAGTAGCAAGTAGGATACTTGAAACTTGGGAGGTGGGTATAAATATTGCGGGACTAGTTTCTCTTGAGTCTACCTTAATTGTTACCTACTTTTATTAAAGAAAATTCTTACTTACGAGACTAGCCCTATTGAAAGTTAAAAGCTTCCTATTTTCTCGAGGGATACCCTTTAACTTTATTTAATAAGAGACTTTTTTAGGTTCTTAGTAATAACATATATAAAGTCTAACCTTAAAAACTTCCGAGGGTTTATGATTTCCAACACCAGACATAGTATACAAAAAAGAGCAGGCCCTTTTGAAGAAATTCCAGTACCTAACCACTGTAAAAAGGCTTCAAAATCGTGGGGAATTCTACCTAATTTAATTAGTTCTAACTAGAATTACCTATTGCTTCTGCCTTAATCTTTATCATTACCTTTGTGATTTGTGAAGAGACCGAATTAGCAACTTCCTACTTTTTTTAAGCTTCCCTTTTTGGTTTAGAGCGGGGCAAAACCCGGTAATTATCGCATTAACATCTAAAGAATCTAGTTTTAGGGTCTCGTTTTAGATTACAAATCCTTTTAAACATTCTCCATAATTTAAATCTCCCCAAGAAACAAGGCCTAATTTCTAGAAACCTTTTTTACGATATTTATAACTCGGACTTCCTAACTAATGCAATTCAAATGCTTTCCGTAAAATCTTTTTAGTTCCAGCCTGTTTTCTCCATACTACTTTGGTTTGGCAATATCTGCTTACAAAAAACCTTTTACATTTTAAGGGTCTTTAACAAGTCCCATATTCCCTTTTTCGTAAGGAAAACCCTCGCAGTTAGTTCCAAGCACGTTTTATGTTTTCAGGCCTCTAGACAAAAGGTTAAGGAGCACGAATAATTAATATAGAGTCTTTTTTATAGCTTTTACTTTGTTGTTTTAAAATGGGCCCCTCCCCTAACCTAATCAATGGGTATCCCAGCTCCAAGGGGCCTTTGCTTCATCTTAGCCCTTAGTATATCTGCGCTGCAATCTGTTCACTCTTTGAGTTGACTAAAATCAGATAAAAATTGAAAAGACAAGGGAGGCCACTAAAACTTATTCCTTACGCTTCTACAAGTCGATTTCTAAAAAGATAACCAAATATCAAAAAAAGGGAAGGCTTCTTTCAAATGAGGGTAAGTATCTAGACTCTCTATCTGGGAGTATCCCTGTTATAAGGGGAGCGCAATTCTGGGTCTCTTTTTGTTATAAATATACAGATTCTATGCTTTTTATCTAAGATAAAAAGAGCTAAACTCCGGCACTAAAGTCAATTCCAAATGCAGAAAGGGGTCAAAACTTGAACTATGCGAAAAAACTAAAAAAAGGTAAGAGGTACTTACAAAGAAAACTAGTTTTAATTGGAGGTTTCAATTTGATCTACCCAGATTATGGTAAGCCAGGTTCCTAAAAATCTGGTACCTGTTTTAATATATCGAAATTCACACTACCTAGCCTGGTTTAAGGGTTTTTATAGCTCTTCTGAAGCGTCTCTTAGTGTGTACACATACTTGATTCTATATCTATATAGAGTACTTTTAAGAGCCCTTATTAACTCGAGTAGAAAGATTCTTAAATTCTATTCGCGACAATTTAATAGAAATCCGTATAACAAGGGGGTAAATAAAACTTTTGACTTCCCTATGTACCTCTCTAATAAAAACTGTAAGCTATACTATAGACTTCATATTCCCATCCCTTGCTTTGGAAAATGACCCCCTAAATTAAGTCGCTAATATGGCGCAGAAGTTCTCTTAGATAAATGTATTAACAAAAGTACATTTTGCAGAAAGGTAGAAGAGTAAGCCCTCTTTAGCTTAACCATAGATTCAAAACCTTTTATACAAAGTTTAGGTAGGAATTCTTTTACTATATAGTAGCCATCTTTACCGAAGAAATAGTATTAACTATTACTCCTTATACGCTTACTTTCTACCAATCTGGAGAATTTAACCCGGCCTCTTCATTGAGGTCGACCCTTGTACTACTTGCTAGTCCTACGTCAAAAATGGCTAAAGAGTCGCAAAGGTTTTATTTATATAGTTGCTTTTACCGGAACCCCTTATTAGATTAGAGAATTCGTGTAAATTTCTATTTTACCCCTAAATCTAGTCTAACTTAAGTTGATCCTAAACAACTAGGAGATTTTCTTACCTTTCTTTAATATATTTCAGCCTACTACAGAATAGGGGAAGCTTTTATCCTAGTATACAGCGCAATTCTAGGTACCCCATTTTACAGATCTCCGAAATTGAATTTAAAGGATCTCTCTGCAGCTACGACTTGACATTTAGCGAATGTTATATAAAAATCTCAGGCGAGCCTCATAAGAAAGCTTAATACTAAGAAGTTCTAAGGTAAAGCCCCTCTATCACGAGTTTACCCTTGGCGGAATATCTGCTATCTTACTTCCCCCAACTTGACTACGGAGGAGCACAAGGAAATGTGAGGAGGGGCTCTTGGGTTCTTTGAAAGGTATATTATAGATTTGGGTGTAGGCAGAGTCCTTGATACAAAGATACAATAACGAGCATAAATGAAATGAAGTACGGAGTCCGAGCACCCTGCAGTTTTACAAAATTGAGAGGAACCCCGGATAACAAGATATTACCAAAAAGCGAAGTCTACCTTGGTTACATAACTAGAGAAAAATTGAGTTTTCATTTCCTCTAAAGTCTACAAGGGATTTCACCTTTACTTGGCTGTGTAACTCCACAACCCCTAAAATACTCTATACTTTCTTTCTCTAGCACCTATCCAACAAGAAAAAGCTCTAAGGTAAAAACTACTATGTTTTAGAATTCCCCTTTTCTTTGGAAAACCCTGACAGGATATAACAGCAGGAAAAAATGAAGTGTTAGTGTTCCTATAATGTAAGTAGGTATATCTCAAACCACTAATACTACGCATTACCTCCGCTTCGCTTTTTTCGGTACGAAGGGCTTACTCCTGGACTCCCTAAGCAAGCTTACCTCCTTTTCGGTAAAAGCAGAAGCAAGAGGCGAGCTTGCTTGGACTAAGACTATCTATTAACTATACTTAACTTACTATACATAAGCTACACTAGCTACAACAGGGAATCCTAATAACAATAAGACAAGAACCCATAGTACAGCTACGGGGAACTATAAAGAAGCCCCTACAATTCCTAATAATAAGAGAGGTATAGCTATGATACAGACTAATAAGAAACAGATAGTTCTAAAGAAAAGCAAGTCAGTAACGAAGGTGTGTCTATAGTGTATGAATGTACTCTTATAATTACTCTATACATTAACCTCCTTCATAAGCCTTCCGTCGGGAATAGTAATGTATAATCTTACTTAGTTAGAATCCTCCAATGTTTAACTACAGAGTACGGAAGGAATCCCTTTTAGATTTAGAGATTTAGACTAATACACTCTTAAAAAACCAGCAAGCTATCATAGTTCTTAGTATATAAAGATTTTGAAAGCCTCTCTAACCCTACTAAAGCACTCTTAACAACTATAAGCGAAAAGTAACTAAACCCAGAATTTTGATATTTATCATTTATCAGATCCATAAAAAGTAAAGTCAGCCGGTACGACACACTAAAGTACTCCAAATTCCCGCGGGTTCAAGTGCCCTTTTTAGGCACTTTTAAGAGAGAAACTTTTTGACTGCTTCCTTCATTTTTGTAAATAATGCACTTTTTGCGGATTTTGACTTTTCGAAGAAGAAGACTCAGAATCACTTAGGTAATGTCCAACGGAAAAAAGATTGATTGTATTTGTTTGATTGAATTAGGGGATTGCTTTACTTGCTTTGTTAAGAGCTAGACTTTCTATCTGTATATGAGCTATTATACCTTGTTGTTTCTTATTTGTTAGTATTAGGAGAGTAAGGGTAAGTAAGAGAGAGCTATAGGCATTGTACTACTCTTGTAGCTTATGGTTTACTGTAGCTATGCTCTATTGTCTTATTGTAGCCAGTTTCTTATTCCTGTTATATAACCCCCTTTAAACCATCTTAAGAGACCCTTAAACTAAGATTTTCACCATTCTAGATAACAACTTCGATATTATTTCTTTTTAATCCGGATCCCTAGCCCTTTCCTTTTGAAAGTCTTGACTTTTTAATGTAAAATATCTAAAATTTTTATTCCAAAAATTTAGGTTTAAGTGTTAAGCTGCCTAGAAAGAAAAAGGTAAGGGTTGAAAAATCATACATACAAAAGAGACCCCTATTTACGCATTGCAAGGGGTAGAGAAAGTAGAAATATAATAAGCCAAGACTTTTTTTATTAAAATTTATATACAAAGAGAAAGTAATAAGCAGGGATTTTCTCTTTATTGAGTGATTGTCGATTATCTGCAATTCCAACAAGGCTTTCCACCACAACCAACTAAAAGTAACCCGTTTTGTATAAAGAATATACATTATATTGAATGCGCGTGCTTTTTAGCTTTCCCGAATGATACCAAGTATGCTGACTAAAAGCTTTTTACATGGCATTGCTGCTCGACTATAAGTAAGACTAACCCTTTATGACTCCCAAAAAAGCTCCCTTATAGAACTAATAAAAGCTTCTTTCTATTCTACGAATCTCCTCTCCAGTCTTACTTAGACCTCTATTAGACCTTATAAAGAAGCCTTTGGCAAAGGAAGTTCTCCCTTTTAACTAATGGAAAAATCAAAACCCGGTATTAAAGAAAGACAGTGTACCAAGCTCCAGCAAAATCCTTGTAAAAAGTACTTCAAAGCTATCTAGAAGTCAGGATATTCTTTGGATGTTTTTGTCGAAGCCCTAGGGAAATATAGGCCGCAAGTCTTCCCTGTGTTAAGAGGATTTTACTAGTATCGATCAAGCCATCTTTTTCTTTTTTTAAATCCATTGTATGGCCCCTTTCGTGCGTTATAACAAAAATTTAGATACCTTTGCACGATTTTTTCTACAGTTTCACTTTTTAAGCAAAAAGTACTTTAAATTTACCAATCAAGAGCTCCCTTTTGTAAGAAGAGTAGATAGTTTATAGGTAACTTTTGGTTTGATACGACAGATTTTAATGCAAAGCTTATTTACTCACTCAGTTAGAAAGAACTAAAGGAAAAACAGAACTACTATTATATTACGCTTCACTTAAAGGAGAGAGGATACCGGAAAACTTGTTGATAAATCATAGCTCTTACAACAGTAACGAAATTCTTTAGGGATACTACGCTAGATTTTTGCTTTTAGAATACAAAGTAGAAAAGGGAATTCCTTTCTTAAAAGATAAAAGAATAAGCCTTTTTTTGCCCTGTAAAACTTGCCGGAGGAGGTCCTCTTTATAAAAAGGCGAAATACCTAGGTTTAACCTTTGTTAATATAGGGAATTTTTGTTGTTATAGCTCATCAAAATAAGGGCCTCTAGCTTCAGTATAAAGATATTAGAAAGGGTTGACTTTATATCCCGAAAACCCGAGGGAGGGGCTCCTGCAGCTTAGCCAAGGAAGTTTTTTAACCAAATTCGTAAGAGTTAGCAAGAGCTCCAGCGCTTATATTTCTCTTTTTCTTAATAGCTCTGAACTGGTAAAAACCCTCACTTTTTAATAAACATTTAAGGATAAGTTAAACCCTTATGGAAGTGTATTGTTAAAATAAGACATATCGAAGACACAAAGAATTTTTTTTGAAGTCGTAAACTTGGACTTAGACTCTGCTGAAAGTAGGTAAGGGATAACTTGTAAAAGGAAAGGCAACAAAAGCACAAAAATTTCCTAAGACTTTGTTAGAGGATCAAACTCACACCTATAGTATATAAAGTATAAAACTCGGCCCTAAAAAACTTTATAAGCCAAAAAGAAAGGCAAACCCTAGCCTAGTCCCCTTTTCTTATATTCCTGTTTACTAAAATTCTTTCTAATTCTTATAATAAATAAGAGCCTCTCCTTGAGTCAAACTCGGGGCATAGGATTGACTCTAATAAGAACCTGTAAAGAGCAGTAGCTGGGATTGAAAAAGAAAAAAGCCTTATACTCAGCTTATCTTTCCTATATTCCAAGAGAGCTTCTTACACTAACTTTTTCCTACAGGGCAAGGTATAAGCCCTCATAAACTAGGAAGTTCCAACTTAAAAATTTCTTATGTAAGGTTTTTTCTTACAAAAAAATTGACTTAAAAGGGTTGGCCTAAGGTATTCTTCAGGCCCTTTTCTAACAGTAAGAAAAGCTCTTGGGGACCCCGACTATGACTATCCCTAAAAGCGGGCACCAATTCTAAGTATATCCACTGGCGCTAGGGAGTACAGGTATCCCGAATCTCTAAAGTCTGTACTAAAAAAGAACATCTAAACACCAAAAAATGACTCTAAAAGAAAGTCTCCCTTATAATGTAATGGAACAAATCTACTTCTACACTACATGAACCTGGGAATCCCCGGGCGTAAAGGAACGCCCATAAGTCTAACTGTACAAGTACCCGCAAGTATATGATATAACTTTAAGGATAAGATCCCCCTTTTTTAATGAAAGCTTAAATAGACGGGAGCTCCTCTATTCACAATGTGGTTTACCAAGCCTCTCATTTGTTGAGTAATAAAAAGTTTTCCTTTTACAAAAGGCTTTTTTCCTAGGGAAGTGTTAAAGCTAAGGACAGAATTCTGTACGGGAAACCCTTAGCTTAAGCTTTGTAGTATAAGAAGTTGGAATCACTTAAGTAGATAGAAATCTCTTATTCAGTTACAGAGGGACTTGAATTGAAAGAGCTGTCCGTGAGATTAAACCAAATCCCTAATTGTATCAAACCCCTAATCTTAGTTAACAAAAGGAATCCTTCTTTCTTACTACCTACTTTCACTACAAAATAAAGTCCTTATTGGAATCCTTTTCCTTCTGAAAAAAGCCTCACAAGACTTCCCCTTTTACAAGTCCTTATACGTTAAAACTATTCCGGGGTTTTAACATGAGGTTCAAAATTTAGAAATTATATTAAGTAGTTGGTTTCTAAAACTATAACTAGAATTAAGAATTAATAGAAGCTTTTTTTAAGGTACTCCATGAAGCCGATCTATAGGTAAGGTGTATATTATCCTTCTAGAATGAAAATCCGGACCCAGGTAGAGGACCCGCGAGTTTCCTAATTGCGATAGCAAACACTTTATATAAATATATTTATAAGCCTTGAACTTGAAATCCTGTACACTTTAAAGGCCTCCATAGTAACGAGTTAGAAGCTTTTAAGCAATGTGTACCCTGGGTTTTAAAGTAAACGGAAATTTCATTACTTTGATATTTTAAGCCTTTGTAATATCTGGAGCTTCAAACTGTAAAGTCCTTTGGGAAGGCGCTAGGAAACGGGTTTCAGACGGGTCTTATAATATATACTAGAATCTACAATATTTAGATTTAGACAATAACGCACTACAAAATGAAATAGAGCTTTAGCCTTTACTTGTTAGTAAGGAAATCGCCGTGTAGAAGTCGTTTAATTGGGGGCTTTCAGTTTTATCTCTTCAAGATTTCAAGATAAGGGTTGCTAAAGTCATTTGTTTTCCGGTAAAAGTGGCAGAAATAAAGGGAAGCTTTCTTTTTTCCCGATCTAATTCTAATTAATATAGTGGAGTTTAGAAACGGAGATATGTAGAGTTCTGGTTTAGTAGTACTCAACCTTAATTGGATGTTTCGGGATAAAGTAAATAGTTATTAAGATGGAGATTAAGAAAGCAAGTAAGAAGTAGGTTGTAGTTCTGCGCTCTCAGTTTTAACTGTTTATGAGTAAGAGTGAGAAGAGTGGTTATATGGTATCATGTTCTATCTAAATTCCCAAGAGCCCTCCCTTAGTTTTAGTAGATAGAAAAAGGCTTTTTCATGTCCCCTATAAGCAAGTCCCCAGTTAATACTTCACCGGATAGAATATAGAAAATACTGACTCAAAAAGCCTGGAGTCTCTTTCGTCTTACTGCATTTCTTACCAGGTTTCAAGAGACAGGGCTAAAGAGTCTTGGAGATATTTGGGGGGTACAGATTCCTACTTTACTTAAGTTAAGAAGTAATTAGGAGCTACAAGGAATTCTAAAGGAGTTGCTTGTTTCCAGGTTTAAACTCTCTTTCGTTCTAGTTACAGCAGGTAAAGTGCAAAAGGGGAAGCTTTCTATAAGTTTTCAAGGTCCTTGAATAAGTTTACTTCTTTTAGTTCCTTTCTTAACCCTTGGGATAAAACCTCTTTAGTTAGCTGTTATCGAATTAGATAAGTTAGATAAGAGGACAAGACTTTTTAAAAATAGGGCAATTGTGTATGTTACTCTGATTTACTGATTTTGTTATAGTAACCGGGGTTTCTGCTTATCTGATATAAGAAGCTTTTTGTTTAAGGATTTCTAGTACGAAGTCAGTCATAAGGAAGTCCAGGAGATAAGGTAACGGCTTCATTGAAGATATAAAATTCTTTGACCACACCCCCTTTGACTTTAGCTCTCTAAATTTATTTACTTAAAATCCAGAAACGGAAAAGGAACTCTTATTATGTAGCATACCTTCTTATGCCTAAAAGGACCCTTTCAATTCTGATTCTTTCTTTTTTAAATTAACAAGAGGAAAGCCCTAGGACTCGCCTAGCTTCTCCTTATAGAGACTCTGTACTGTACTTGAAATCCTTCCTTTATGAATATCCAGCTCCTAAAGAGTTGAGTAGAAGCCTTAAACCTAGAAACAGAGGCAAAGGCCTTCCAGCTCCTTTATACTGATAAACTCCAGTCTCTCATTAGGATTGACTTATGCAGAAGGAAAGAACCCGTATTTTAGACCCCCTGTACTTCATTTCTATGTTCCCTTAGATTCCTAAGATTATTTTAAACACCCCGAAAGGGGAATGCATATAAAAAAGTTCATAGTTATTATCCAGAAGTTTTATCACGAGTTCCGCTATCCAGTAATTGAGGCTTATAGAGCGGATCCAATGCTAATATAAGTAAAGTGGTTTCATTAGAAATAGACCGGGATTTGCGGGAGAGACTTCTAAGAATCCAGAGCGTGGTTACTCTACAATTCCTGTACTAAACTTTAAGTCTAAGGCGTTGCTCAAAAGGAAGATTAAACTCTCATTCTCATATTGAAGTATGGTATTAGATATAGAGAGGCTTGCTGCTGTAGTCTTTTTAAGTACAATAAAGGAATCCCAATTAGGGAACCCGCTAGGTTTTCGTCTCTACAACTCATTTCCTTTTTCGGAGTACTCTCCTTGTTGGAGTATAACTATTACCCTGCTCTTACGAGATATAGAATTAAAAAGCCCTTAAAAATATATATCTTTCTATTTTTTTTGCTAACCTAATGCACATGCCAAGGCTCCATAAAATTCCCTAAACCTGGGGATTTCCCTCTTTTTTAGCTGCCATGGCACTAGATCGTTGTGAAATTCGGTTACTCTGCTTAAGTTCTAAAAAGTCATCTAATAATACAGGAAATCCAAAAACATTTTAGGTATACCTCTAGACTAGAAGAGCTAAAAAGTATCCTATAAAAAAGACTGGCAAACTCCTACCTTATACTTTATTAAGCGGCCCTAGAACAGGGGTACCTACAAAGAACTTTATACTTTTTAATTACAAAATGGGAAAGCTCCTATATTTATACGAAACCCTCTATAAAAAAACTTGGGGGTACTCTAAGGTTTTACTATATCAGACCTATTTTTGTTTTGAGCTCATATTCGTATATAATTTCTAATTAATTGCTTTTTTAACAAATAGAGCTCTTATTAAGATGTAAAACAGAAGACCCTTTTGCGGATCCAAAACTCCTCTTCCTATTAAGCTATTAGATTCTCTTTAAGGCGGAAGCTTCTTTTAAGATTCTTTGTCCCAATTAAAGACTTTATTTTTACGGGTTATAACCTAGAGGGGCTTCTAATTCCAGCAATTGGAGCAAGAGTAATAGACTAAAAGAGGAATTCTTTTATTTTAGGGTTTCCTTTAGCTGCAATAAGTAAGTATATATTTGGGATATGTGGTGGGGAATACTAAAGTGTCTAAAAGACCTAAATTAACCTTAAATGCTATAACCTTGCTAATACTACAGTATTACTACAGTATAGAGTCCTTATACCTAACTTATAAAGTATAATATTCCCGAGAAATGCCCTTAGAATTCAAGATACAATTAAGAATTTTTACGTCAATCTAAGGAGTAAACCCGTTTTCTAGATTGCAAATACTTGTTCTTGAAGTCCCGGGGCTCCCCCCTTAAGTAAGAGTGTACGGGGCCCCTTAAATATATCCCTGTCTCTCAAGGAAAACACCACTAAGAAAGAATCTCTTTAAGGTACTGGTAGGTTGGTAGAACTTTAAAATCTTAGTAGTTATAACACACAAATTAGCTATATTGCGTTCAGTACGCTCTACCAATCCAGGATTGTTTGAATCAAATAAAGGAGAATCCCTGCTTTAGTTTAATCTTTAAGATTGACTTTTAACTGAGTCCTTTTTTGAGTTGAGAGCACAGCTACCCAGGGTCCTTGGGCAAGAAGGGTACATTTGGTTGGTGATATAGGGATTTCCTTGTTTAGTATAGCATTTTTCTATTTTATTCCATAATTAGTTATCGACCCTCTTTATCCCGCGAAGGGTAGGACTATAAATACACGAAGTAAAACTAGAAATCTTGTAACTTCAACGCAGTAGCATGAAAAATAGGTATACCTTTTGGCTTACTTTATTCTTGGACTAGCTTTGATGCTAACCCAAGCCGTCCTTTCTCGTATCTCGCTTGGAGAACTTCCTTAACAAAAGCTACCTATAATGCGGATCTGGGTTCTTTTGACTCACAAGCAGCAGAATAAAGTTTCCCGGGTTTTGAGCAAATAACGTAGTTCGTAGTTAAGGGTGATTTTAGTCTAGAATTGCTAATTTTAGTGTTATCGAGATTTTGGTAAAATAAGTCATTGAGAAAGTTTCTTTTTACTTAGTTACAAGGTCTATAAATACAGGACAGATCTTTTCATAAAAAAATTCCCTCTTTAAAAGCATCAAACAGCTAAGTCTAAGAAATTTGTACCCCATCTAGAATCGAGTGATTAACCTTTTAGATCAACTTATGACTTTGTACTTTTTAAACAAGAAGTGTGGGACCTAGTAGCTAAGACTACCCCTTATTTATATTGTAAGGAAAGATAGTTATTAGAAAGAGAAAGATATTAGAACACCGAACACAGTAGCTACAAGAACAAGCTCGTACTAAGATCCTGATACTATATCTCTTAGAAATTCCTAGGGCTATACTCTTAAACAATGTAAACACTATTATAAAATACAAGATTCAAGTCCCATACTATTCTAACTATAGAATTCCGGTACTATTTAATAAAGGAAACTCCTTAAAATCGTACTTTACAAATAACTTATTCAACCCATTTTAATCTTACTTATTGCTTACCTTGAAATTCACAAGTCCTTGAGAAAAGCTCTACTATGAAAAGTATAAGAATAGTTCAGAAATTCTATCCGCATAAAGATATTTTTCTTTTGCTTTAGTAAAGACTAAAAAGGTGGTTGTGCCTTTTATACTGCACGTTTAACCTATGCCTGTCTTCAAGGGTTTCCTCTCACAACGAGGGATTTAGACGATTATCCCGGTTTCGTTGTATGTCTCAGAGCTCCAAGTAAGGTATCCCTATAATATTGACTTAATAAAGGAATCATGCCCATTATTGAGATTTACCTATGTAGAGGGAGACCCTTCTTAATGAAACCTCTGGTATCTTATCTCAGTTCTGAACCCGCATTAAACTAACGTACAAGTTTAATCACAACTTTACTAAAAGAATTTCTGAAAAAAGCTATCCCTACCTTGTTTTTAAAGGCCTTTAATATTATCAGCCTCCTAATAAATATGAATTAACTTTCTTACCCTATAGCCCTTCCGTATTCCTATCGTCGTCTGTATCTGCATACCTTTTCCTAAAACTAGACTTTACTTGGATTCTGCTTTCCCTATCTTATAAGTCTTCATAGCTAAACCTTTCATAACTTGCGCTTCCTTAAGCCCTACTTTAATAAAAATAGCTTATATTCTGTAAAACCTAAACTTAAATAAAATCTAGGAATGTGTAAGAAAGACCTTATCAACCCTTTATGTTTTACTGAACTTCATATTTTAATTCAAGATTTCAAAAAAACTCACCGAAAAATCCTAACCCTTTACTAAGAAATAAGAATTCCGATACAATCTACATTGGACTGGATCTTGACAAAGAAATAGCCGGGGCTTACTTTTATTTAGACTTTATCCTAGATTAGTTTACCTCCGTTTAGAAAAACTGGTAAGCCCCTGCCTTAATCGTTTCTACTGTAAATCCGTAATACAGCTAAGCTTTTTCTAGAAAGTCAAGACTTGAAAACCTTGAAATACCAAGGGCAGGCTATCCTTTACATATTACAAAGCAAAGCTAAAAAATAGAGATCTTCTGTAAGTGACAGCTACAACACTTAAGCTAATATTTCCCAGCTTATATCATCAAGGGATAAGGTTGCCCCTGTGTAAGGGCATGCTACTAAGAGCTTCTATGTTTTCTTTTAAAATATAATAAGCCCCGCTTATTAGTTAAAAACTTAATATTAGGAGTCTGAAAAGTAGAGTGCAATTACTTAAAATTCAGGGCCAAAGAAGGGGTCCCGGCCTTAAATAAAGCTTTAAATAAGTAAGTTTTAGGCTACCTACGAATAAGTTTTTGTTACTTTGCGCGACTAAAGTTTTATAAGTTTAGGGAAGCATTTATACACACTTTATAAGGGCTCGGAAATAGATAAGAGGATATAGCAAAAGCTTAGGCCCGCATTAAAAGGGAACTAAAGGGCTTATCAAATATTATTAAACCTAAGGATGACTTGGGCCTTTTTAATACTCTTTTTTTTCTAAACTGACTAACGGGAACTTTAGACTTCTAACCCTAATTATTAAGCCCAGTTTTTGCTCTATTATAGCGGTTTGCTAAGGACCTCGCTTTTAGTAACTCGTTATGACTCTACTATTTTATCTTACTTTACTGCAGTAAGAGAAGCTCCTCATTTGCAGATGGGTCAGTTCTATAGGATATTTATAAATTTATAACGTTAAAGCATTTCCAAGTTAAACGCTTTATTATAAAAACCTATGATTGAGAGTCAAACTTTGGTTCCTATTTGAATTACTAATAGAATCTAATAGTAAACTAGTATATACAAAAAGTAGGTTACATCTTTACTTTATAAAGGTTTTCTAGTCTCTCGTTTAATTCCCTAACGAGCAAGGAATCCTTTTATAAAAGGCAATAATAAAACAATTAAAAACGACAAAAAGGGGCACTCTTATGTTAAAAAGAAGTCAGAGGATCCCCTAAGATTTTAGGTGGAATCCTTAATGTACGGGTCTAAGGTGGTGTGTAATAAGTGACTAAACTTTCCTTGTTATAATTAACCTTGCTTTGCTTTATTGTAGAATATTCAACAAAAATAGGTACAGAAAGAATACTTAATAAGCTGTGTATTCAAGAGTCCTTATGACTAACAGGTGCTGTGTAGGGAAACCCCTGTAAGGGGCGGCACGACAATCTGATGTGAAATAGTTTATACAATGCGCGAATTTGTTTGTCCAGAGCTACCGGTTGGTTTTTCCCTATCACGAAGTTGTATAAATGCAAGAACTTTTTATTATTTTATTAGTAGGGGATTCCTTGAAGGATTTATGCTCTAAATTCTTGTAAGATAGCTAAGGGACTTCTTTTAAATCTTAAAAGTAGAGGTTTCGAGGTTTTCTGCCAGTGTATGCTTATATCTTAAAGAATCCTGCCTATTTACTTAATTTTATTGTGTCATTAAAAGCTTTTTATTCAAAAGGATGCCTATATAATACATATTTCAAAGAACTTGTAGCTATATCCCTTTTTCCAAAGTTAAAAGCGAAGAAGTCCTTTTAAATATAATCTTTTTTTACACGGCTAAGCTAGTATCCTGAGAATCCCCTTTGTCTCAAGACAGTTCCTATAACTGTTATCAGATACTTTTGCGGATTATTTGGTTTATACATGCTGAGGATACCTCTTCTATTTAGAGCACTTTATAATATGTATATATGCGTATATAAGGGTTACTATGATTTATAGTAATTTCAAATAAGTACAAGATAAAAAGGATAAAGTAAAATTTTAATGTGACCCTTTTATCTTGCTTTAGATATTTAATAGGAAATTTACAAGACCAAACCCTGGGTTTTCCGGAGTTCTATCAGAGCGCTGCAAAATAAGGTATTATCCTTAACTGACGAGATTTAAAGACTAATTACAACGCTGTATTTGTGTATGCAGTTTAAGCTATGTCCAGTCTAAATATAGAAAGTTTTTTTGTCTCTCTAGTATATTATGTAGAAAAAGAAAGTAGGACTCCTTTTTATTTACAAAAATCTCAAGGTATAGCCTCGTAACGGTAACATTATTTGCTCTCTTCGAGTAAAATATTTAGTGAGTTATGCCTTGGCAAAGCACTTAGTTTTGTCAGTACGCAAGGTCAATCTTCGAATAAAGTAACTGCTAGTAAAGTAGTAAAGAGCAATAACATGTAGGTTCCTCGGGAATCCCCTTAAGAATCAAATTTGACCGAAGTTCCTAATGAAACTAGGGCAATTTTATTGCTGGTAAAAGTCTTTTTTCTGGAAATTTTTTATCTCTTTTTACAAAATACTTAGGGCCTTAAGGTAAGGAGCTTTATTATCCTACTTTTCACAAAGGATTTAGTGGAGGTGTGTTTTTAAAAGTAAGTGCAGCTCGTAGGCTCGCTTCTTCGGAACCCTGAAGAGAGTCTAGTATAGAATTGACTTCTGGATTTCTACAAGCAAGATAGAGCGCTTTTTATATCTATACCAACTTAACCTAAAAGGGGAGAATGCCCTTCCTTTGTTACCTCCAACCCTATGCGAATATACGCGGTTATTAAGTATAATGTATTTTTAGGGTCTATTTTTTTAATAGAATTGCTTTTAGTTTTTACAATTCCTGGATCCGGCAATAATGATTAAGTTTCAGGTTTCGGCTAATTTTCTACTGGAGTGTCTAAGATTTTCTAGGGAGAAGATTACATTTTCCTTATTTTTGCCAAAAAACTTTTTGTATAAAAATCTAAGCAATTTAAAGAAAAAGAAGTGGGGAATTTTTGGTTATAACGCATGAATTGGTTATAACGCATGAAAAAGGTCGTACATCAAAATTTATACTCGGGGTTTCCTTTTTCTAAATTAAAGAGAACCAAACTTCAAACTGAGCGTAGTTTTTCTTTTATAAGCAGTGCTGTATCCCAATCCTTGAGCGTTTACCAAGAAATTAAAAACAATTCTAAAAACCAAGTCTCCCTATATAAATACAACTAACAGGTACCCTTTTCGACTGCGGAAAGCTTTATACATATTACATAAATGAGAAGGGCCCCTCAACTTTCTCTGCCAGGAATGTGCTTAATCCTCAAAAGACTTGGCTCATGGGGCTCGAGAACACCGCTCTGCTAAAAAGGGGGTTTCCGGGTATATGTATATAGGGTTCTAATCCTTGTAACAGGTTTTTTCAGGGCTTCCTAAATTTGGTTAGATTTCAATAGCTGAAGTTTATTGTTAAAGTAGTAAGATTTAGTAGTTTTCCTTTCACGGAGTTTCTAAAAAAAAGACCGTATTCGAAGATTTAGTCATATTATTTAGGGACTTCCTGTAGTCTAAATGAAATTTTCTAGGAATCGCTGGGCTCTCTTTAGTTATGAGCTCTCAAACTACAGAGAATAAAACAGCAAGCCCCCTTTAAGTAGTACAAGGATAGAACGAGACTTTGATTTTTATTAATAGGGATGGCACTGCTTAAGTTATTTCTTTCTTCTATTAAATTCCTATAAATTTAGTATTTAACTTAATGGGCTTGAATGCTTTTTGTATAAATATAAGAAAGTCTTCCCTAATTAATAGGTTTAAGAGTACTAAAACTAAAAGTAGTAGCTATTTAATCAAGGATCCTAGTATAAAAAAAGGGGCTATAAACTCCTCTACAAGGGAAGTGGCCTAAAATCTT
The DNA here is from genome assembly GCA_036897445.1 of Pelargonium tetragonum. NCBI lineage: Eukaryota > Viridiplantae > Streptophyta > Magnoliopsida > Geraniales > Geraniaceae > Pelargonium > Pelargonium tetragonum. The sequence goes on from JAYMTL010000004.1 coordinate 305,888, forward strand.
TGTTCAAATTTCACCTACGACAAAAGTAATAAACCCTATTTTCTTAGTATAGCGCATCTCTTTTTCTAAAAAGTTATGCCAGCTATATAGCAAAAACAATAAATAACTTCGTTACCTAGACTCTAACCTCTTAGCTATAACTGCTAAGTCTTGAAAGCTTTCTTATTCTTGTTAACTGCTACCTTACCTATCCTTATAAGGGCCAAACTCCTGTAACCTAATATTCTACTTTGGAACATCAGTAAACCAAAGGGCAGCGATAAAAAAATCGGAGCCAAGAGGAAGATGCCCATACTAGCTCTAGCTGCTAAACCGAAAAGGAGAACTTATTAGGCCCCTACTTAGTTCTATAACTGCACTAAAACCTAGCCCGATTTTAAAGTAATAAAAAAGACCTGTATGATAATGATTGTAGAGTTAGGATAAACTTATGTGTAATATAAATATACTTAATAATTAGGGCCTTTAATTAAACCCTCATTTCCATAGGTAAATAGAAAGCCTTTTTGTGAGTTTTCAGTACATGACATGAAAACGGAGCAGAAGTTTTCTATTCCTCCGCCCGGGGTTAACCTAATAGAATTTATAACATAAAAAGAATTTATCCTGTCTTGCTCGATAGGCAGCGGCCTTGAGATGGATAAAGAATTTCTAGATAAGTATTCAGTAAAGACGAAAAATCTAAATGTAAAACAGCAGTTAACTTTTCAGTTAGGGGCAGTTCTATAATATACATTGTAGGTAATAAGCAGGATCCCCCTTCCTCCCGTGAAGCTTTCTCAAAATCTCTTAAATTGAGCAAATGAAGTCCGCTTTCCTTTTCCAGAGCTTTACTTGATAACTGCTTGACTTTCTTTTTATTTGAAATCTGTCGGAGTTTAATTACTTAGAATTCATCGGTTCAAATACTCTTATTAATATTTCAACAAAGAACTTCGCAAAGCTGGGTTGGTACCATACGACTAATTCAGGTCAATGCCCTGTCCAGTACAGTAAAAATGACAGAAGTTATATATAGTAACTAAAACACTTTCTAGTTTTACTTACTAGTACTAGTATGGAATTCCAAAAAACTTTAATTACAGTACAGGAAAGGGGGAGCTCCTATCTGCCTATCTGTTCGACACAAACTAAGTGTTAGTACTCTTAAAAAGCAGCAGCCCGGTCTTACTTACTTTTTCAGTTCAAAACAATAGCGTAATACTTGCCTTTGAACAGGGATAATATATATATATTGTCTTTACTTAGTGGCCTATCTGGGGGGGTGTTCGGGAAAAGATAAGTATTATTGCAATGTATCCTTTATATAGGTTCTGAGAATCCCTTTTGTTTGTTATTCCAAAAAGTCCAAAACCAGGCAGGAATGTCCTTTCTTGGACTTACGGCTTTCGAGTTTCTAGTTGTGAAAAAGATAATGAATATCTACTACCCACGACCGTGGGGACTTCTTTTAAATGTAACTTTGATATATATATACCTATAGGAGCCCCCTTAAAAAAGTAAGCAGTAGGGAGCTCAGACTTAGAGTTTTTTCAATTTAACACGGGCAAAACTCAAGGAGGGGTTAATTGAAAAAAAGAGTCTTTTCGGGAAAAGTCTTTCGACATCTCAAATAAAGTAAACTTTCTCGTTCAGTGCAATTCTTGTCTCAAAGTTATAGCTCTACTAACCCGGCTTTAATACCAACTAATACAAAGGCGCTGGGTGGATTAAAATTTGTCAATATATATATAAGGAAATATCCGGGGTTCGTCAAGAATTTACTAGCAAAAAGTTGTATAAAAAACCTACTTTAAAAGAATCCAGGTGTTTAGTTTAGTAACGAAGCTCTTTATAGGAGGAAAGGAAAGGTTAGACTTTAATAGGATTCAAATAGACCCTTTTTCGTATATAGCTCGTAACTATCCCTTGTGGGTTCGTTTAGAGGTTCTACTAGAGCTATGAAATTTCTATTGACTTTATAAAAAGAGGCTAACAGACGTCTATCGAAAAGAGTAATAACTAGCCGTAAGGAAATCCGTACTCTATTCTCAAAATGAAATTCTAATTACAGGGATTTGGTTCCTTATTCTTATTTAGACAGAGAAAATAATTAATCTCAGGAATAAGATCTATTTCATAGTAATACAGGGATGCTAAAGGAAAGCTTTTGGGCTTATGTCTCACAAGAGGGCCCACTTTCCCTTCAAAATATAGTTAAAAGGGGTTGGTTGAATTAACAAACTTCTAAGAAAAATACCAAATTTGTTGGATAATTATACGATATTCCCCCTTCCTGGTCTAAGCAAAGGATCTCTCATATAGCATGAATATAGACTTCCGAAAAAGTGGGGACTATACAACGGCTTTATCTTTAATGAAGTTTTTCTATACTAGGATTTAACTTAAAAAAATAACTGCATTACTAAACTCTTTAGCTAGAATAAATTCGCACACTTAGCAAGGGAATCTGTATCAGTAAAAAAGTTTGTGGATATAGTGAGGCTTTTTTCTTTTTAGTTGTCTAGGCGTATTTACCAACCCAAACCCAGTAGCTATGCTCCCAATTCTATTACTAATGCAAGGGCTCGTGTTCTAGTTAAGATCAAGGTTATACATACTTGAAGGGGCAGCTTATTGCCTAAGGTTAATAATTTATTATCCTGCGAAGTGTCTTAACAAAAGGGTGTAGCTTCTTTTTTCTATAATTTGCCAGGTATATAAGATACTAGTTTCCGCGCCTTAGAGCTAACTTTTGTATCTTATTAGTGAATATAAATTCTGTAAGTATATTGGATTCATCACTGCCAAAGGGGGTATAATTTTAGCTAGATCAGAGTTTCTTAAGTGAGATTTTGACCAGAGGCTTTAGAATGCTTTCTATTCAGGAGTATAGTATCCTTACCAAAGCAATTCCGAGCATCAAAAAAGGGAAGTCCTCTTTTATGCTTTCACTCCAAGGTATATAATATCTACTTTTACCAACATAGAAATGACTTCGACTTTATCTGAGCTTTCCTATAGGAACTGGCCAATCCTAGGTAGAGAAGAGAGATGAAACCTAAGAGTTTCTTGACTAAGACTTTTTATCCCTGGTGTTTATATTTAATTATCTTACTTCACTTCAGAAAGTCAGGAATCAAACGGAAATGGCATGGTTTACGCTCATACTCTATGGTTATAGCCCATGGGGGACAAATCCCGAAACAAAGGGGAGAGGATGGGAATCGCTTCTTTTTTATATCACCAAGGGGCGGCTCTCTAATTCAACTAAAAACCTCAGAATCTTGACTTCCGGTAGCTGGAAAGGGATTCCTATTATCCTATTAAAGGATGCCTTAGTGCTTTTCTGTGTAGAAACTTATTTACAATTCTAAAAGTTAAGGATAATTTCAGTCTTATACTTAAGAATTAAAAGAATCCTATTCATTGAGCTAAGTAAATAAGTAAAAAAATGGAAACATGTGAAAATGTTGTAGTTTTTTACTAAACTTAAGAGTTTTCCTGTTTACTAGTCTATGCAAAATTCCTTGTAATCTAGTCTAAGCAACAAATTTATTGAGTACCTACCTTCCTGACTTGATATTTCTAGAAGAAAAAAGAAATCCCCTATAAATTTACAAAGTATACCTTTTTGTATCATGATAGTATAGGGGGTTCCATAAACAGCCCTTAGCTCAATTTACTACATTTTTTTCTGTGCGATTTTTATATACGTGTCAACAGCCCCAAGTCGAGATAGACTTTTTATTATAGACCACTTTTAAGGACAAGACCTTCCTCATACAGGATGCATGTCAAATCCTCTTACGTATGTATTCCTTCGAAACAATAAACTAACTATAAGGGGATTTTAAATAGAAAATCTTACGATAAATGCACTTGATTTAATACAATATATTAAAGTGTAGTAGCCAAATAAAAGTTAGTGGTGTATATTATCTTAAGAATGTTCATAGGAATTTTACTAATAAGTCCGTTTTTATCAATTAAAAAGGAGACGGGATAGCTGCAACCAAGCTGCTTACACATAGAATATATTAGAATTTTTCGCAACGGGTTACTTTTTACCACTCCCCATCAAGTCACCAGGCCTTTTGTATTTCTTTTCCGCATGTCTCTGCCTTAGGCAATTCTGTGATCCAGATCAAAAGATTTTATGATATAATATTAGAGGCAGTGGGGGTCCCCTTAAATATTTAGTAACATCCTTGGGTTCCATTCTTCGTACGTGTACAGGTTTTTCAAAAATAGGTATACTAGGTTCGAAAAAACCCGGAAATCGAGTGCCCTAAACAGGCTTTAAAACGCACCCAAGGGACCCTACAATGAGTTAGTCCGCCGCTTTGCTTTTGAAAATTATGAGATTCCTTAAAAAACTAACCAGGACTTTATATGATATACTATAAATTCCACTCCGACTTCCTTTCTGAACTAGATCCTTGTCGCAATTTGTTAATGGCTGGTACTGCCTCCCGCTTTCTTGTAATTCAAATAGCTAAGCATTACTTACAGTAAAACCCTTTCCTGTTCGTTCTGTTTGCTAATTACAAAAATGACTTATACTTAGAAACAAAATTTAAACCTCTTTGTAGTAAGCGCATATTTTTCTTATTCTGTAATAAGAGTTTAGGACTATTTTCTATTTTACTATACCTGTGTTTTAATTGCCCCAATCTAAATCCCTTTTCTTTTATCAGCTCAGCTTTCTAAGTTTTATAGCTTCCGCGTTGTTTTATACCAAAAAAGGAAGATTAGAACTCAGCACCCAAATCTGAATAGCACGCATACTTACCTCAAAATGTCAATAGCATAATAAAGGCACCTTACTTTTACTATACTCACCCAGCCCGAGAGTTAAACTTGTTGTGCTGCTTTTTTGTAATAGTACCGCGAATCTTGCCTTTTTTAATTTACTCTCCACGAATTTGAGTTATGAGTGTTCATTTTATGTACTTAAGTAAAGACCCCCAAAAAATTCTTTAACAAATTACTAATAGAATCCTCTTAAAAAGCCCTTTTTCCAGAGCTGCAGAAACAGAAAGAAGACTCAAGGGAAACCAATCACATTCTTTTTAAAAAACTTTTTCTATTGTACAAAAAGTAAAGACTTTTCGTAAAAACCTGAAATTTCCCTAATCAGTTATACTTCTAAAGTTAAAGCTACAGAATACAGTAACTCCAAGGGGGCTCTAATCCCTGCTTATTGACTTGTTTATTACTCTTAATCCCTTAAAACTTTCTTACCTTTTTAGAGCTAGACTTGCTTTCCTTAGAACTATACCTGTAATCTGTATCTACTTAGAAGCTACACTTATCTTAGTCAATCGAACTTCTAAGTTTGCAGCTGTATACCCTCTCTAACCATATCCATATTCTTACTCTTTATCATACCTTATTTAGTCCTCATTCATAGCCTTCTTAGTAGTCTTCTTACCTGCCCTAAACCTATTCGTTTTAGAGTGATCTTATTCCTCTAAGGTTTTAACACGATAAGATTATAAAAAGCAAACAAAGTTTTTGCCCCTTTTAAGATTCTTGTTTATTCTTAATATCCCCGTAAAGGTTTATTAGTCTAGAATTCTTGAGTCTTTTTCAGGTCAAGCTGCATCTCGGGTATGGAATGTCGGATCTTTCTATTTTGAGAGACTTCTTACCTTGCTTCTATGAAAGCCTAGTACATGCAAGATTTTTAATCAAGCATCATTAAAAACTCCTATCAATTATCTTATCATAACTAACATAGTATAACAACTAAATTGAAAGTCTTCTTATACAAGATTGGTAGATTGTGATATAATTTTAGAGTAGTCCATATTTTACTATAAATACTATCTCTCGAGTCAAGGGAACTTCATTTGCTATAATATTAGTAGTAGTTTTCACGAAAGATTTTTTGCTGCTAGAGAATATCTTGCTCGGCGGTTTTATTAGGATTTGAAAATATTAAGAGGTTCTTTAGTCACAATTAGAGGTAGTTGTTTTTCTAAATAATATTTTATAAGTATGCGTACTTTGATATCATATATAGGGCTCATTAAACACAGGCAGTTATCCTTTGTAAAACTTATAGGCAACCCACAATCTCTCACTTACTATGGAATTTGCCTAGTAGTTTTCTACTATCGAAGAGTATACGGGTAAGGTATATACTTTCTTTTTGTATTTACAATCGTATAAATAAGTTTTTATCGGGCACACGGACTTAGGAAAATGTATAGCAAATTGGAGTTATTAAAGGCAATGCCAAATAAGTCTTAGGTCAGCGCTTAGCTAAGAATCCTTTTTTCATACTAAAATATTCTATTCTGTATCTCTCCCTGCCTTTTTTACACAAAGCTTACGAGATACCAATCTTTTGAAGTCCTAGTAGTTCCTTTTTGTACAATATAAATTACCAACGCTATCGAAATAGATAGAATAAAGTAGCCCCTAAAATTGCAAGGAAAGATAGAACTTTGTGTTGTATTAAGATATAAATGAAATTAGGAGTTTTCCATGATAAATCCTTGCTATTAGGTTTGATTACATATGAAGGGTGTGTATCCTAGCTTATACCTCGTTTTAGCTGGTACTCGTTTTAACAAGGTGTATGGAGCAAGGGACTTTACCTTCTCTTGTAATTGTCGTAATATACTAACTAAAATAGCAAGCTTTAAAAAGAGTCCCTAAGATTTGACTACTGGGCCGAGAGTCCTACATTAATAAAAAGAACGTAATAACTGCAGAAAAGCTTTTAATTATATTATCAGGATCCTAACTCGGTAAGCGTACAAGTACTATAAAGGGAGTTTCCACATGTGAATCTACAAGACAAAAAATCCTAGTAGGAGATAAAATTATTTACATTTCGGCCAGTTTTTGGTTGTTATATCCCGGTGAAAGTTGAGAATACTTTAGTATGGCGCTTTAATTGTTACATCAAAAATTCCATATATAGAACTGGGAACCCGCTTTACTATTGCAGTGCCTTCTTTGTTACTTAATGTTGATATACCCCTTTGCTAAAGCTTGTGCACTCTGACTTTTTCAGAGTAGTTAGAGGCTTAGGGTAGTAATATAATAAGGTTTGCTCCGGGGCTGTAGTTAATAACATACTAGATGTGCTTACAAAACCCGAGCTGAGTGAAGCCCTGCTTTTCTTAGGGCCATTAAGAAATAGAAAACCCTTACAGGAATCCAGTAAAGCGTTGATTGTTTAAAATAAGGTATTACTTAAAAGTTCTGTATTAAAGATTTTAGCTTCCTTAAAATCCAGGATTATCTGATAAAGGTAGCGCATTAGGGTCTCCCACTAAGTACAAGTGTGTACACCCTGCCTAAAATATAGCTTTCTCTTCAAAAACTTTATAACATCTGTTAAGGGCTGGCTTTCCGCGGACTTTTAAACGAGTACATTTTTCTTTTTTTTAGCTACCTATTCTTGGATATTCCCTAAGGGAGTTTTTGTCCCGGGTGGCCCCCGTTGCTATTTCTTTTGGAACTCCCCGCTTAAGGTTCAAGATTTGATACTTAATATTAATATTCTCGTAAACTAAACACCCAAACGCGCAAGGGGTTTACTTCACAATCCGTTTTTAGTAGTTGTTTCGTTACTCCCTCAAAATAGGAGGTTCTATTTTTAGTATTACAGTAAGGGCTTACAATTTGATTGAATTTAAGTTTAGTTTATCTATTATACCTCTTGGGTTTTATCAAGACAACCCGCTAAGGCCCCCTAAAACTTTCTTTCCTATAACTGAGACTCTATACCAAACGGAGAGATTAAGTGCTTAATATTAAAGAATCCACAGTAGGGTAAAGAGCTTAGAATTCTGAATCTACAACTACAAAAAGGGGGATTGTGATAGCGTGCGTAGTCCTCATAGAGCTTTAGTTTTTATAATGCCAGAATTAGTCTATGACTAAACTAAGAGAAGGACATACCTAAGTAACCACCACACTTGTGAAGGGCTTATCCTAGATAAAGATAACTATAGACAGGAGATTAGGAAAAGGAAAACCTCGAAGCAAAACAGGGGAGGGACCCTTTTTGATTCTTCTTTTATTTATTCCTAATAATTTTAGAAAGATAGATCTAGAACAGTATGAGCTTTGATTACAAATAGTTTACTTCATAAGTTCTTCCTATATTTTTATCCTAATATAAAGGATTTCTCTTCTAAACAATTATCCTGATTTGGTTCGGTGTCTAATGACAACTTGTGTTATAAATCTTTCAATTCTTTAACTTGCTCTATATTTACCGAGGAGTCGGGCAATTTCTTAGTATCTCCAACCAAATTAAGATATAAGCTTTAGTGAACTCTTTGGTGCTATCTATTCTACGGATCCCCACTTTACTAGGAAAGGGCTTTTGTTACCTTAAAGAAAAGAGTAGGGTCATTTTGAGTATTCTAGTGCATCCTCCTTATTTCGCGCTCTTTACCCTTGTTGGAGCCAGCTATTATTAAAGATAGATTGTTATTTTAATTATAATAATTCTAAGAAAAGCTTTCAAAATAAATTGAAATCTCCTAGGTGCCATTATATTACAAAAGATTGTACTTTGTTCATTCATAATGAATAGCCAAAAAGCTTCCTATCTCACAAGTTTCGTGACTTATCTACTTAGTAAATAGTATACCCACTAATAAAGAGTGGAAGTTTAGTTATAAGAATAGAAAAAACCAGTAACGCTTAAGTGCGCCTCCTTCAATAATACAAGACAATGACTTCTAGCTACTCCTTTTACTTACATAAAAACACTTAACAAAGTTTTCTTAACTGGAGTCTAGCAAAACAAGTAAAGGCCTTCTAAATCATTTTCTTTTAGACTTTCCTCTAAGGGGGAACTCCACAAGTATCTACGGCTAAAAGAAATTCCTCAGGGGACTTAGAAAGATAAAGTTTGTATAAGGAAATAGAGAAGCGTGTCGTGCTTATCCAGCTTGGTAATAGTAAAAAATATTATACAAAAGGATCCTTTTGGTGTGTTAGGTTCTATTTGCCGGCTGTGGTTTTTCCTATAATTAATTGCTCGCTTTCTAAAGCACTTTTACATGGACTTCTAGGGCATACGGAGGTTTTGGGATGAGTTTAGTATAAAGATTCAAGGACTTCGTAGCTGTCATGTTAGGGACACTCTCTAAACCCAGTTGTTAGGAAAGCGCAAAGTCTAGTTAGATCTAGATTAAACCGAACGTAGATAGAACTTAAAAAAATTCAGGAAACTTTCTTCCTTTTTTCTTTTTAAGGGAATCCTAGGCTCTATATCAAACGTACTATAAACGATAAAAAGTAAGTAATATCCCAACTCCGAGTTAATACCAGAACAAAGTTAATGAGTGCTCTGTTATTAAAACTAAAAACTTGTCTATATTTATCCTTTCCAAGGACCCGTACTTATAATAAATTAATAAATAACTTTTAGCTGCAAAAAACCTTACCTAGGAAAAGCCGGAAATCTACCAATCTCGATTAAGGAGCTCGGGCTCGGGGAAGTCAAACCTAAGCTGGAGTCTGCCCTACGCGCTTGTATATATAGGATAAGTTTTATACTTTTTTAAAATACCTGGACCCAGTACTCCTGAAACCTAATTACTCTAAAATGAAATACCTCCGCTTGTAGGAAATCCAGTAGCATAGTAAATATAAGCTTGCCTCGAGTCCTTAAACTTACTTTCATTTGAGAAAAGGAGTTCTCCATGAAAAGCTCAAACGCAGAATTTTTGCTTGTTGCCTAATTAGGAACCCCTTTTAATTAATTTAAAGAAAGTTTTAGCTCTAGAATTAAAATCACTCTCTAGATTACTCAATATCCATGAACTAAAAAGCCAGCTAGCATTATCTTGCAGCAGGTAAACCTAGTAAACTTGGAGATTCTAATATCACACTTTTGCTTTAACAAGGGAACCCAAAAAAGGAACCTTATATACTTAGTAATTCCTAAGAAGCCTACATTAATTGTCGACCTTAAGATCTTGTAATTTAATTACCTTTAAACCAGAAACCCTTGTGAAAAACCTTTATTAGGACTTAATGTTTAAAAAACTTTGACTTCATTCTCGGAGGATCCCACTTCAGTAAGTTAATAACACCAAAGTCAAAAATTCTTCTCCTACGAAAATACTAAAGCCGCTAATTAAGAAGAGTTGCACAAACGAACCAAGGTAATAGGTTGACAACTAAATTTTTCTGACCTCTAATAGAGGATACTCTTAGAAATTCCCAACTTCTTGCGATATTTTACAAAAATGAGATCTACTATGAACTTAAGATCTAAAATTAACATTCTAATTAAAGCCTATTTTTTATTCTTTACCCGAGGCTATATATTCAACAGTTCGCAAATAAGCTCTACCTGTCTAGTTTATAAAGATATAGCCCTTAGAATGCCTGTTATCACAGACAAGCGCTCCTTGTTATAGAGCGCCTCACTCAATTAAAAAAATGACCCAAGCTTCTTTTTTACCTGACCCCAACTAAATAATTCAGGAAAACCAAGCATTTTACTTTTGACTTAACTTACCTATAACTTTCTTATCAAAGCTATACCCTGCTTAAGTAATCCTTTTCCCTTACAAAGTTCTGTTGATCGCTCTTCATGTATGCTATAATATGAGTCTTTCCTGTATATTTATTACGGGAAAGTTGTTCTATAAAAGGCAAAAGCTTCCGTGCATATCGTATATCTAAGCCCAACTCCTCTAACCCTTGCTAATAGGTAATATAGTCTCTGCAAACCTCTCTTGTATCCCAGTTTCTATTTATGTCGCTAACGTGTAATTTAACCGCAATTGCGTTTACCCGCTTTATAGCATTAAGTTTTTTCTCTCCTCAAAGTTTTTCTTTTAGTTTGTACTTTTCCAAGCAGAGCTTTAAAAGCTTTAGTAAAATTAAGACTTCCTTTGCACTATCTAAGAGGTCCCTATTGTATTTAAGAATATGAGTATATTTAGTGTTGCTGAAGCTATTAAGAATAAGAAGCTTTGTTATTTATGCCGAACCAGGGAGCCCTCCAGTATTCTTATGGTCGCAGATTTTTGTTCAAAATGTTCTAATAAGTGTCTTTCGTGTTCCTAGTTAGAAAAGCGGTTTCCTTTGGTTTAGGAGAGTGCTTTTAGTTTTGATGAGTTGATTCATATAAGGTTAGTTCTCGTATAGAACAAAAACTTTTTCATATAAGACAACAAGGGATTCTCAAAGCATTCTGGTACTTCACTTATTTATCAGTTTTCTCAGAATAACCAAGAGAAAGTATAAGGAATTCGCCCAAATTTTCATTTTATTTCAATCCCAAGTTTATTCAGAATTAATTCTTCTATTTTCTCTAGAAAAAAAAAACGAACATCTTGAGGTATTTCCTGCATTTTTTTGTAAAAAAAAAGGTCTCTGGCAGTACACTTTCGAAACTAGGATGTCTCTTAAACTCTGACTAGCTATCCGTTTTGCAGCTTTTAGACTTCTTTTGCCGGATTTATTTATATTATTTAATTGCTTTTTTGACTCCGTAGGTTATAGAAAACCCTTAATAAGAACTGGATGTCTGCTTCTCAGAGGCGTTGCCCCATAAAAATTTTAGTATTAAACGGATTCACAAATATTTTCAAAATCAGCCTCTAGCTCTACTACTCCAATTCTAGGACATTTTACGGAATATAAAGGGGCCCACAACCCCTGCTTCTTAAGAGTGTGCAAATTTCTTTGTCTAACCTAACCAATTCCAAAAGGGGTTAAGAAAAAGTTTAGTAGTTATATATTCTTATATTTTTACAAAAAAACTCGTTTAGGACCTGTTATTTAATAGTGCTTGAGTAGCACTCGTGTCTCTTTTATAAATCAGAAGAAAGGTTAATGAATAGTACGCAAAATCATAACTTTGATTGGAATATTTCTCATGAGTCCTTATACTAATAAGAAGTACTCTCGGGGATGTTAAATACTGGTTTTTCTTATAAGCCTGTGTGAGTAGGAGCTTTACGGGTTTTTCTAAAGAAAAAGATCCTTCATAAGGGGATACCTGGTAAAAATGGAGGCAATAATGCCCGATTAGAGCCGATATCGAGGACTTAGCGGGGGTTTACAACAGAGAGCTCTTAATTTATCCTTTATTATTATTAGAAATCGAGTATTCTTGTACAGAGTTACTCAGCGAAGTTTCTTTTTTTAGAATAATACAGTATTTTACTTGTGAATTCCTCTTGGTTCTAGAATAAATCCTTTTTTTGTATAGAATGCCTCACGAATTTGAGACTCAGTCAAACTCTTTAATAATGAAATTTTTCGTTATCTTAGACTAGAAGTTAGAGGTTACGCTCTTATTTCCGGAAGCATTATCGCTTTAGAAAAACACAGGTTGCTAAAATCCCAATAACCCCCCGGAATACCCTCTAGTACTGTACCCCAAAAAAGATAAAGGAAGCAGTAAGAGATCTTATGAGAGTCCCAGCTTCGTGTAAACGAGGTATACCAGTCGGTAATTTATCTTTCTTAGGAGTATTCCCTCCCTATTTTTTTTTCATTTTTCAGTTCAAGGTTAATTAAAGAACCCTAGAGAAGCTGGAGTCCTCCTTTTAGATCTACTAAAACTTAAAAACGCCCTATCTATACTATAAAGAAAGAAATAAGACAAGGCTCAGAAAACTTAAACAAAGTCTAAAAGTCAAAAAGCACTTTTCAATTGTTAACAAACCTCAGGCCGGGATTTCTTAGAAGTCTAATAAGTATATCATCCGTTTCTTTTCAATATAATCAAAGGGTAACTCTATTATTCTGCATTTTTGAGTATCTCTAATATTAATTTAAATATCCGGAATCTATAATATAAAAAAGATACCAATCCCTTAATAAAGTAAAGAAAACCCGCCGTAAAATTTTAAATAAAAGAAAAATACCGATACCTAAAAGACACGCGGGAGGGCCTTAGAATGGGCTTATGATTTAATTTAAAAGGAAGCTCTAACCCCCTTTTCTGAGACTAATCAAAATCTAGGATACAAAAACAATTCACCAAAATTATACAAGGATAAAAGTAACCTATTCGACGAGAACCCTCTTATAATTACTCTGTGTCAATACTATAATTATTGAGGTAACGAAGTTAAGGGACTCTTTTAGAATAAGTTCATGGGGACTTTATTGACGTCAAAGATTAAACTAAACTAGGATAAAGTAATTAGTTCCTTTTTCTTCTGTTACAAACTAACTATAAAAAAGAAAGTAAGACTGCGCAACTGGATTATAACAAAAAAACTTATTAAAGTTTTAGCCTTTTTAGTATCTGTATAGTATAAAAAAAGGTTCTTCTAAAAATTATGCTCTTATTTCCCTCTAGACGGGTCTTTTCCTTATGCTTAAAGTAACCTTGAGATCCTGTAACTTTTTTGGTATCCCTAAAACGAATGCCGCGTTAATTTATCATGCCTAGAAAAACTTGTATACTTAACTCCCCTCCCGTGTACAAGCTTTCCATAATTAGTAATATAAAGGGTTTCTAATTAGAAAACGGAAGCAAAATGAGGAAATGAAGCCTAAATTTGATTAGAATGAAAGAGTACTTTTATTACTGCCTTTACTATCAAGGTCTTTAAAATAGTGTTTAATATGAGATACCTGCCCACACACAAGAGTCTCTCTCGTTATGTCTTAAGCTCTCTTAATTAGATTAGAGGAGTCTGCATTTCAAAGTAGGAAAAATCAAAGTATTTACTTATATATATTTTTAAGGAAATCCAATTGCATAAAAAGTTGAAGTTTTAGATATGAGAGCTCAGAGGGGTTTTGTTGTAGTAAATATCCTAATAGTTAACTAAGATGCTGTTAATAGGGCTTCCGAGTATCTAGAGCTTAAATATAAAGAGTATTATATATACTAAAAAGTTTCCGCGATTCCTCGTCTCAAAAATGATATGTAATAAAGAAGGGCTTTTTCTACGTCCGAAACTCGGAATTGAATTTTAGTTTTTCAATTAGAATCTGAAAGCGCTTCTCCAAAGGATTGTAGATTAGGAGAGTGTAAGATTCCTGAGAGCTTGCCCATCTGGGGTCTTACGGCAAACTTTAAGTCGCTAGTACACGATAAAAATCACTCATTAAAATTTTTACAACAGTAAGTCAATTTTTATCATGAAATCACTTAATTAATTAGAAAAGCATTCCTTATTTTTGTCTAAATATTTTGTTATAAGAAGTCGGCTTGCTTAGGTGAGTCCCCTGTATTAAAATGAAACTTACAAACCATAAAACAAGAGTGAAACTCTGGAAATGCTGAGGGTTCGAGCCGTGATCTACTTATCAAAAAGTCATGGGCAAATGAAAGACTTACGGAAAGAGTTACCAAGAGAGACTTTAATGTGTATGTAGTCATGGAAAAAGGGGCGCTTTGATAGTATGGGCACAATATTTTAATAAATAGTAGACACAGAGTCCGGAAGCTCCTTAGACTCTTATTGAGAGTACTTCATCTTCAGAAGTCCGCCCGAGGCCCTAAAATTCTCCTTTGTTTTTGCTAAACTAAAATATAACTAAGATAAAGTACAAACAAATAAAAGGCGAGCGCTCTTTCCGGCACTAAAAAACGAAGACAGTTACTTTAGTTTTAAAGGCTCCCTTTGTTACGGGTTGCACTTCTAATAGTTTTTTCGTTATATTATATATGAGTTATTTTCATGTGTAACTTTATTCTTTTCTGGACTCCTGTCGGGTAAGCCGCGTTACATACAGTAATTGCCAACTAGGAGAGCCCCAGAGAATATGAATATGTGAGTGAGGATTCCTTTTACTTTACTCTTTTCAAAAAGATAATAACAATGAGTGTGTCTTCAGTTATCTAAACCCCTTGCAAGTATTCTGTCAAAATAAAAGAATAAGGTCTCTATTAAGTTTCAGAAATGAAACATTTCTTTAGAAGCTTTTTTTATCAAGTAGTCTTGTTTGGGCACAGCCCTATCTTAATTTTTAATACCGGCAATGAAAATTCGGATTTCTAGGTATTACATACATAAAATGAAAAGGATCTTAACCCGACTAAAGTTACCCAAAAACTCTTTGATTACTGCCAAACCAAAAAGAGAGGAGCCCTTTAAAAAGGCAAAGTTAAAATGAGCTAAAATTCCCTTTACTGTTAAAAACTAGAGTGTCTTACAATAGCTCAAACTCTACAGATTGAGGGACCACGGCGGCTTACTTATATCTCAAACCTTCAATCAGAAGTTCTGGTAACCCCGTTACAGGAACTTGTAGTATAAATCCTAAGAACTTCCTCATTCATACAGCCAACAGACCTTGCTAAATTTCATACTAAATTTTTTAATACTTAATTTGCGGATTCTTATCAGATGTTAACAGATGCTTTTCAAGCCCCCTACTTTATAATAGAACTCCGCATCAAAATAGGTTTAAAGTTTTGCTCCTAGAGTCATTGCATTTTTAATAACTAAGAAGAAGCTTGTATTATAAAAATTTTCAACAAAGTAAGTTCAAAATTAGTAAAAATGCATATAGGTTATAAAACCCACTTTCTAAAGATTTGCTAGGACTCCCTTAATTGAAATGACTCCTATTTTTAATCAAGAGAAAGCTTTTGTTCAGAATATCTCGGATACCCAGCGGGAGCTCAAAATAGAAAGTAAAAAGAGCCCTTATCCGCATCCGCGGAATTTTTACAAGTGTAGAACGTAGTCCCCTTTTATAAAGTGAAAGTAGAACAAAGAACTGAAAGTCTATAAATGCAGTACAAGGACTTGGAACCCTACACATAAGGATGCTGAAAGCTGAAAGTGGAACTTCTAACTGGATTTTTCTAGAATTTGGATCTGTAGCCTTTCTCAAACTCGATCAAAGGTTTACCGAATATAATACTATTCTCCAGTACTATAAAGACTTTATACTATGAAATTTCAATTCTTTATCTACGTGATTTCATCCTACCCCCCTTTATTATTAAGGTAATAAGAACCCGGTTTCCTTTAGGCCTCTTAATAAAAACTTCCTTGCTACTCAGAAGAATAGTATAACACTTTAAGAAGAGATAGGCCTGGCCTAAGGACATTTTAGTAAATATAGTAAAGAATTTAATTTAAAGTAAACCCTTGCATTATAGGCCCTGATATTACTGCGGGAGTTTTGGAAAAAAAAAGAGTATAACTCGATATAAGAGGAAGCTACCACTTGTAAAATGAATTTCAAAAAGTTCGTTCTTTTAGCAATTCTTTGTATGTAGTAATATTTGTAAGCAGTGTCGGTTGGAGATTCGCCAGGCAAGCCCCTCTCGATTTAGGTTAAACAAAAACTCGAGTTCCATAGCCTGTAACTTTCCCTTGTCATCAATAGAGCGCTACTCCTAATTTATTTCATACAATTACATTTTTTAATGTTTTAATGCTCTGGTTTCTTATTCTATGTGAGTCCCTTTAGCTTCTTTGAGTTATTGAATGCGCAATCCTGTCAGTATTCAGAAGGCGTCCTTAAAAAGAAATTCTCAGATGAAGCTCTTAAAGCACTTCTACGACCTTTTCTGTGCCTTATAACCCAAGTTTAAACCCCTTTAACTCCTCCCCCTGCAGTGTTTTACTATGCCTTTTTAGTTTAGCAATTTTTTGGTGTATGTTTACTTGAATTTTTGTTTAGGGCAAACCCCTAATTATGTAAGACCCGCAGAAATATAAAGTAGTAAGCACTTCTTGTAAAAGAAGAACCTGTCATCGAAAGAGGGAGGATGCCCCCCTTCTCCCTGAAAAAGAAGTAACCTAAGGATAAAATACCTGTAGAACTCCTTTTGAAATAGATTTTAATGTGCAGCAGAAATTTTAAGTAAGCACCTTTTTGAGGGGCCTCCGCCGTTTCAAACACTATAGAATAGAAAACATTAAAAGTTGCTTGGATTTTTACGTCATCGATCGAAAAACTTTTTAAAAGGCTCTACTGAACAAGGGTTTTTTCAAATCGCATATTCAGCGGCTGCCCACCCTTCAATAATAACGAATCCTAAGGTCTTGCGTTTTTTAAGGGGTATTTTCTTTTATGTTAACTTTGGAATTTCGATAGGGAGGCATATAACCGTTTGGGGTCTCAACTAGGATTAGGTAAACCAAGAAGTTTCTTTAGTTTCATTTTAGTACAAAAGGAGGAGAACTCCTAACCTAAACGGAAGCTTTTTCGTAAAGCGCTGGAGTCTAAAAAAGCAGGGTTCCCTTTTCCAGTTCATTCGTTCGAACTTACTCACAAGAGTAACAACCCGCTCATAAATGCCGGCTGTGCTATAAGTCTAAAATACAAGTATCCGTGCTTTATGATGAATACTCAAAAAGACATTAATTATATTGCAACTAAAAAGAAAACAAGTACTCGTAATTAAATTACTCGAGGACGCCTCCTCGGTTTGCTGTATTAATGTCCTTATATTTAGACAATAGAGTACCTGCTGTTAGAGTCTCTTACTATAAGCTATAAAGTTCACTTCTCTAATGAATATAATTCTAAAGCATACGTACTTGGCAGCTTTTTATTGGAATTCTTTATTTATAAGCCGTCCTATAGCGCGGGGCTTTTACTTACAGGGTGTTCTAGAACTAAAAAAGCTAACCCATCCCATAATAAGGATCCGTGTAAACTCTTGTACTTAAGTTAAACTGGATACCCCCCCTGATGTAAGCCTGGAATATAAGATCTTACTATAACTATATAAAAATTCTTGTTTGACCAAAAGTCCTAGAAGTAAATACATTTCAGTATAGCGCAAAACTTCTATATACAACTAGAAAAACGCCCGCCCCTTACTTAGAATTTTAGGGGCACCCTAATAAATTTGTTGATGGCATAGAATATGTAATTGCTTTTGTAATTCTGGAACTTGGCCCTTAAAAACCACCCTGATTAAACAGCCTCAAACTCAATTTGCATATAAAGATTTTTAAGTTATATTATATAAGAAATTGCCTTTAACAGGAATCCCTAAAAGGAAGCCGGTCCAAATATAGTAGTTAGTAAGCAAAGAGAGTGTTCCTCAAATACTATGTGAGGGAGCCTTTAATTAGGCATAATCATTTGCTTTTTTTATACACTAAAATTTGCTTAGCCTAAGTTCCCCTTGTTTTTACTCAAAATTTACAACCCCTTTAGATAGTACTCACACAAGTATCTTAAAACTTTATCCCCTGAATCCCTTTTCAAGGCTCTATAAAAAGTCAAGGTATTTCCGATTTCTATTTTATATTAGGCCACTCCCCTAAATCCGGCCTAAGTTTAATTCTGCACTTGTTACGGAATACCAACCCGAGATACTTATGATTTAATTGTTGTACAGGTACTCCTTTTTCTTTTTAAAAGTACAGAACCTCTCGAGTTTTTTACTATACTCGGGGCTACGCGACAATTAAGAAATAATAAAGCAGGAAAAACCCATGCTAAGCAGTTACTGAAAAGCTTTGATTAGTAAATCTTAAGCTTAATGCTTAGTGGGACCGCAAACGCAAAGAGGTTAAGTGTAAATCTAGAGGGATAAACTCCCCAAAGCACAACGAAAGAATTCGAAAAGTACTCCAACTTTGGTCTAAAAATCCGATACTTACTAAATAAAGTAACTAAAACTTGTCAACAAAAAAGAGAGCCCCTTACGTTAAAATTAGGATAGCCTTCTTCAAGATTTTTAAGGATTTAGGTAGAATATTCTATAATAAAGGATTGCTGCGAAAGTTGACTAATTCTCCACATTACATTATGCTTGACTTCTAGGCCCCTATATAGTTCGAAGAGGAGTCCCTTGGAATTTCAAGAAAGAAGCTGAGCCCACCAACGGATTCAAAAGGCATTATATAACTTACTTTCTCGGGCAAGAAAACAGGTTTCTTATTAGGACAAACATTCCAAGTTATAAACCTAAACCAAAGTCATTTTCCCTAACGAATACGGAAGTTGTAGATCAAGTTGCAAAAGCCAAAAACTCTAAGTGCCGATCTGCTTCTATTAAATACTGCAACCTTTTTAGACGCGCTTGGGGTGTTGACAGGGTGGCAAAGTGAAAACCAGAAAAAGCGCATTTAGGAGTAGTTTCATATCAATATATAGAATATCTGCGCCCTTGTAAAATGAAAATGACTTGGTGTAAATAAAATAGAAATTGTAGTCATAGCTCAAGGCATTCCGAACCCTAAATTGAATACTACAAACGAAAACTGTATATCATTAAAAGACAATTTAACACAGAGTAAAGCTTTCCAGTATCGAAAATCTATTATTTAATACACAACCTATTTTTAGTCCATCCTTCTTCGATTTGCCAGCTCCTTCTAATCTAAATAGATACCGTTTTAAGGACTTCCCTTTTATCCTTCAGAGACTGACTATCAACACAAAAGCTCTGTTTAATAAACTTTAATCATAAGACTCCACGCATAGATTATATCTTACTAAAGTACAACTCCTTTAAATATTGGAAATTACGAGCCCAGTACACCAGTTTAAGTTTATTTATCGGGAGTTTGACCTTTTACAATACTTGGATTTGATTCTTACGGCCTAGCTATCCTATAGAAAAATCCTGAATACCCTCGACACTACAAAACTATATCATATACAACATGCTCTATGCTCTCAAACTCTAACTTAATAAAAGGGAAGCTCTAGTATCAGTATAAAGGGGTGGGGTCTATAAAAATTAACGCTATAACCGAGGGGTCTAAACAACAGCTTATTTCTCTTAGCCTCCGGGATTTCTACCTCTCTAATAAAGTTCCTGTGCTCCTAAAAAGAAATTTGTATACTTTTTAAGGTGCCACTAAGATATAGCAGCTAGGAAAGAGTTTGCGGTTGTATCTACTAAGAAGGTTGAGAAGACTAAGATAGAGGTGGAAAATGCAGCTCTAAGTAACCCTGGTATAGAAGTTGGTAAGCAGGCAGTTGGTGCGTATTGCAAAGGAAAGAAAAGGTTCCGTAACTGGGAGTGGTCAAAGTGGAAATTGTAAGTACTTTTTACTTCCTATAACCCTCGCCTAACCTTCCAAACCAAAGGGAGTCCTTAGGTTTCTACTAATGTTTGGCTAATACTAAAAAGGGGATAACTAAAAAGTTTTCTTTACTTAGATTAATGCCAAATGCATTTCCTAAGCTTAGGTGGCTAATTTAATTCGGTAAAACCCAGTAACAAGTTTTGATTTACCTGGCTTCGTTAAGAGTCTTGTTATGATAAATTTCTAGGAAATACCCTTAGACATCCAAGTGTTTTTTTTCTGTTCAGTATATAAAGAGCTTGGAGTTTTATCTGACCGGTTTATCGGATTCCCCGCGTTTCCCATTCCTAGAACAATTTAAAATTACGATATCAGGACAAGAAGCTCAAGTTTCACAAAATTGCGAGAGTTTTCCTATACAAAAAGGGAACCCATTTGTGAGTTTAATAGACAGTAAAGAAAAACTAGAGCTTGTGACCCCTTGTTGAGTGAAGGTAATCCTTTATTATTTTAACGAGTTGTACACTGTTATTAATTTTTTCGGTTCTTTGATCCAATATAGCTAAAAAATGTGGGTAAAGCAGGATGCTCACAAGCTAAAAAAAGGCCTAGAAAAAGCTTTAACCCGTGTAATTTAACACATTTAACTAAGGGGGCACTTTACGACAACTAAAATCTCCCGTTGAATTTAGTTTGGGTCTAACTTTCTTTTGAAAGAGGCACTAAACCAATTCTAACAAAATCCGCAATTTATATATCCTTTTTAGTACTAAATACTCTATGAAAAATTCAAATCACTCCTTAAAATTTTTAGGATCCCCTATAGACTTTTAGCCCTTAAGGGTTTCGTTAGCTAGAAAAACATCTCTAATTGTCAACAAGGCCTCGGAACACCTATAACTTATATAAAACCCGTGAATAACTGCTGAATTCCCCTTTAATCTTATATATTGAAGAAGCTCCGAGCCTCGAGTGCGAATCCAGCTAAAGTTTTAGAGCTCCCCTTTTTATAAACTCGTTTCCATTAAAATAGCTAGAAACACATACAAATATTGAGAGTCCCCCGGTTATCCTTTTACTTTATATCCTATTCTGAATTCGAAATCTTAATATTATAAATCTGAAACTCTGGAGGGATGCTAATATTAATAATATAAGGAAGAACTCTAGTCTAAACCCCAATTCCCAACTCTCCTATTTACTAGACCTGCTTTAACTAACCGAGAAATCCCATCTCTTGTGAAACCTATTTAATTCTATCTCTTTTTTGACACTTTTCTAGAATTCTTAGAACCTCCCACCTTACCTTTGTTAGAAATTTCCTTCGTTGTATTTAAAGGTTCCCTTCTTTTTATTTTTAAAGGACCTTTTTTAGTTCTCAAGATTGGGTTTTTAGTTTGCTGGTTCCAGATAATAGGAGAATAAACCCTAGTATCGTAGGACAGGGCTGGGGATCCTAGATAAAAGCAATAAAAGAATCTATGACACACCAAAACTAAGTAACTAAGTAGCTACAGACTCCTAAAGAAAGTTTTTTATAGAGTATTATTAGTTTAAAGGAATTCTTGTATAATACCTAAACCTGGGGTTTCTCCTTTTCTTTACTAGGTACCGTATTTGTTCAATTCTTGCTTATGAATCTATATCTCTAATAACAATACCCCTTCGCGGGAATCTTAATATTAAGGAGTTTTTAGTTCTAAGATCTTGTATTTCACACTTTAAAGTTTATAACTATTTTCTAGTATGACTCTTATTTTCCAAAAACTCAAAGCATGAAGAAAGAAATATCCCCCTAAATACACAAATAAATAGAATTTTTAGAGTTTTAGCGTATCCACTAGCTCTGCCATTCTTTTATTTGAAGTACTCCTTAAGGTATATTTCTTATAGGCTAGGCATCGGAGAAAGGAAACTTTTAAATAAAGCGTAGGCATTCTAAAGAAAAGGGGTTTGTACATTTAAGAGTTTTAACAAAGGTTGTACTAGAAAATTGTTTAGTTGCTTGCTTTAGAAACAAAAAAGAGAGACGGTCAGGTGCAAAGCCCTCCTGTACTATACTTACTAATACATAAAATACTAATTACTATACTATTTTTATCTATTCTATAACTATCTACTATAGAATACAATAGATTAACTACTTAACTCCATTAGAACACATTAGCTACAGGCTACATCCATACAGGGAATACAGATACAGCTATCATCTCTACTATGCCTATCTCCTCTATGTTCTACTCTTACGGCTACCCTTGAAATTGAGTGCGATCCATACGGGTTAGTCCTGTAGTAAAGGATCCCTATATTCCTGCAATCTTCCTAGGTACCTAATTTCTTTGTTCTGTTATTATGAAATTTAGATACAACTAGCCAGCCTACCCCTTACGAAGTGTAACTCCAATTTAAATATTCGGATACTGAAATCCTGCTGCAGAAGCAGAAAAAGTTGATATCTTTATTTAGTCCTGGATCTCTACTTGTAGAATGTTTCGGGGAAACCCTTAACAGTTTTGGGTGTATCATTTTTTGTTATCAAAGCTCTAATAATACTAAGTCCGCACCCTCATTAGCGATAAATACAAAGGGAAGAATAATTACCTTAAAAAAAGGAACCTCCTAGTTATCTATACTTATACTACCCTATTACTATCTATTAAGTAACTAATATACTAAAACAAGAACAAGAATACAATAGAATAATAAGCCGTACAGTAACCCATTAGCTACAAAAAGCTGTGAGGAGTATCCATAACAACAGCCATAACAAGAGTACGGGTAGTATAAGAATCTCCCATAAGCAAAGCATGCTATTCCTCCTACTCTTACTAACTAAGACTAAAGGAGGTATACTAGGATTAGGATACAGAGTAATAACAAAGCAAGTAAAGCAATAATATAAAGAAATAAAAAAGAAGGGAGGCTAGGTCAAAGCAAAGTAAGTTAAACAAGTCTAGTAACTAGTAAGTCATAAGAATTGAGTAAGACTAAGAAAGGAAATCTTGTTGACTTGAACCTACGACGCACGAAAATTGTTTTGCAAAATGTTAGATGCCCCCTCACCTGTAAAAGGGGAATTCCTATAATAACGGAGTAAAGGCACCTACAGACGGAGCTATTTTGGGATATACTCTAAAAATGGACAGAGAAAGAGACCGAACGAGGGGACCTAAACTACACAAGGATCCTAGCTCCAGCGGGTAGCCGTTTCTAAAAAGTCTAATAAGAGACTGATATGACTCGCCTGAGTTTCATACTCCAGCCGAGGATTCTTCCTGCACTTTACTGGAGGCTGTAAAGGTGTACTAGTTGTCTTCTCTTGCATAGCTCTTAACTTAAGCCATGCTTTTATTTCCTGGATTTGCTAACTTGACTTAATTGACTTACCTCCTCCTCTTTGTACCTACCCCTTGTTTCTTAACAGATAGACTACTCTTTTGTATCTTATGTTTCGTAGCAGTCTTATTAAATAAAAGCTATAGTTACTCTCTTAATTAAAATAAAAGGGGTTAGACTCTTCTAAAAAAACTAGAACTGGAGTCCCCCTACCTTCTTCTTGCTTTTACGATTAAGAGGGTTTTTACTTGTTTTTAGAACACATAGGTATACCGGCCCTTTTTCAAGTCTAAAAATGAAACTCCCCCACTATCTATCTATCTATTTCAAGAAAGAAAGTTCTGTCTCCGGGTAATGTAAAAGTAATAACAGTGCCAAAAGAAAAATCCCAGATTCTGTTACGACAAAAGGTCCCACTTTTACTCACAACTTCTTAACCCAGTAAGTTAGAAAAGCTTCTCTAAAGCGGGCACTCCGTATCTTTAAGGAGTTTTGATAGTAAATATGTAATAGATATAAAAAGAAAAGTGAGATTGCTCGTGCGTAATTGCTTGTATGGACTTAGGGATAGTTTTATGGGGCTTCTTAAAAAGGGCATTAGAAAGTGATGTATGACTTTGAATCCAAAATCTTTCTCTTTTTTTGTCAAGGAACTCCATAATATTTTAGCTTCCTCTTTTATATAGATTTAGCATTATAGCAATAGCAGAACTCTTTAACTACCTTCACGCTTTGTCAGGGGCTTTTTGTGTATAGAGTTTGCAAGTAGTTTTAATTCTCTTTTTGGTCTTGTATAGTATACTTGTATAGAAGATATGCTTTAAAAGTTGAGATATCTCAACGCGGCGCTTTACTATTATTTTGGTTTTAGAGAAACGGAAATACTTAGGAGTCTAATTTGCTTTTACCGGATAATTTTGTGTAAATTTATAAAGCAAGTATTAAATTTAATATAAATGAGATATTGCCTTCCTATTCTGGAGTGCCGTAAGTAAACCCTTTGGTCGAAGCCCTAAAGAACCTATATTAATGACTAATTATCAAATTTAAGAAATGTCCTAACGACGCTCGTGCTAGCGGATAAGCTGCCCTTAAGAAAGAGAAGGCTAAGCGGTAGAAAGTTTGCGAGATATTATTATAAAGAGGAATCTTTCTAGGTTAAGTGTTAATTTTTAATAAACTAATCAATCTGGTATTATACAAGACAGACCTCCTTTACTTAGTTAGTCCTAGTTAGACTCCCCTTGCGTAGTATCCGTGTGTCTTAAAAAGTCCCGAGAATTTACTTTGAAGCTTTTTTTTAAGACACGTATTTAAGAATCTGTAATATTCCAGGTGCCAAACCACTACAATAAGCATATTCGGAATTCAAGTTAATAAGAATCACTTAGGTAGAATATATAGAAAGAATTTTTATTATAAATTATACCTAAAAACGGTATATCCCTTATCTGCAAAACGGGGACAAGAATCCACGTCCGCGGTAGAGCAGGATCTATTTCAACGCAGGTTCGAGTCGTCTTAGATACGCAAAGAGACTGAGTCTTAAAGCGCAGCCTCCTAAAACTAGAAACACAACAGGAGTCCCCTTTATATTATATATTAAAACCCTGGGACTTTTTATGGAGCTTCTATATATAAACCCCATGCGATTTTTCTACTTTTCATTTTCACGTAGATTAGAGAGTATTAACTTTTGTTTAAAAGACATAGAACAAAGTTTTAATTCGGACTTTTAAGTTTTCTATTATTAACCAGCTACTCCTGATAGTAAGAGCTTCTGATTTCTTAAATTTTAGTATGACACGAAGCTTTTGTAAATACTAGTAGTCAATTATACTCGAAACTTTAGTTCTTCTACCCTCTACACGTTACACAGCAATTTCGGGCCTATTTTTATAAAAAGGAGACAGCATTTAAGTTTTACCTTATTCTGAGACTGCGTTACTAATTTCTACTCGTATCAGGGAGGGCCGATACAGAAATTTTTCTAGGGTTATAGGCTCTTTTTTAGTACTACAATCTGTTTACTGTATAATATGTACTTTTAAAGTCTTGAAATAATATAAGGATACGTTAATAAGACCTCAAATAAATAGGTAATAGTAGAGAGTTCAAGGAAGTCAAATCCGCTAGCAAGGGTATAACAATTATTCTAAATAAACAGAAGTTTCGGGGATTCACTTAAACCTCGGCAAAAAAGATAGCCAAAATAAAGTAGGTACCCTTTTTCAAGATACCAGGAACTATAAAACTGCTAAGAAATTTTAGACAGCCTAGTTTACGTACTTAATTCTAACTAACCCTTTATACTTTGTTGAAAATTAAGTCCAAAATATTGATTCATTTTTCATAGAAGCTCTTTTATTTATAATGTACAACGGCCCTCTTTACAAAAACTTAAGTAGAAAATCCGAAGGGCCTCCAAGTCCTTTTCCTCACAAAACGCGTCACTATCTTATGGCTTAAGAAAGTTAGAGACTGCAAAGGGAATGCTGACGAAGACTTGGTTACAAAATGAGTAGCAACTCCCTTCCTAATATTAAATCCTAATTTTCCGGTAGTCAGAGTTTTTGCCACGGATAGAATTTCTAAGATATTCTCGCAAGGTAAGATAACCCTGTTCAAGCCAAGAAAACTACTGCGGGGCTCCTTGTGTAATTTATACATCTCTTTAAATTTATTTAAGTTTTTCTTGAGTTTTTACTTGCTATACGGATCAAGTTAGGGTTAGAGTTTATTTCAAGGGTTTTTATTTGCCTGTTAGATTAATTGAAAAGAATTTCAATCTATATTAGGGGTCCTTTAATTAATACTGGCTCTCATGAATTTTTTTAGTCCAGTCTTAGATTATCCCGTTAGTTGGATGCCCTATTTATTATATTTGATATTTGAGTTCACACTGCTATTAGAATTATCTGTTTAAACAAGGCTTTTTAAGATTTAGTTTCAAAATAATTATATAACGGCGATGGATGAGGGAATAAAGCAAGAAATTTGGGGTGTATACTGAAGACTTTTAACTGTGCTAGATTCTTTGGTCTCAAGGTTTTCCCGTCAAATGTGTGAAATATTCTTCTTTTTAAGGTCTCTCTCACTGGATAGCTAAGAGCCTTTTTTCAGGGGGTCCCTACAATGTTCCCTAACTTTTTAGTACTACAATTACTTTTAAACCTGAGTCAGTTCTTTGTTTAACTGGAGTACTCATACAACTACTCAGTAAAGGGCTAATGCTCAGAATGCTTTATAACACCAACCCCTGTTATTTTGCAATTGACAAGTAAAGAATATTTGGATGACACACTTTAGTATATGGGATATGGGAACCCTCAGAAAAAAGTAGAGAGGAAAAGTACTGAACTGCTGTTAAAGTCTACGAAAAAGGCCATACAATTTTTATAATTAGTTATGAGTTTGACTTACAAAAGATTTTCCTCGTACTAGTAAAATATGAAATTCCTTCCTAAAACTTTTACAGCAGTGACACAAAATAAGGGACTGACTTTAAAAGAAGCTAAGCTAGGTTATTACTACCACTGGATTTCAATATGGATATACTTTGGATAATTCAACTGAAAAGCCTTACTTTAACAGGTTTTTATAACTAGGTTAGCACAACTTTACTAACACTTTTTCATAGAGCTCGGGGGTATCTCGTAACTAGGCTTATCTGCTGTAAAGTAAAATAAGGTTAATTCCTATAAATTAAATACTATTCCTCTGAGATTGAAGGGCCTAATAAAGGGAGCGGGATTCCTGATACCGGTGTAGATATATTCAAAATAAAAATAAGGGAGCTCCTATGAGGTAAAAGATGTTTTATATAATCAAGCTTCCACCAAGTATAGGTGCGCATATTAAATAATTTTTATTAGTAAACTGAGCCTTTCATGAATTTAAAGTCACCCTTTACAGTGCCGAGAATCGGAAGAAAAATTGAATTAAAAGCTAAAGGAAGCTTTTTTATTCTGACGAATTTTACATAGTTTTTTTAGTTTTATCCCTCCCTATATTTATACGCTTAGGAACTCAATCTCGAGTACCCTTGCTTGCTTATAGAGTTCTATATACGTACTTGTGAATTAAGGGCTAAAACAATTGGGAGAGATACATTATCCGTGGGAGTTGAACGGATTCTAGATAAAGTTAAAGGCTTTCTTAACAAAGGAAAGAAAAAGAGTAAATTAAAAAAATATGGAAAATTCTTTTAGTCTTAGATATATGCTCCCCCTGTGGTATAAAGAGAATGCTTAGTAATTTCTTAACGAGTATAGGATAGATACTAAAGCTTTCTGGTTTACGCAAGTGTTATAAGTTTTTCTTTTTATAGTAGTAGGGAATTCCTAAATTACCCGTTTTGTGAAATAAGTCGTTAGCCTCTGAAGTATACCTGTATAACTATTTACTCCAAGGTAAGAAATTGGCAGTTACCGTCATTAGATTAGAAAGGAAGCATCCGCAGTATAACCATAAAGAATCCACGAAAGAGAAAAGAATTTATAAGGAGCCCCTTCATGGAAATTGGGACACACAAAGTTTGAATAATAGGGTATTCTAAAACACCTTTAAAAGATTTTAATAGTAAGTGCCTCGTGTAACGAGTATACATATAGGAATTACTCTATTTTTTTTTTATTTGTCTCTCTTTTAATCAAAAAGCTTATACTTATAAGTGTACCCCCTTTTTTTGTGAAAGCCCTCTACGAAAACCTTATTCTTTTAAAATCCGAGCTTAGTAACAAAGTAAAGGTCCGGTAAAGCAGCTAGAGAATTTCCTAAAAGTCAAAAACCTGAGTAAAGTGTCGAATAAAGAACAAGTACAAGGGAGTAGTGATATTTATATTGCTTTGTCTAAAGTTTTCCTTTAAGTTAAACAGAATGTAAAACACCTTTCTAAGTAATAGTATGACGGTCTACTTTATCCTTGTGTAGTACCGCGAAAAGTGAAATATTATAGATTCTTAACTGGGTTTACCTACTATTCCTAAACTCTTCATTATGTCTTTTCTAGATAAAGTTTTTTATTCTACAAGCTAATATTTTTTGATACTTTGTGTGTGTGGGAATTTATACAAAAATGTAGTGTTAAAAACCGAAGTTAACTAAATAGGGTTCTGTGGTCTCTTTGTTAAAAAAGTGCTCCGAGATAAAGCTAACAAAAACATTTTATTACTATAAAGTTTCCACTCATATTATACCGGGATCACTAAAACTTAGCAAATCGGGTTACACTAACTTGTCAAAAGTCCTTTAGAATATAGAATCACTTTGCCCAAGAGTTCCATATTTACTTTACCTTAGTAGCGGGAAGATCCAGTTGTTTTTTGTTCTAAAACTCTCTAATCAATGAATTGATCTTTAACTTTAGAGTCTGATTTCTTTTACGTATATGTTTTTTTTACTGAAGTATCACAAAGAGTAATCTCAGATTTTACGTAGAGTATTTCCTAAAATTCCCTTGGCAAACCCGGGTTATAAATACGAAAGTTGTATTCCTATTAGTTTACTAAGTTTGTAAGAGAATTCCTGGTGGCCTTGGAAGATATAGAATACGGTTAAAGGTCCGCCTTTTCCATAACAAAGTAAGTGGATTCCTCAAGATAAAACTTGTTTATAAGAAGTACGTTAAAAACTCTGTGCATTTCAAAAAACAGGCTGGAGCTCAGAAAAGTATAACAGGATTTCGCTCAAACCTCGCTCTTAGAAAGATATCCAATAAAACTTTTTATATAAAAACTTAAGAAATTAACTAAAGACCCTCTTGCCTTTTGTGCATGGGCCCGCAATGCTTTTTGGGGACTGCCGGGGTCTTACTTTAAAGAATACTATAGGTTCAAAGGACTTCTGCTCCAATAATAGGGACTTAATTACGCTTCCTGAAAAGGCTATACCTTCTCCTATCTGACATTGCACACCCACCACGCGAGTTGCAAGGGTTCATACTGCTTTTTATAAGAAAATAATATTTACAAGTACTGTGGATGAGATCTCAGTATCAATTTCTTACCCAGATTAAGAAACTCCCTTAAAAGCGGGTACTCCAAAACCCCTTTTTCTCTACCAAGTAAAGAGATTCCTCTAAAATTCCAATAATAAGAAATGTATCCAAAGATAATAAGGAACCCGGTATACTACTCTTCCTTTATTATGCGTTGTAGTTACTAATAAAAACAAGTCTCGGTAAAGCACCCCCTTTTTTTTCTGGGGGGCGGGGGGGTAAGACTTTCCCCGGATATCAAATGCTGTATCATAAATAGTAAGTTCCATTCTGGGGCGGTTAGTAATAGATAAAGTATAGGAGGCCTAGCCTCTCTCTAGCTTAACTGTATGAAAGAGTGAGTTCGCTGTCCTGCTGTCTGTCATCCTCGAAAAAACTCGTTTGAATTTATAATAGAGTGCGGAATGAACAGCTATAAAAGGATGCATTAGAGACATTTGGCTTTCTATACAGAATACCAACATAAAAGAATGAAAATTATGGATATCCCTAAAAGAGCTAATTACTCGTATCCAAAAGGAAGCTCACTAAGTTCGTGCAAACTCAGAAAGATTTATTATAACTCTTTTTAGAGTCTATTTTAACCATGGAATCTATATTTAGTGAGATGACAAAGGCAAGTCCTACTATTAAGTATCTTTTGTTTCTTTGTTTTATTCAAAGGCATACTTTTAAAATAAAAGGATCTTAAATCTATCCATTTTATCTATATAAGAAGTAAGCAGCTTTTTACGGAAACTCATACGGAAAGGGGTTTAGGTAATTGCCTCGATTCTAAAAGTATCTAAGTACAAATCACTACACTTTCACTCTTTATACAGAACTTTTTTATATAGATTGAGTACTTTCTTTCTAGATTTATAGAATAGGTTTATAACCATTTAATAATTTATATATGAGCTTGTAAACGGCAAAACTAACTAAGACAAGCTTATCTCAAGTTTGTTAACTAAGAGGGATCTTCTTAATTTTCTTTTTTAGATGTTCCTCGGCGCTTTGGCTTTTCATTTCAATTCTTCTTTTCTTTACTTTGTATATACTACTTCAAGTTTCATAAGTCTTTAGTAATTGGCTTGAATAGGGTCGCGTAGCTGGACGAGTGACTTTACCTTTTCCTAAATTAAAAAATCGTAGGCCTTTTTGTTAGGAAGAATTCTAATGAGGCAAACTCTATAAGGCTAAAAAGCTATATAATTATAACCTTTCCAAGGGAAGCATACATAAAATTCCCTTGTAACTCGGATCTCTATGATAGGTTTTTTATAAAAGAACTTTACTAATTGTAAGTTCTCTTATTAGGGTTTAAAGTAGGCTTTTTAGGTAACGTTTATCTTAAAAGAGTGCAGCCTCCTCGTAAGTCATATAAGGGGGATCTTCTATCTAATACTAAAGGAAACCCCTTTATTCAGCTATTTAAAGATTGTATAGTGTATTTTGTATCTATCATACTTTTAACTTGTTAGAGAAATTAGTTAGTTATATTCCCAGAGCCAAATTGATATACTAAGATTAAAAGAGTGGGGGACCAGTAAACAAAAAAAATGGAAAGAGTTTCTTCTATTTCAATTCGCTGGGTGGTGTATACGGAATAACTACTGTAAACCATGTTAAGATTAAGGTTTCATTTTGAGTTAATAGTGAACATTACTTTCTCTTAAAGCGAGCTCCTAGTGGGTCAATTAAGTAGAATAAATAACAAGAAAAGAGGTATCAGATAGATAAAACAAGGACTCATTGAGATTACTATTTATATTGAAATGAAACAAATTAAATGCCTGTAGTATTCTCTTTGCTATATCCAATAACTGAGTAATTGAGGCATAGTAAAAAAACTGTGGCTAAGTGGTCTACTTCGCGTACTAAATCACTTCTATATAATATATAAGAAAAAAGCATTCATTGATGCCAGTCTGCTTAGCTTGATAAAAGAGACTGTGGAGGGATATACCTTAACAAGTATCTAATTCAAACGCTATAGAATTTCATACTAATTATACTAAAAAAAATACAAAAGCAAGCTACATATAGGGCACGGAATACAATAAGGGTTAGCTGTTCTAGAATTTTTAAGTAGTAGAACAAGTAATCTTAGTTTATATGCCGTGGGTTCAAGTCCTTGAAAAAGAAGTCCTTAGTCTTGGGAAGAAAGCAATGGAAATCCTTTAGAATGAATAAAGAATAAGATTCCATTACATATTCCGCATATTTTAAAGTGAGCTGCTTCTGATCTTAACTACAGTAAGAAGACCTTTTGTTTCCACTACACCCGTGACTCATATGCGCGAATGCTGTAGGTTTAATTCGGGAACTCAAAAAATGAAGGAAATTGTTTACAATTTGTTAGGTATATTGTTCTGCAAAGAAAAAGTAATTAATAATGCTGTATGAAAAACTAGAGTTCTCTCCCTTTTCCGTCTTCTCCTAGTCACCAGTCTACTAATAAATTACCAAAAACAACGAAACTGAGTTACCTTTACTTTTTTCGTGAGCTTTGACTTGAACCTACGACCATTAGGCGATTCTTCCAATGCTCTACCAACTGAGCTGTACACCCTTGGTAAGGGGCTCCCTTTTGGTATAGAAAAAAACTCTTCGATATCAGGAGCAGTTCAAAATTTCTAATATTATTTGGGCCATTTGCGGGGATCCGGCAAGCCTTGGTTGGATTCGTTATAAATAGCGCTTTTGGGGGGAATTCGAAGAATATGTACCCCTTTATCTCAGCTAGTTTATAGCACCCTACCCTAAATATAAAATAAGAATCCTTTTCTTGGTATATTCCCAAAATGTGACCCATTTTCTGATACAACTAGTTGCTTGTCTACTTCTAATAAACGCAATTAATCTAATAGTAGGAAGAATTAAAAATATGATAAGAAACTTTAATTATACAGAATTTTATATCACAAAAGTTGAGTCCACTAACCTAATTGCCCTCAATTAGAGCATGAGTCAATAATAGAAAGTTCTAAGTTTTTCTTTCTCTTATTTCTTTTTAATAAAACAGAAATAATTAATTATAGAAAAGAGAAAACCAAGACATTTCAAAAGTCAAACTTTTTGTGTAAATTCGTGTTTTATTTCATCAGGGCAAGTATACTCTATTAGTGGTAGAGCAAAGGAAATTAATCTCGTGGAAAAAAAGAGCTACCTTACCTTCTTACGCTAAATTCAAAGGAGTTTGCTTAGAATAAGTGGAGTAAGCTTTTCTCTTTATGGATAAGGAGGGGTAGGAATAAGGAACGCATTAAGGGGGTACACGTGTTATATTGTTACTAATAACTTCGGGCTTATTAAAAAGGATTTGGTAAGTACAATCTATAGAACTTCTGTTTATTTCGTAATTTGAAAGGAATGGAAAAATGTAAAAGCTTAGGTATCAATAAAAAACTTTCTTGATAAGATCCTAAAAGCCTGGCTGCTTATCTGGAAGTTCAAACTGAACTAACAAGGGCTTCTCTCATACAAAACTTGAGCGAGAATCCGCTTTTAGCTTTTATTAGAATACAAAAGATCCTTGTTTCTTAGCAAAACTAAAATGAGTCCACCTGTTGAGATAGCAACAGTAGAACAGCTCCTTAACAAAAACAAAGCTTTGTAAAAAAAAAGTGTCCTTCGATTCTAGTTTAGAGTTTTTAGTATTTCGCTTTTGGGAATTTCTAATAAACGGGATATTGCAACTTATTTAGTTTTAGTAGATTCTCTTTAATTACTATTTTCTTAAAAGTCGTAAACCAGGATTCTGTTATATACAAGCTATCTGATAGGGATTTCCTTAACCCAAGGGTTACTACTCAAACAAGTCTTATAACGGGTTTCTTTATTTTAAAAATACTGATAATATAGAAGTGGAATCTTAGTAAGAGTTGATTTTCTTATTAATATTAAAAAGAAATCCTTCTAGTTTTTGTTAGATACTTGCCGAGGACCATTCTAACACGAAAAAAGAGTTTCTCCTTCCCTCCGCTGTAAGGCATAAATTAAGCAAATAATTTAGGCAAGGTATAGTTCATGGACAGCTCTGAGTCCCTACTTTTATCATTCATTTGCCTTATTATATACTGGAAATCGCAAGGGCTTTTAACTAGTGCTCCCAATTCGTATCTATTAGCTTACTGCTATATTCTAATAACTAAGAATTCCTCCTGCTAATTTTGAACATTTAAACAAGGGCCTAACTCCAAAACTTGTTAGTTAATAGTTATAGGAAATCCCTAAGGCAAGCCTTCTAAAAAGAGTTCTAATTTACGTTTTAGTTTTTAGGTAATGAAGAAGCAAAACAAAAATCTAAGTCCTAGTCATTTTATTTTGGCTGTTAAGTCGTCGGAGGCTCTTGGAATATATATAATATATTGCTGCAGAAGGGCCCTCCTCTTTTTTTTAAGATTATTATACTTTGGTAGTTTTTTCAGTAAAGTATTGTAGTAAATGTCTTAGGACCCCTCTTGAGTAGAATACCTTTTATTACAAAGTCTAATTAATTATTCTTGTGGGATGCCAGGAATTTAGAGTCCTTTTTTAGCTCGAAACGAAGTATATCTACTTATTCTTCATTTTCGCACTTAGGAAGGTAAAGACAGTAAAGTTGGCAAGGGTAGAATCTTTAACAGTGCGGCAGTAAGAAAGGAAGAATCATTAAAACCCTTAATAAGTTAATATTAGCATTAAATTAGAATTGGGGAGTACCCAGACTTATAAAATGACTTTATTTTTCAGAGTTTTGCAATTCAAATTGACGGGTAAACTGCACAACAACTACTATAGTACAAAAAGGATAGATAGGGAAAGAAACCGACTAGCACTGAGGAAGACTATCAAATTGACTTGTTTATATTGAGTGTCAGAAGAAGAAGGGGGGTTGGAACTTGTATGGAATTGTACCCTTTTTTTGGATGAAAAGGAGGCAGACGGTCACTGTAATATAATAGAGAGCTTAAGACTAAAAGGGATAATGTAACGTAAAGTCTTTTCAGGAAGTTGGCAGGCAATAGAAATGTATAACAGAGTAGAGAACCTGAAGGCAGGGCTTGACAAGAGGAAAAGGTAGCCGTCCTTTAAGCCTTTGCTTTCGGGAAAGAGCCTAAAAAAAGACAAAATAGAAAAAAAGAGAGCCAAAGGTTTGTCCCTCGCTCTAGAAATTCTAGTTTTAATAAAGCTCTAAAGGAGTGCTACGGAAAAATGAAAGAAAAACCCTTGTTAATATATACAGCGAGAATCAAACTCTTACCAATGATAAGCACCCTAAAGGAAACCTTAGGTATATTTTTTTTATACATAATGTTACTTCTCCTCAATCTAAAATAACTTTTACCTGAGATCGATACCCTTTAAGAAAAAGATTCTGCTATAGTTTTCTGTTAAAAGTGTCTTAAGGTAGTTGGGAGTGTCCCTAGACCTGGATATCCCATATATAGGTATTAAGTATTCGTCATCGAGCTTCCTAGGTGATTCAAGCTAAGCGAGCAATCTAGGCCTATCGCTATCTCTCCAGCTAAAAAATTTGCTAAGGAATTTCTAGAACTCTATACGACGGTTCCATATCCTAGAATACCAATGCAATTTTCAGAGTCTTTTTGTTTTCTATTTCATTCAATTTCAATAGGGATCCTCGACTTATATATAGTTATCCAATATGTTAAGGTATACTTTAACCCCGTACGTAGAAAATCGGATATAAAGAGCTAATAAAAGTTCTTTTGATGGTATATCTAAAGAATGAAAGCTCGTCCTAACCTAACTTCTTACCATACTCATAAATGAAGGGATAGCCATAGATAAGAAATTCACATGACGAATATCGTAGAAGCGCTAGAGGTCCTGCGTAATGCATAGTCTGGGGCTAAAGTACGGTAATACTCCGGATACCCCAACTCGGGATTTCTTAAGGTATTGCCCTTAGCCCAGGTAGCTTTTTGAAATAATTAAAATCATACTCAAACTAGCTTAGATCTGTTATTTCCTTTATTTTACTCTAGCTCGCTAGCTTTGGATTAGTTTAGTTATATCAAAATAGCGGGTATTGTACTTCCACTCTAGTTAATCCCATAATATACAGAGTTGACCTTTCTAAGACATTCCAAATTAAGGACCAAACCTATTAAAATTAAGTAAAGTAAAGAAGTCGATTTATAAATAGAGGAAACTTGTCAAGAAAAGCATTCTATAAAAAAACTTTTACCTGAGTGTAGTAAAGTAGAATATGTCCTAGCGAAAGCCTCAAGATTGCTCCAGTTATTGAAAACGGAACCTCTTTAAAAGGTCTGTAAAAAAGTGAAAAACACCAGGATCTCTTAAGTTTTTTATTCCAAGACATCCAATATGTTTATTAACAAACAAAAAGTCACTTCAAAAATGACCTATTTCCACGAAACCCTGGCATAAGAAGCAATTAGATAGCCTTGTCCAGAATCGAATTCAAAGGTGTTAGGAGACTCCTTTTTAGAGATACCTACTAAAATGTAAAATAATGGTGTAAAAGACAAGCAAGAGCTTGAACTATTTCTAGAGGATCTATATTTATCAGATAAAATGAGATATTTAGACCCAGGAGTTCCCTAATAAGGGTATCCCTATGAAAAACTTTGGGAGTTGAGAAATTTGTAATTAAAAAATCTAGTACTTACTTTTCCTACGTGGGGTTCCCTCGTGGATTTCTAGGGGAGGGCTATCCTTGTTTGTTTTTTCTTTTTTATTTAAGCTTTCAAAAAGGAAGATTAAACCTGTTTTACAAGCAGGGATCCCCCATCTGGACTATAAGAAAGATATCCGATGGGTATCCTTATATTAATTAGTACAAACTCCCTTTTTTGGAATAAGTATCTCTTTTGCTGGGTAAGCTAACCTATAATTATATTATTAGAATTTTATTTAGTACTAAAAAGTGTTTAAATAAAGATATAGCCTAGATCGAAGCTTCCTAAAAATTCTTTCTTATTGAGTTCGATAATCGATAGCTGGAAAAATAGAATAAGCTTTAGACCTTAAGTTCTTCCAGGTATCCAGAATCCAGTATGTTTAGTTTCAAAACAAAAAGATACGCCAGCTCCTTTTGAAATAAAGATTTTCGAAGAAGGTGTGGATTAGTTTGCTTATACAACACAGGACAATATTCCAAAAAAAAGGAGCCCCGCATTTCCTATGTCTAGAGAATGAATTTATTTAATAAGAAAGAAAGATAAATCCCGAGGATCCCTAATTAGACATCCGCTCTATATGTACTTAAATTACCTCTTAGAATCCTTTGCCCTTATGATTCTCTAAAGGAGCTATTCACCAGGGTTACGCTGTCTAAAAAAACAATGAGCTAACCCAGGTTCTAGAATATCTCATTATAAAGAAAAATGAAATGCAGTAAAGAAACACTGATTCACGGATAAGGTATAACTTACGACTTGTAGTACTTTGACAAAAACATATTCTTATGCTTTGTCTAGATTTTTGTTAGGCCAAAGGCAAATGTAAATTTGAGTACTGAGTCAAATTACGAGAAACAAACCTAAAGTCAGCCGTTTGCTACCTATAAGCACCCGTAGAATTGCTCTGCCCAAAGCAGGAACCTATAGACAACATAGGAAGCTAGCCGGAGCATGCTTAAGATTCTTTGAGGGGGAGTACCTAGAAGCACTTTTGCAAGTTTATTATCTAAAGGCTGAATACAAGCTGCGTTGATCTAACTAAAAGTCTCTCACACCTATATCGTAAGAAATTTACTGGATCTTGTATTTTGTATAACTTCATACTTATTAAGTAAGACTATGCTGACAATTTCAAGGAGTCCCTTTTTAATTAATCTAACACTCTCGTTCTGTAATAACTAGAAACTCTAACCGCCACTTTCATAGAATTGATACATAAACAAACAACTAAACCCAAACCTTACCTTCGAGAACCAGATTTCTTACTTTTATTAAGGGACTTGCTTAATATGGATTTCCTTCATAAAGGTTCTATATTTATGCTAATAACTGTTAGATATAAACTATCTTGACTTGTCATAAGGTCCCCTATTTCATAAAAAAGGCAAGCTTACTTAATAAAGTAGAAACTTCGGAATTGTTTTAACGCGTATCCCATATTTCGTAATATAAGTATTTCAGAAACTAAAAGTTCAGTGGAACCTTCAAATCTTTTGGTCAAGTAAGGAAACTTTTACAAGCATAACTTAGTGGCAGGGTTTACGGGGTTTGAATCACAAAAAGGAGTTTTTATACTTTAAGTTTCATAGGCCTTTCCTAAGCTGCGTAGCTAAACAAATTTTACTTATATAAGGTATGACAAGACGTACTGCTTTTCCGGGTCCATTACAAACCCCTTTTTTCTAGTAAATCTAGTAAAAGGGCACCCTTTTATAAGTGTTTGTCTGTTATAAGAGATTCCTTCCCTTTTGGCACGGGAATTTTAGTCCTAAATCGACTAAGAGGTGCGCTTTAATCTACAAGAATTTACTACTAAACACGAATAAAGTATAAAGTGCTCTGGGTTGCTTTTAGGCTTGTCAGGTATATCTACTCAACTACATATTATACTCAATACTCAACCGTCTACTGCATTACCTAAAAGAGAATAGACGTCAGAAACTTCTTAAAGAGCGAGATTTCTCTATTCTAGAGGAGCCCGTAAATTTGAGGTGGAACTTACCCTTTTATAACTTACTTGTAAACTAAATTAAATATTTATCCCTGAACCTCCTAAATAAGCCTGTCATCTAGCTACCATAACTCTTCTTAAGTAAGATAAACTTATAATAATAGCTATCCCGTGTACTAGAAATGCACTAACGGGACCCTTTTAAACTAAAAAACCTAGATTTCGAAACCATATCGAGGGGCCCAAGTAACTCCAAAAAATGAAACTTAATTAAGCCTATTCTAATTAACTCCGATGTTTTTATGGGCAGCTTCCCCTTATTGCAAATATAAAGAGAGTGCATTTTAGGCGAGTCTCCTCTTTAAAAGTTGTAATTATTCTGGGAAACCTAGAAGAAATTTTTTCTAGGATTTCTATGGCTTGAAGAGAAAGTTCGCATTGATAGCTAAGAGAATAAGGACTTAGTTTTTTAGATTAGAATAGATACTAGACCTTCAAA
This sequence comes from Pelargonium tetragonum, assembly GCA_036897445.1. Classification (NCBI taxonomy): domain Eukaryota; kingdom Viridiplantae; phylum Streptophyta; class Magnoliopsida; order Geraniales; family Geraniaceae; genus Pelargonium; species Pelargonium tetragonum. The sequence goes on from JAYMTL010000004.1 coordinate 344,211, forward strand.
ACTCTTTTATATACTATGAGGAAGTACAAGTGTCCCGAGAATCCTTAACCTTTTTATTGAGAACCCTGCTAACAATGATTTTTTAAAATGCTAAAACAATTATGATATGAGCCTAACTTAGCTAGTATAACTTATTCAATCCTTTTTGTCTTGTACTACTAATGTATCTAACATTGCAAATCGATTAACTCGAAAAGGGCTCTGAAGTAAATCGACTTAATATAATTATAATTACTTCTTTACAACAATCTCACCCGAAAATACTATAAGAAGTGACTTTAGAAAACTCGGTATTGAAAAATTAAGGCTCATCAGCGCTGCTAGGTTTTTAGTTTTCAAATCTTCACTGCTAGAAATTTCTTAATTATAAAGAGGGTACTTCTAGAATCTTGTTAATGGCTGGGAATATTACGATTATGAATGAGACCCCCACACACCTTGTGTTGTTTCCTACATACCTTTTAAGCTAGTGTAAATCTTTATAATATATTATAACATGTTTCCTACAAGCCGATCCCTTTAGTTTAGGTTAAGAAATGCCGGACCCTTAGAAAAAGACTTTTTTTAATATTGGAGTTTGTATCGAAAGTAAGTTGACTAGTGTACATATTAAAGGGGCGTTAATTAGGATAAATTTAGTACTAACTCAAGATCTCTTTACTTCGTTTTGAGACTGTTAGGAGGCGGGCAATTGGTATGAACTTAATATAATGCTATTCTTAAAAAAGGCAGCGTTGTTAATAATTCAATTTACAATAAAAGAAAAGGGTATAAGCGGCAAGTTTGGTATAGTAAGATTTTTAGGCTTAGTGGGTGTCACTTGTTTATAGGATTCCGGGAAAATTAAGCGAAAAGGGCTTGCATTAGTGGCTCTTATTGGCTGCGTTGATTGAGAGTATCAAAATAATAAGGAGGCCCTCTTAAAAGATTGACTCTCAGGTAACGCATTTTTTTTACAAGTTTATAAGAGGAATTCTTAGGTTTCGGTATCCTTTTTGCTTGCTGGTGTGAGCACCTCTTTGTACTTTAATTCGCAAATCTTTCTTATGGGGTTTACGAATAGTGCTGGATTTAAAGATTTTTTTTTTCTTTCTTAAGAGGAAAGTTCAATCAATATGAGGAGGGCTCCGTTGAAAAAAGGAACTAAAACGCTTATTAGTTTACAAGTCAAGGTCCCTAATTCGGATTCTATTGTTAATGAAAAGTAGGTGTCTCTAAAGGCATTTGACGGAATCCGGTATATTTTTAGTGGGACTTCGTAGTTCTAATGATTGGTAGATCTCTTTCATGACTTTAAAGTTTTAGAATCTTGGTATTTGTACGCTTCGCAAAGGAATTTCTGTAAGTTAGTTTAACAGCAGCGGGAAAATAGAGCAGACTCCGATTCCACCCTGAAAAGTAGAAGCTTATTTTCTTATTAGGATTTCCTAAACAGAGTTCTCTCAAGTTCAAATGGGGTTTAAAACAGGAAAAATCTCTTTGAAAAACGCGTGCAGATAATCTTTCTTTTAAGCGTATTGTTAATCGAGCCCCATTATATTAGAAGTTTCATTAACTAATAGTAGTGCGTAAGAAGTCAAAAAATTTCACTTTAGATTTAATACATTTTGTTAACAAAATACATTAACCTATCATAAAACCTAGTTTATCACGGATTTAAGGAAGCTCTTTGACCAAGCCAATTGACTATATAAAACCTTCGGACAGTGAATTAAAAAGGAAAACCCTGTACTATATAAATTAGTGTTACTTTAAAGCTACCAAATGAAACCCTGGATTAGATACCTTATCGCTGTGAGTAGTAGGATCCTTACATGGGCGTTGGAGTTTTATTCACCCAAAATCCTTTCTAATTTCAGGTTCTCAAAAAGCCCCTTTTTTAAATCTGGGAGTCTCCTGTACATAGTACGTAAAAAAGAAGGTTGGGCCGCAAAGCATCCCTCAGGTAGAGCTTTGAGACCTTGTAAAAAAGTAAATTAACAAACCAAAAAAACCAAGGCTACAGTAACCATTTTAATCCAAGGGAATTCCGTAGGCGATCTTGTTTTTTCTGCGAAACTGCCGTGGACTTGTTACTTTATTGAAATGAAATAAAGGTAATTTGACTACTGGGAGAAGTGGATTCCTAAATATTTTTATATAAAGAGCTTGAATATAATAACTAGATTAGAAAACCCTTCTATAAGGATGAAGAGTCCTTAGGTTGGGTAGACATTTTCCCTCTTTCATCAAGAAATTTTAGCTTTGCAAGAATCTAGTATAAAAGAACCCCGTAAGCGGATTGCCAAGCTATGCGCTTAGTAAAATCCCCGGAATGTTTCTTTTTTTGTAAAGCAATGCCTTAAGAAAGGGGCACTCCTGAGTCATTTTAAGCCTATCCTCGAATAAACCTGAAACTACTATCTCATCAAATTCAATTTGTAAAAGGGTATTTCCACTATGATCTGTAAAATCCTTAATAAAGCTTTGAACTGAAAAGAAGTTTTGTACAGAGAAAGTCCTGTTACTGCATAATGTCTATATTACTACAAATCTTACCGGTAAAAACCCCATAACTGTTCCGTTTAGTACCGCGTACCCTTGCTGTTTTACTTCATAGCTTTTTTAGTACTAAAAACAAAAAAGATCCTAGGAAATCTTATAAAAGAGATTTTGCATTTGAGAGACTTCTTTTTTCTTTTTCTTTCTATAGCGACTTATGCACAAGGTATACCTTAAATTCAAGTTAGCGAAGTTCTTGTTTTTATTTAAAAAGACTTGTATAATTTCAGAAAGGCACAAGATTTTTCTAAGTTTTCGCAGTTTGAAGCCATCTTGTCTGAATTCCTTTACTTTTCAAGCCTAAAACGAGGGATTAAAGAGAGCTCTAATTTGGGATGCATGGAGTAATCTCAAAAAGCCAAGCGTTCTTAATAAAAGATTTTCATTTTTTTAATTAGTTGTCCCTTTTTTTAGGAGTAAATAGTACTGCTAGAAGCCCCTGAGCCTGTATCTGGGAAATGTCTTAACAAATCTTCTATTTATATTAAGTAAAGCTAACAAGCAAAAAAAGTGCGCAGTATAATCAGAGAATACGAAAAAATGAAATTGAAGCTAATTAAAGTCTGTAGGACTCTTTCTTTTTTTAGTATTATGCTCCGGGGATCCTAAATTTTTATGTCTTTGAATAACCTTCTCTAGCCGTACTTTACTTTTTGAGGCTTATTCCTTGGAGTTGAAATTACACCTATTTCAACAACTTGTAGATTCCAGGGTATCTCTCCTTTTCTATAGGATTTGCCAGATAAAGTAAACTCAGAAAATCTATTTATTAACATAACCTGAGGTAGTAGAAAACTCTTCCTTTAGGCGCGGGCCTCCGGACTCTATATCTACTTTTAAGTGTTTTATACTAGGATTCCCATACACCCCCGCGAAAGGGAAACCCGGTAAGAGAATTCTCTTTCGAACTAATCATACACTGTTTTGTTAAAAGAAGGCCTTTGGCTTATGGGCAGGCTCCCTTAATTTCCTATATAAACCAAGCGCGGGATTTCTTCCTCTTTCTTTACTAACGATAACTAAATAAACCATGACTTATTTAACTCTGGAATTTCTGAAAGGAGGTCCTTTTTTTACTATTATTTAGGAAGATAATCTAAAAAAGGGAGGTTAGTCATATCTGGTTACGTTACAAAAAAAAAGTACTCTCAAATTGCTTATGATTTTCACATGCCTTTAAAAGAAATTAGGACCGGTAGAACTCTAATGTACCTCCTTCTTTTCATGAACTATAACCTAGGAACTTTATTAACAATCACCCACTTCTCCTACATGTTTTATCGTAATATATTACTCAAGTTTCCACTGAATAAAAAAGTATTATGATAAACGGATAGACAACTTATCCTAAATTGAGTAAGTGTAATTAGAACCGGAATTTGAGGTGCGATATATTATTCAACAAGAAACCCCTTTTGCAAACCTCTGGATCACTTTCATTTAAGTAATACTTACCCTATCTATATAGTTAGAATAGAGTATTCCGGGATTCCTCTAGCTCAAGCAATTTTAGCGTTATAATTGCTACCTTTTTTGACACAAAGTCTCTGTATTTTATAGAAATAAAAAGTCTTCTTTAAATCCTGTGAAGGCTGGTAGACGGGATACCTGCACTTTATTAGTATAATTCCTATAACTCAAGAAATTGAGAAGAACTCTAAGTTTCTTCGCAGACGGATGTTTCATAAAAAGTTATATATAGATATAGCCGAAACCCTTCCTACACTTAGGAACCCTTATCTTTTTTATTCTTTATATTTGATAATATTAGCTAGAATTGCCTAATGCCTTTAAAATAAATACTAAATATATTCACGCCGGGCCCTTTCTCATTCGGGAGTATTTCGTCGACTGAAAACCTAATAAACCACAGCACAAGGCACTTCATAGTAACTAAAAGTAACCTTGTAATTTAAAGAAATTCTATTACTTACACTCTTCCAAAGGCTTGAGACTTGTCTCGACAGCCCTCTTAAGCTTAATATACCTATTTTCTGTCTAGTTTAAGAGCTCCCTTTTTTATTTCAAGGGTGCCCCTTTATCGAAAATGGAACTGAAATCCTTATAAGCGATAAAAACATAACACACTGAGTTTTAAACAACCAACACAATATCTAATACATAAAATAACTAGAATAATACAATAGCTACAGCTACATTAAAACAAAAATACAGTAAGTCATAGCTACAGTATAATCCACAATTCCATAAGTACAGGAATCCCCCATAAGACGAGTAGTAGAGTCTCCATAGGCGTATAACTCCTACTCCTTCAACTGCTCAAGCCCCTGCTAGTGTAGCTTCTAAGGCTCCTTCTCTTGCTGCCCCTACTCTTAGTGCCCCAGCTCTCGCTAAGCCTGCTAAGTCAAAGGTTAAGTACAAGCCTACAGTTAGGTAACATAAAGCAGATAAGTCAACAAAGAAGTGGCTGGTGTGTACGTATACTCCCTAAGGATAAACACAGAGGATAAGATACACCTTAAGGAAAGAGCAACCCATATACAATCTTACACTATCTTACTTAAGCAACCAATACAGTATAAATACAGTAAGTAAAGCAACTAAATGTTTAGGGGAGTTAATATCTTTAATTAGGTTAAAGCCTTTATTCATTCTAGTTAAAATAGACTACTTTAATTTGCATTTGCTAAGTCTTTATAGAAATACAACGAAAAAAGTCCTAAGGGAGTCTCCACTACCACAATTAGAAATTTTTTACTAAGCTGAGAATAAAAAGACCCTATAGAATGTTGGGTACTAGAGGATTTTCTTGATTAATTAAAAGAGGGAACCCTTCCAAATTTTATTAGTACAATCATCTTTCTATTTTTAGCCTGTTTACTACACCCTTTTACTTATTTAATATAAACTTTAACTGCCCAAAATCCAAAGGACTCGTTTTTCCTGCTATTCTAAAAATTTTGGAGATATTCTCGAGCTATAATTACTAACTGCTTACTTTTTTAAGGCTCTAAAACTCAGCCCAGGAGGAAAAGGGCAGCACACCGATACTCTTTAGTTTACCTTTTTGAATAATTAGGAATTTTTTACCGTACTTGTTAGGTATAAATTGCTGACATGAGGTTAGGCTAACACGAATTTCTCACACCCGTAAAATAGAGTCAAAAGTTATACTTAACCCTAAGTTAGTACAGGTGTTTACGAAAAGCTTGGCTACCCACTGGAGCATCCATTTGACCTGGGTCATTTTACTTTTTAATAATATACGTAAGGACTTATCCACGACAGTTTATTCTATGACGTTACCAAGACTCATTTTAACGAAAATACCTTATTATAAATAGAAAAGTGGAGTTACTAATAGTTCAGTTACGTTGAAAATAAACTTTCGAGAAGCAAGATACTCTGAATGGTTCCAAACCGAGTCATTTTCTTATAAATAAGATTTTCAACAAAAGTATGAATCTTGATAATTGTCACTTGGTTTGTGCTTTCTTGCTAAATCCTCCATTTTCTATCTTGAAAGGTATATAAAAAACATAAAAAGAATTCCCTTATAACTTTCGGTCTTCGAAAAGTATAAAATTGAAGCAATTGAAAGTTTTGTAAATTTCGTAAGTATTGTACAAGTAGGACTCTTTTTAAGTATATAGGATCCTAAATTAGCAAAATGAGATAAAGTTAAGTTTGTTTGATATAAGAAAAAGGTTGTTAAATAATACAAATTATAGTTGGTCAAGAGTCCTTTGGTGTAGAATTATACTGTTCCAACCAAAGAGTACAATTTATTCAATATCCTATAAGTTTTCCCCTTCACACAGGATTTTGCGATATGATATATTTGTCTGTACCACTGCCTCTAGTTGATCATATTCTTTAAAGGTATCCTTGGTGTTTTGTATTGGTAAAAAGCCCTTACCTTGTTTATTTCTAATTAATTGAGATTCTTAGGTCCAAAACTTTCCTTTAAGCATGAATAAAAATCCTGCCAATGCTTATAGATAATTGTTAGCTGTCCGCGACGCGAGGTTAAGTTTTATATGTTATAGGGTAAAGTTTCTTTCTGGATTGACCACACGTAAGCAAATTCTACTTCAACCTGTCCGAGTAAGCTTCGGCTTCTTAAGCTAGAGGCTTGTCAAAACCTGTATCCGAGCCCTGTCCCAGACTGAGGAATTGTTAATATCGAAAAAGGGTGAGAATAGACAAAAGTATTGCCCTTCCTTTTTTGATTTTGAGCTAAAAACACTAAAAATTATAAGAATAAGCTAGGAGCTTGAGAGCGATAGAAAACTCTTACAAGGATCACCCCACTAGCATGAAGCTTGAATTTTGAGTTGTTTCCACAAATTCTATTTCTATAGAATTTTTCGGTTGAGTCAGGAATAAAGATAATATTTATATTATCTTTATATGATTCGGTATATTTGTAAAACTAATATGTAAACTTTATGCATAGCGAAGATAGTATTCCTATTTTTGAGATAGATAACACCTTTTATCAAGCACAAGACTAAGGTGTCATTTCGATAAGTATTGAGGAGCTTCAAAGCGGGCTCGAATCTAAAGGAAAAAGCATATGAATAGTTAAGAAGACCGATAGCAGGCAGGATTCTACAAACTATGCTTACGATTACTCACTCTCAATCAACTCTTTCTAGAAAGATTGGGAAGAACCTGATATATAGGAATATTCTATTCGTTGTGTTTGTATATGAATCACCGGCCACAGTAAAGTTCAAAAATAGAGAAGCGATTCAGGGGCTTTATTCATTTTCAAGCTTTTGGGAACTAAGTTTCTCCAGGGTAAGAGGAATTGCGGGTATCTAGCAAGCGAATTGTCAAGAACTTTACGCCACCAGTAAGGGCCTAACCTTCGATAGGATATAAAGAATTCCCTTGCATTAGGATACAATAACCTCTCCTTTTTATTGACTTTTTAACAAGATTTTTGTGGACTTTCTCGATATTGAACTCTTAACAAACTCGTGCCATTACAAATACTATTCTATAAAGAAGCTCATTCTAAAAGACATACATCGTACAATCCCTTGAAAAAGGGGCTCTTATTATCTTCTGTATAGGGTCATAGGGTCTAAAAAGAAAGATTTACTAGGTTTGAATTTTTATCTCCCTGTGTTATATTATCTTAATAAAATAAGTGTTCTCCCTACCCTAGAGCTTGAGATTCTTACTAATATATCAATATAAGAGTAAGATAAGAGTAAGGCCCTATAGGGAAGTTTTCTAACATATAAGAAAGCTACTTTAAAACCCTCTGGATATGCCGTTTTAACACCCTTTTTGCTCTAGGGCCCTAGCAGAAGTAACACGTTTGTAAAATAAAAGATTCTGTAAGTTATGCTTTTGCGAAGGGTTTATTAAGAAAACTACAAAAGGGGGCCTTTTTAATTAAGATAATTAAGAATCTTTAAATCTATAAGAATAACCAAACAATATAAGGGGTTTACGAGATTCTTACCTGTAATTACTAACTCTAGGTATAAGCTACATGAGTATCCTTTCCGCTCCACGGGGCTAGGCTCTTTGTGAGGGATTTTCTTCAGTTTTAGACATAACTTTAACACACCGAAAACGCAAGAAATTTTTTTAAAAAACAAAAAATCTCGTTATAGCTTGCGAAAGAGGCCGTACAGACCTTTTTCTGGGGAATCCCAAACTCTAATTGAATAGAAAATTTTAACCTCTAAGCTACTTCTAGCAGTTCCACATAAAAAATATAGAGGGAAGCTCCTCTACAAACTTGGGTTAAACCTAATAGTTGATCTAAAACATTAACTGAAAGCATACTCGGGCGCACCCCTACCCTGCCAAACCCAATACACTAAGCATTTAGAACTTTTTTTGTTGACACTACGAAAGTTTTCTTTATAATCTCTTTCACAAATTGCTTTACTCTGACCGGGGCGCTCTCCCTGGCCTGAAGAGAACTCAATTAGTAGGATCCTCTATCCCTATAGAATAGATTGCCGACCAGAGTAATACGTTAAGGATTTCCCGAAATCCTACTTTAGCCGTGCCATATGACAACAAGCTTATGAATAATTAATATAGGATCCTTATTTCTCTTCTCTAGAACTTGTTATAACAGAACTTAGCGAGAAACGCGGAACTTGAACCTGCATCTTTTAGGGTTTCATTTCTCGGACTAGGTTAAAGAAGATCTTTTTTATGAAAAAACTTAGAGGCAGAAACGTGTTACTCGTAAGAGTTATAACATCTTAAGACTATGCTTAGTTACTACTTACACTTTTTGGTGAAGCAATCCTTGTTTCAATTTTACGTGTAAGATACAGGATATGCTATAGTTTGTTGATTAAGATATATTTGTGGTTTTTAGTTAAACTTGACTCACAAGGAGTTTTTATACTTTTTTGTCATCAGGATCCCTAAAACCACAGCACGATCTTGTAAAACCAATTTCCTTTCTATCTCAAAAAGGGGTACTCTTTCTAGTTCTAAAATTCCTTAATTCCTTTTTAATTAAAGGAAGGATTCCAGCACCTCAGACTCGTCTAAGTAATAGGGGTTTTAGCTAACAAATTCTGGAATAAGAAGACTCTTAGATATTACACCCTTTTAAGTCAAAACTTTCAAAGGGAACAACTAACTAGTAAATATCTAAGTTTTTGTCTACAAATAGAAAATGAGCTAGCCACTACGTGAAATTGCTTCTTTTTCTAAATGAATCATAGTTTGAAAAAAGTTGCATGCAAAGTTAAGAGGCGGATTTCTGATACAGGACTCAACTATAGCAGAAACGGGATCCTTTTTAAGGAAACTCTACGCTCTTATAAAGTTATTATTATATAGGTTAATACTTTAAAAGTAGAATGCAATAAAAAGACTAAAGAAACTCCCTATTCCACAACTGTCTAATAATAAATAAATAAAGAGTAATAAAAAAATCCTACTAAAAGATATACTACCTAAATAGGGAATACAAAAGGGCTACGGTCGCTACAACAAGAAGCAGGTATTTCCCTTTAGAGTACCGGTATAGGCCAAAGGGTAGGGTGGGGGTTTAGCTGTAAAAGACTAAGATAAGAGAAGTATAGTTCATAAGATTAGGATACAGAAGAAGAATTAAGTCAGTCAAAAAGGTCAAGAAGAAGTGTTGGTGTTCCTATAGTGTATGAATGTACTATCTATAAATACTACCGGAATGACCTTTCCCCCGCTTCGCTACAGTAAGGAAAAAGGGCGTATCTCCCTTAGTTTAGGGTTTCCTATCCTCTTAACCGGAATAGAGAAGAAAAGGAAAAGTCCCTTAATTACAAATCTAGAGTATATAGAAAGAAAACGAAGGGTTCTAATAAGAGTAAGAATTTTAAAGGGTTATTATCTTATTAAACCAGGTATTATTAAAGACAGGAGTTTCAGGGAAGTCGACTAAAATAGGGGCATTACTGCATTGGATTGGATATACAGGATGTGTTAGAGAAAGGAAATTGCCAAATTTAAGTGGATAGAAGGCAAAGGTTTGCAGGAAGATTTTTAACGGATTAGCAGGGTTTGCTTTTACAGGAATAAAAGGGCGTCTCTTTCAAGTATTTCTTAGATATTGGCTTAACTAGAAGGGAATGCTCTTTAAGTAATCTTTAAGTAAAGGGAGTGTCCTACTAACTTAGAAATGAATTCATTAATACAGCATGCTTTAGAGGTTCTAGGAATTCCGCTAAGAAGAGTTTCAACTAAGGAGAACCCAGTATGGGTATATAGCAGGGTATTATGTATAAGTAAAGTTAAGAGGAGGCTTCTAGCTCTGAATAAGAGTATGATACAAACTTAGAGGATAGGGAAAGCGGCTAATAAAACTCAGTTACAATACAATAATAAGATAAGTAGAGGTCTTAAGATTGCTGAAAGGGGTATGGACTGTAGCTCTAGGTAAGAAAAAAGTAGAGTGTGTGCTATGTAGAAAGATTAAGGAAGTTCTCAAGATACAGAGTTAAAAAACTAAAGTCATTCGTTTCCGGTAAAGAGAAGTTTTGGGTATAGAAAGACGGAAGCCGGTTAGCTGTACAAGGAATTTTAGACTTAGGCTTATTGTATCTCAATCAAGATCCGAGGAATAAAATATCTTTTTAAAAGACAAAGTGTTCCTCTAGTTCCTAGGGGGTCCAGGGTAAATGAGTTATTAAGGAGAATGTTCCACTACGGTATTTACAAACAAGTCAAGAAACTTCTATCTTTAAAGGCAAGCCTGAAAAGGAAAAAATTATCTAATTAGCAGCCTCATAGGAATAGGGAAAGATCCATACTTATAAGGAAAGGCTTAAACTCTTATGTCTTACTCTTTATTTAATTATTTAACTTCTCTTATCTTAGTGAATAAGTCAGGGAGCCTATACTCGCACTCGAGACTTTGTCCTTAGAAGTTGGCTAGTTTCCTTTTTGTGCCCTCAAAACATTTTAAGAGGAATTTCCCTTGCTATTTACCTCCTATTTGCCTGGGTATTTTAGTCTTTATTTATTTAGCACTTGGTATTTAGCTTGGGATTCTTCTCTTATTGATGAGGATTACTTTCGGCTTTCCAGTATCTCTACTTTAACAAATGGAATGAACAGACTGACTCTGGTTTTGGTGAGTTTAAGAAGGAGTTTGTTTAGAAGAACTTGATAGTCAAGCTTCCCATTACATTAAAAGGACCCTATTTTAGAATATCGCACGTAAAGGCTCAGGAATAGAATACCTAAACTAAAGGAATTTCTGAATCTTAATGCTGTGGTTCGAATTCTCTTTACTATACTACATTGGCCGGAGGGGTTAAAAGCCTTGTGTAAAATAAAAAAGTCAAAACCACTTTCTATGTAGAATTAAGAGGAAGGGGGCTTTTAAAGAAAAACCTTTTGACTTTAGAGTCTTTATTATAATCCAAATGCTCTTTAATCCTGGGTTTAATTAAAATCTCTTGTTTAGCTAAGATTATTAGTCGCATTCGAATTTCGGTAAAGCAGCGAGTCATGAGCAGCAATTCCACTGGTTCAATTCAAGTCGTCTTCCTCTTTATCCTCAAACTAGTTGAGAAAATTAGCAGCTTCTGGTACCCCCTTCGTAAGCTCGTGTACAAGCACATTTTCAGTATTAGTCTTAATTTTCTTAAGATGTAGCTAGTAGTGTGTTATCTCTTTCTTATGTTTGGTCTTTACAGCGCACAAGGTAGCCTTTTCATTCGCTTAGTTTCCCTAGGTTTTTTGCCCCTTCTACCATTAGCTCGGGTCTCGTTTACTATTCTAGGGGTCTTTCCTGGTCGAAAAGTTACTTGGTGCAACTTTATCTTTCCTAATATTCCCAAGACAAAGCCTGGATTCTTTTTTACTAACAGGACCTCGAAACCCTTACAAACGGCTAATTCGGAATTAGGTCCACCGCTCCTAAGCCGGAGCTTCCTTTAATATCTCATTTAGCCAATCATTGAACCATAAACCAAAACATCTAAGTACGGATAGACAGACCCTTTTTGACCACTTTGTCAATTAAGCGCTTTCGGATTCGAACCTTTACATATAGCTGTTTTAGATGCAACGCTTTGATATTTTCGCGTGGATTAACAGAATACTGGTTACTTCTAGGATCCGAGAGGGGATTCATAAAGTAAAGATAGACTCCTTTTATACTCCCTAGTTAAACTGGATTTTTTGTTAGTTTTGAAGTTTATTTACAAGATATAGAACTATTTCATTTTAATTCCTAAGCAGAAGTAGAAGGGAATCTCTTACTTTGAGTATAATAAGCTTTCCATAATTTGCTTACTATAAAATTCAAAAAGAGAAGTTTCACGGATTTTTTAGAAAATTTACAGAAGCTTTTTCCTTTTGTGATCTCTAGTTTATTTAGGCCCCTTGTATAAAGGGAAACTCCCCGACCCGCGTCTCTAACTAAGGAGCTCCTTTTACTGGAGTTATATCCATTAACTTTTCTTTAGTCTCGAGCTGTGGACACTTTCAGAGTAAGAGACAATATTTAAATAGTTGAGTTGAAGATTAACATACCAAGCCTGAATTCTAGAAGCTGTAGCTAAAGTAGGAAGAATAAAAAAGAGGAAAACCCTTTAACGAATTTCATGAATATTTGTTAGTCAGTGATTTTGACTATGGATCCCCTAGTAAAGAAATTTTCAAAAGGGTCTTAAGATTTACATTTTATATATTAGAGTGCTCGCAGTGCTTTTCTACACTCAAAAGGCTCAAATCCCAAGTGTAAGGGTAACTTCTTTTTAAGAAATCTCTTTGTTTGTACCTATAATAATAGCGAAATCGGTAAATCTTCAATTTCCTTTAACTTTCGAAAAGGATACCCTAGAATTCCCAACCCAATAACTGAAAATAGAAAAGAAGGGCGGGCTATTTATGAAGGAGCTTAACTTAATATTAGATAAAATGAAAAAGCGAGCTAATGTTCCAACTACTAACTATGTATTAAAATTATATATTTCTTTTCCAAGTACCTTTAGAGATACCATACCGCTTCCTCTTGGGTTTATTAGTGTATTTGTGAAGGATACAATTGTTTAGGCAAAGATAATAATAAAGGACTGGTATTATTTCAAAAATCTTCATACTTTGACGGTAGAGGGTTCAAGGCTTCTAAAGAAAAAAGCTCCTTCCTTATTGATATATCTTTAGAAGTGAAGCACAGGGTATACCTTTTTGCTATAGGATCCATAATATGGTATAAGCCCGCCCAAACTAAGTCTTAAAACGTAGAGTAGGTCTTATAAGTACGTGGACTTAGTGTAGGTATGAAGCCTTGAAGAAGTGCTTATTTTAACACAAAAAGCAACAGCTTACTCTCAATTTATTGTAATGTTTACCTAAAGTGTGATATTAAAGAAACTCTAACCGAGATTGGGGCATACGTTCTTATATATATATAACTTTGCACAAGCACTCAAAGATTAAAGACTGCTGGAATATTTTAATAACAACCAAGAATACTCATTACTAATAATTACGATGACTCCATTTAGGCATATTCTACCTTTTTCAAATTTAGGGCCTACTAAGGAACTTTGGAGTATAGTAAATATTCAAAGTAAATTAGTTCGGCCCCCCTCGGTAATAAATAGATATTAGAGAAATCTCATGAATACTAAAATTTATTGAAATTTAAGCGCTGGATACTTGCCTTAAGCAAAATTCATAAATATATATAAGGAATTTGACTAATGAAAGCAATAACTCAAAGACTCGCCCAAGAACTCTCTATCATAGACAAGAGGAAAGCTTTTTACTCAAGGATTTTCTATAAACCGTCTCTCGACCTAAAATTCTAAAAGGAGGAGGATTCCTTCTAGAACTGGAAAAATTCCCACGAGTTTATTATAAGTATAAAAGTAACATTCCAGCTCCATATTTGTATGAACTAAATGACTCAATTTGTGGAAATAAAAATTTTTAATAAAGCAATAGTATGGGCTTCACATGGGACTCTTGAGACTTTATTTCTTATGAGTTTATACTTTTTTGGTAGTGAATCTATTCCCCGCTCTGTAGGATTCGCCCTAAGTTTGTTTAAAAGTCCTTTCCTTTAGTTTATGAAATTCAGACTCAATCTCCTTTTCGTTAACTCTTACTCGAATGCGAAACAAAAGGAATACCCTAATAGAAGACCCGAAAAGCTTGAAATAACCAAGACTTCCGGGATTAGTACTAAACTCTTTTAACGAGACTCTCTTTTGACGGACATTTACCTGTATTCCAGAGTTTCGAAAGGCACAAAACTACTAGAACTTTTTGCTAACTAAAAAATTTCCTATATCTGTTTGAGAGAAAAGAAACCCTTAGTTTAAATAAAAACTCAGATACAACTTTTTCTAGCCAAGAAACTTCCAGGAAATTCCTGCTTTCGAATAAGATTTGAAAATTGTTTTTATTTTATAAGAGTTTCCTCTACCTTACTCCGTATCTTGATAATACCCCTAGCTTAACCTTCATTTTATAGACCCTGCCGCCCGTATTACTTGCTAAACCCTTCTTACTTGAATTGTTAGAACCTTGAAACCCCGGCATCTTCTTATGACTTCCTTTACTTAAGACCCAGATCCATACTGCTACAACTATCTTGGTTGTACCTTTCGTAGGGGATATTACTTTCTTAGCTAGACTCTCGAGCTTTTTCTAGCTGTACCTTTGTTACTCTTATTCATGCTCCTACTTGTACTTGCTTCCTGTATCCCTACTTTGTTATTCTTCATTCATAGCTGCCCAAGTCTTCTAGCACCCCTTAATTCTTAATACCCATCCTCTAGCCTTTGTAGCTACACCCTCCAAAAGGAAAGTAAATAGCTTTAAAACACCTAGATATAATATGGAGAACCTCGCGAGAAATACCTTACCAACACCGAGTTCGAGTTTAGACTTTCTTTTATTCCTTAATATCCTTTTTTATTAGGAAATTGAAACACTCTTTACATTCTGGAATTCCTTGGAGCTCCTAAATACTTTACTTATAAACGGACCTACCTCCCTTTCTGTGGATTTGACAATTGCAGTACTTTTATAGGATTATCTGTAACTTGAGCTAAGTAGCTCTTTATTCTATTTATATCCATGAATGGGATCTCCTTTCCCTGTGTACCTAGTAACATTGTCTTTAGCATCCTCCCTTTCGAGAATTCCACATGAGTCAAGGGCCTAAGCGCACTTAAGCTTTGTTATATTGGGTGTGCTCCCAAGTTTCAAATTAGAAATTCTACTGACTTACGAGATAGAGCTTGCTAACCAAAAAAGAGGGATAAAAAGATCTTAAATAGAATTTCCAAATAAATAACAGGGTTTGAGTTCTACATACACGGAGTATCTCTTACTACAAATTTTTTTAACTACTTACTACTTATTAAATTAAGTCAAATTTCTCTTTTAAACAAAGGGCATTATGACCCAGGAAGTTTTTCCTGTATTAGAGAAATTCGCGGAAAGACTTCTAATTTTGAAGCTTTTGTTATTTAACTCGAATGCAGGAACGAACAGCGAGAAATAAAAAAGAGAGCTCTTCCTTTTATAGGGAAAACCTCTTACAACTCTTATTTTGAAAGGGCTTGTTAAGGATCTAGTAAAAAACAGATTCTTAGTTTTAAGACTCTTAATTCCTGTTTAATTAGATCAAATTAGTCTCAAACTCTGCATTTCCCTTTTAGAGATCTTTCCTAATTCTACATTAATATTATAGTAGTGGTTTACTTTGTTGTCTAAGGTCTAAGGCAAGGTTTATCTTGCTCTATGTCTTTATCGCTAATGAGGGTAGTGCCTTATAATTATAAGTGGAATGGTAGAGTCTTTGTTACCGACTGTAACGTAGAGAAGGAGGTTAACTGTATATAGTATGATGATTGTGTATGCATGCTTTAGCCCACCAACTTCTACCGACTTCTTGGCTTTGCTTTGTATTGACTTACTGACCTATACTTGTTTTAGGGGCTGTTATAACACCTTAGTTGCTTAGGAAGGAGAAGCCGCATTAGTAGTAGTAAATTAGTAGTAAGGAGAGGGGGTAATCGCTATAATATGCTTGTTGTTAGGAGCTTTAGAGTTGTTACTTAATAGTATAGTATTAATAGTCTTTTATGGTTATATATGTTATAATAGCTTACTATCTACTATACAACCTTAAGCTATCTCTCTCAATGTGTTTTGTATCGTTAATGGGTATTAAGCCTTAGTAGTCTGTGCTGCTATACCTAAAATCGCCGGCTCTTTTGCATCTCTAAAACAAGCTATTCAAGAATTTTATAGTAGAAAACGGGTGGTAAATACGAATGACCACCTTACTCACTGAACAGCAAATAAATAAACACTTTAGATAGAAACCTTAGGCGTTGGTTTGCTTTCATCTATATTCCCACTTCCTTAGCTTTTACTGGAAAGTAATTAAAGTTAGCAGTTGCTCTTAATGGTTCCTTCTTTAAAGTTTCTTTTTTAAGGTTTTACAAGGAATTGGTAACTCCTGTATCAGTATCAGAAATTGGTATCTAAAAAGTATAAAGTTTACACAAAAAGGCTCAAACGAGAAAGTACGTAATTTTATGCATATCCGTTGGCTAGCTTTTTACTCTTTTCTTTTTGTTAATTTAATGTAATAAAGAAGCTCATAGTTTGGTAGGAGTTTTACCCTACAAAAGGAAGTCCACAACTTTTATTTTATTCTTGAGGTGTGAGATAAAAAAGATTTTTGAGCATAAAGTGCCGAGTCTTATAGATAGAAAAAGAACTTTAACACCCCCGGCTATGTTAAAAGAAACAGGAATTCTTAAAGGGCACTCGCGGGTATTTTTAGAAACTCAATTTTTGTTACCTTATAATTATGAAAGAGTAAATCTTTCCCAAGTCCCTTTACTTTTATTGAATCCATTAGTTATAGAGAATTGCTTTTTTATGTAAGTATCCTATAATTGTGCTTAGTCAAAAGCAAGAACGAACTAAATATAAGTTTACCTTCTATTTATCTAACAAGCTCCCCTTAGTTACCGATTCTTTACTTTTGGAGTTGGAAGCTGGTGTATTTTTAGGAAATACGAAAGAGGGCCCGTATAAACTCAAGTTATAATGAGGAAAAGAAGCATATTTTAAAATAGGAGTAGACCGCTCAAGAAAATCTAAGAGATTTTCCTCTACTTGAAGGATTCTGACATAAGAGGCACACTCAAGTATAAACTAGGGATATAGGCCATTAATAGTAAATTAACTTGAATTAAGGAGATCCTTTTAAACTCCAACCCCAACGAATTTTCTTTTATAATTGTCTAGTTTTACAAAAGAGGGATCCTTAGCAGCAAGGAAACGTAAAATACTTGGTAGAAACTTTCTTTTATTTAAACAAATTGTATTAAAACTCTTCATCTCAGAAGCAGTTGATTAAAAATTTCTCAAGTTAGAACCCCTCTGAATATTCTTTTTTCTACATTTCATAGATATAGATATGAAGTGCCCCCTTTTTTGATATAAAAAAAGAAACTTGAGGTATGCTACCTAAGCGCCTATTATAAAGTATAAAGAGAACAAAATACTTAAGAACAAGAGCTTCTCCGTTATGTCTTGGTACACCCCTAGAAATGAAATAGAGAGTATCCGGAGTTAATTAGTTTAGTGCAGTTGTCATATATAAAATTCCATACTTTATTAGATTAGGGGGTCTCCTATTTCTTTTTTTAACTTTGACTTTGAGCGGATTTGAACCAAGTATATTGACTTATATTCCACTCATGCTTTAACGCGTAATTATAGAAACTGGGCAGGCAGGCGTAATTACTGCACTTTTACTGGATTTCCGTAAGGGGTTTAAGCTACTAAGGATCCCCAATCTCATAACTCGGAATAAGGGCTCTTCTTTTTAAAATGAATATTAAGGAAACCTTGAATCAGAACTAGAACAAGTCTTTTCCTTGGCTTGGGGAGTCCCAAAGCCTCTACCGGGATCTTGTATTCTAAACTTCTGCAATTCATCTATAACTTGCTGCGTAAGAGTCGAACCTATGACTAAAGTCTCAATTAGAATTTCTTTTACTGAATACAAACTGGGTTAAATGTACTAAGCCTGGAGCCTACTTCTAATACACTATTTCGATTCCTATTTACTTTATTTTAGGGTAACAGCAATCAATCTAAGTTATTCTAAAGCCTTTTTTGTAGCTAGTTCTTGGAATTCTAAAGTTTAGTTTTTTCTAATTTCCTTTAACTAATATAAGACCCGCTATTCACTATACACTTGGGTTTCCTTTGGGGAGGCATGTGCTATATCTATTTATGTAAAACATGAATTCCCTTTTCTATCCAGTATAAGGCTATACACTTTCTCAGGAGGAGCTCATACGGCGTATTATAGCTTTTATTTAAACCCCAGCTATTCGGTAGAATTCTTTCCGGTGTCCTTATTCTTCAATAGGCAGGGTCTGTCAAACTCCTTTATATTATATAGGCACGGTTAGTGCTTATCGATACTCCCAAATTTTCTGGCTTTTCATTACTAAAAATGTTTTGAAAGCCTCCCTAGTTTAACCCCAATGCCCGCCTTTCAAGATATATAATACTAGGCTGAGATCAATAAAAAGGGTCTATTAGAGAAATAAAAAGTAATAGTTTAGTTTTCCTTCTAAAAGTGTGGCATTTTCTGTTTCTTTATTCTCATTTTTTCTTTTTTGATCGACCACTCTATTACTTAGCATGAAAGGTTCAAAAGGGGTTCCTGATATTCTTTTTTGTGGAGGCAAGGTTTACTAATACAAAAGCTATTTTTGTATGATGGGTTCGCCTCCCCCTCTGTAGTGTAAAAGAATAGACTTCTGTTTTAATTCCTCGAGGAGGCACTCACTCTACAAAATTGAAATTTTAATAAATTACAATGCCTAAGTCTTAACAACTTTATTATTATGTGACCCGCAATAAAGGCAGAGATGAATTCAAAGGAAAAAGGAAGTCTAAATAACTGCCCTAAGTACTTTTTTTTTTAACAAGGAGCATCTCATAGTATACGTTATTGCTGACAGCTTCTATACTAAAGCTTTTCGGAAAATACATAGCACTATCCTATATACCATACCGAAATTCTTAGTAGGGAACTCCCTCTACTTCGTTTTACTTATACTTATTAACTGGATCTATTTACGTAACGCCTCTCTCCTAAGTGAGGCACGAGGAACCCAGAACTTTGTATCTTTTTCTTAGAGTATCCGGAGCTGCTCCATTGGTATTCAAAAGGTATAAGGTAAACTACTAATGCTTAAGTGTGGTTATTCCCACTATATTATAGAATTTATATCCCCTATATATATAATTAGATCTTCTCGGAGCAAGCAGGCTTTTTATAAAAGCTACCTTTTGGAATTGTTAAGGAATTCCTTTGATATCTATGTCATCAAGCCCCTTTTTGTGCTTTTTGGATCTCTATTACCCCTTGAAATTAACAATATCTAGCAAGTCAGATTTAACCCTCGGTTTACCGGATAAATTAACCTCCAGCTTATAGGTAAGGTTAAGACAAATACAGTATTATAGAAGCTTCTTTAGCACTTTTAATTGCGTTTTTCATACAAAAAAGTCTAACTAGCTACGGTTATTAAAAAGGCACTTTCTGGCGATACAACGAGCTTAAATATCTTTTACTGAAAAAGTTTGGGGCAGGGTTAGCTCACAAGAAGTGCCCCTATACAAAGGCCACCTTTATTATTATTTCTAAAAACTATTCAATTCCACAATCAAATGAACTTTGCGAGTTAGTATACCAAATTCCTTATTCTCGGGGGGATCCTTATTTGAGATTTAAGGAAGAAGAAATCCACATTTAGCAGGTGTGCTATACTATATGCAAAAATGTTCGGGCCGGGGTTGAGAGGGAACCTTACAAGTAATCTAAAGTCTCTTTTCTTTTTATAGGTGTATTTACTAAAAAACTACTAAATATAGGAACTGCTTCCTACAAAGAAATGTGTTTTGAGCACTCTCCACTTCTAAAAATCCAAGATTTTTATATTAAGCAAAATTGCAGTCTCGCGAGGGATACTAACTATATAGAAAGAAAATAGGAGCCCAGAGCCCTTTTTAAGAAAATTTGATATAAATTTCAATAGCTTTTTATACTAGACTACCAATAAAGATAAAAGGGGAACTATGGCAGTACTAAATACACTAAGGGATACCAAACCTTGAGAAATTTACGGGTAAGTTTTTCAAGACATTGATTGCTCACTTTTATGTACAAACGAGTTTTCTAAAGACTTTGAGAGATAATTATTAACGCTACTAGAAACGAGATTTTCCTCTAGTTTTATAATGAGTACTTTGTAGAGGTATACTTTTGGCCCAGGGGAAAGAAAAAAGATTTTTTAAGAACTTTACCCTATGCAAGGCAGGCAATAAACATATTCGAAACTTCTATAGAGTACTGCCAAGAGTAAGAAATTTTAACTAGGCAGATTTATTTACATTTATTTAACAAAGCTACGTATTAAGCCACAATCTCGCGTATCCTATACTCTATGAAAAAACTTTTAAGGAATGTTACCCCTTCAATTATGGGAACTCCTTTTCCCCAGCCTCAGGGTTTTTTGTGCGTCAAGGATTCAGTGCACGATGTCCTCTAATTCATCCCAAGTACTTTGTAAAAGCTTACTTATCTAAGCAGGGCCTTAATTTAGAAGGATCCATAACTCAGAAACTGATACTAGATATCTCTGACATCTTTGACTTATTTTAGGAACTACAAAATTAGGAATTCCAGTATGAGCAGGGAGAGCTTACCTTCGTGCCAATCACTAGAATAACTATAGTCAAAAATATAAGCATTAATTACAAGCTAGCAATTTTAGTCACTTATTTCATACTAAGGGACCCGATTTTCTTATTTACCCTCGGCTCTCCTGCTTCTTTTATCTAAATTTGTAAATCAAAGGGCTAGTCATACTCTACCTCTACTTATAGTCATAGCTTTTGAGCATAGCAGTTTTTCTGAGGGGATACATACAGAATAATAAAGTCTTTCCGTTTCAACCCATCTCTTTAGAATCAAAAGGAGTTACTTCCCAGTTTCTCTTTTATAAATAAAACTAACCCTTTCCCAAGAGCTTCGGGGGTTGTCATAGGTAAAGCACAAGTAAAGTTCAAGGCTTTTTATTGATATTAAACTAAATAGGAAGGACCCAATCCTAAAATGTATATAGGTTTTCTTACCCAACTCATTTTGGGTTTATCCAAGGATTTCTGAAACTATTATCTTGTCTTGACCGGATAGATTATAAGGCTGCTTAGTTCTAACACAAAACTTTGGTTATATCCAGACAAGACAGGATTAGATTATACAAAGTAATTTAAGTTGCTACCCGTAGTACTTAGTGATCTTGAACTCTACTCTCGAATATATTTAATTAAATTATAGCTAGATAGTCTATTTATTAGCTAAATAAGGAATTGCTACTGCACTTGCCTTGACTTTGACTTTTTTTAGCTGGACTTGCGTACCTTGTGAAGTACTCATACCAAATAGAGCTGGATTTTTTTAAGAAAAATAGCACTCTATTTAATTGTAAGTTTACTTTAGGTGTCTCCGAAAGAGTTGAAAAGCACTCTTTTTATATAATAATTGCTTTTTAACAAACTAAAACTCTAACTTGCGTTCAACTTAGTTTACCGATAAAAAATCTTCTATTGGAAGTTCTGATACCAAGTACCGAGAGCTCTATAAGGATTTAAATGGGGTCTTTTTAGTTAAGGGGTACCTCCTACTGGCTCGCCGTTTTTCATTTTACTCATTAAAGGCGTCCCTCTCAGTAAGTAGTTCAAGATTCTAGTAGTACAGCTTCTCGTGTAACTGCAGTTTCTTTGCGAAGAGAAGCCCCGGCGTCTTTTATGGACCCTCTTTTCGCGAAAAAGTACTTGTTAATCCTGTAGTAAAGGTTTTTTTCTAAATCAAAGGGCCTGGGGTTCGTCTCAATTTAGACAAAGTAACGCGGGTGTCCAAGTACAAGATAGATTCTTACTAAGTTTTTCCTTACATAAGTCTAGTAGTTAAGCGCTATATTCGTTTTCAACATATATATTTATATATATTGCTGGGTCTAGAAAATCTTTAATTCAAAAAGGTTACAATTCTCTAGCTACATTTAGCTGCAAACCCCTCTCCCTGCTAAAGCCGGTCCCTTTATTTTCTTTTTTCTATATCTAAGCGGTTTTCTCTTCCAAAAAGGCATCAAAAATATGCAAAAAGTGAATTTTTAGTTATAATAGTTTTCCTTTATTAGTGCTGCCCCGCTTTGTTATACAAGGACTTGGCTTTTTTATGCGTCATTTACTAAAGAACAGCAATATAAGACAGGGGACAAGAACAAGAGTACAGGTATAGCAATACAGAATACACAAATACAGAAAGACAAAGCAACAAAGGTAAGAAGAAGTAAAAGAAGCCTAGGCCAGAATAAAGCAGAAGTAACAGTGCTATAGTGCATACATATTCAAAATACTACCTATACAGTTAACCTCCTTCTCTTCGTTACAGTCGGGAAGTAGAGACGATTACCCATTACTAAAAAGCTCCTACGATCCCAACCGAGAAACACAGAACGCACTGAGCAAGCTTAGACAACTATAGTTTATTAATTACTATTACTACCATAAGAACTAAGAAACTAATAGTAAGACACTAAAACAATACTAACTAACAACTATAACTAATACAAGAACAAATAGCTACAATAAGAAATAAGACAATAAGAACAGGAACTACATTAGCCCCATAAGACATTAGCTACAGTCCCTTCTATCTATTACTATTATAATATTAGTTAGAATATTATAATAGTAATAGGAAGAAACAAGAGAACACGCACAACTCTCCCCTAGCCACCAAACGAGTTCAAGGTCGCAAAGCATTTAGAAAAAATGAAGAAAGAAAACTAGGAAATCTCTACTTATGAGTCTTGATACCTATAACTAAACTCTAAATAAGGTCCTTTGTAGTGTTTTCCTACCTGTAATACTTTAATTACAGTGTAATTAAAAGCACTAGAGATAAAGAAAGTAGGGTCTTTATTCGGGGTCAAAGGAGCTGTTGAGTAGTAAATAGAAAAGTAAAGAAAAAGATAAAAGCCTAATATAAGATAAGAATATAGAAAGGGTACAAGTCAAGCTTTTCTTAGCTGT